>JAHBCN010000055.1:335010-349407 GCA_019359885.1 Listronotus oregonensis
TTAAACTATTGTTCAAATTTTTTTAGGTTGCTGAATTGATAAAAATGATCAGAATAGAATTATACAATCTTCTCGAAGAAAAAATCAAGGATCCTCTACTAGATTTACTTCACAACGATCATGGCGAGCGAGTTATAGCAACAATTCTTAAGTTGATTTCTATGTGACGACAAAATGTTTAATTTATTTTATAATGTAAATAAGAGACTATGTTTTTTGTGTTTTGTTGTTTAGTAAATTCTAATGTTTATAAATAATGTTTTTTTATCATGAAACTGCCTATGTTGCTTCCAGTGGATGTTGCTATTTTTTTAACCGTACTATGTACTAATGTACTGTGGGTGTCTTAAGTGAGGTAAGAGGTAGTTAATTAAAGATATACTTACAAATTTAAAGGTTTTTAAAAGGAAAGATAAAACTCTGAAGGCAGCAGGTTCCATAATTTAGACGCTCTAGATATAAAAAAAAACAAATAAAGTGAGAAGTTTGGGGCCTCCACGGATGTGTTGTAAAATGAATCATAATAGTGGCACTATGTGTTGCTCTATTGGAAGCTTAGAGAAAGATATCTATTAGCTAATTTTCCGGAGCCAAAGCCGGGGCTATACCCATGAAAGAGTGGTAGCTACAGCTCTTGGTTGGGCAAAAAAAGTAGCTTTTCGGCAAAAGTACATTTACATTTTTTGGATGAACTCAAAAGTGCTAAAATTGGTAAAATACACCTTGCCTCAGACCTGCAAGCAGTATTCAAAGGCATTTTTAAAGAACACAATTGCACATTTTGAAATAAAAATTGTTGGATTTTTCACATTTCAGCATCCTTTTGTTTTCAAAGCTAACTTGATAAGGACCACGCTCGATGGATTATTACAGTTATAGATTGGTAATTATCTAATGTTGTTTAATAGCGTTAAATGGGTTAAATAAGTAAAAATCATGCAGTATGTCATTAGATTTCGTAAAAATTTATAAATTTAATTTTTACCTAAAGAAATCGACCTAGTAGAAAACATTGTGTGGTTAAATGCGTTACGTCTCTATGTCTTATTTATATTTTTGCTAATATATTCGGTTTGAAAAGAGATATTAAATTGCGGTTTTCGCCATTTTGTTGAATTTTTTTTTCTCTATCTAAATATGTAAAAAGATATATATCATTGTATTTAAATTTTTCAAAAAATTTCGTAAAATAAGTTAGTTGTTACCTGGACGCCCTCTAGCGGCGTTTGTGAGATGAGTGTAGCAATAGTTTATACACCTGAAAATAATGCTTAAAATGCTCTTCTAAACGAGACCAAGTTCACTAAATTCGATTAAAGCAAACCGGAGTTATTAGCACTTTTCTAAATTAAACTTTAACCTTCCCCCACCACTTTATTTTAGAACTGACAAAAATTACACCTGAAGCTTCTTTGTTTAGAAAACATTAAAGATTAAAATAGTACCAATTATTGATACACTTTATTTGATATTTTTTTGAGAAATGTATATTTTTATGTTTTGACGTCACCCTTACGCCCCCTAGCGGCCATCCCAAAGACTTGAAAATAATTTCAAGCAATTTCCCTTGGACGCTCTTATCTAAAATTTTGTTTCCCGAAAGTTATACTATTAGTAGTTTCTGAGATATAGCCGACTACCTCCCTTAGTGGAACAACCGGTACATCGTTTGTGACGAAGTCGCCACTGTCTATCATGTATAATTTTGTTTTTTTTTTTAATTTCAAAATTTGGAAACTAATAATTATTTCTATTGCCTGTTCAACAACGGAGAAGAGATATAGGTCCCTAATTAAGTAGCTTTTTAGCAAATACAAGTAAAGTCACTTTAACAAAATTTAAGAAAAATATTGGTAAGCGAACTACTGAATCCAAAGGTTTTGGCTGTCCTGCCTTGAGTGTCAGTTTTTGTAGAACCTAGCCAGTCTTTATTGTGAACATAGACATAACGTAATATAACATCATACATTCTTTAACAGTTAGCTTTTAATTCTTATTCTTTAAATTCATTTATATTTTTTGGGCACCTAGGCAATAAAGAAGCTAATAAACTGGCAAAGGATTGGGATTCCGTCATGTCAAATTAGATTATCTATTAGATCATGGATTATGAGAAGTCTCAGGACTGGTGGATAGGATACCCCTAGACAGCAGCGGCTGAAGGTGAGAGGTGAAACAATTCATGAACTCGCCTGTATTTACACTGATCCTTGTAAATTACAACCAAAGAAAGTAAGACTTTTAGTAGCTCAAATAACGGGTCAGTGTAAATTTAAAAAGCACGTGGATATGAAGTGTCAGACAAAAGAAAATCAATGTAGGTTCTGCCAGGAAAAAGAAAAAGCTACGAAAACTGGAAGCTCTGCGGTCTAAAGCTGTTATTTTAAAGATCAACGGTTTTCAAAATTCTGTTTCTGTAAGTCGACAAACTAGTTTAAAACATAAATACAATATACTTAATCAGATTATATTTGATCGTTTGCCAAAAATCTTTCAAAGCTTGTGTATTTCTTTCCACTCTTAACAATAAAAAATAACTTATTTCCTCCTTTCGACACTGTTTCTTTAACACTGCCGTAAATTCCTCTTTAAATTCGGTTTTATTTTTTTGGCAGTTCTTTCTAAATAGAACTAAATTTAATATCGGTAAATCTTGTAATTTGCACTTTACCTTTTATTTAGTTATTGAATTCAGAAGCTACGGATATTTTTTTTAACTCTCGAAAATTGAAGCAGACCTACAAGTTTTTCCCATAAATTTAATCAGTGCGAAATATATTATCGGGTTTCAAAAATAATCCGCTTTTACTCGGCATGTCATGAAAGTGTATGAAAAGATGACGCCAACACTAGGGCGTATTTTATTTGGGCCTTTTCTTTGGTGCTAAGTTTGCTATATAAAAGAATGTTAAGGGGTCGTAATTAATTGACAGATCTCTTTACCTTTATTCGAATCCCAAAAATCCACCATTTTGCAGAATAAATCAATTAACAAAATAAAGTTGGACTATCTAATACAGAAATAAGTTATAACTTATTTCCCAGAAAAAAAAAAGTTTTTAAATATTGGTTGAGAAAAAACCATGTATGAGTATTGCAGGGGTTGAAGCTGTAAAAAGAGACCAACATAAGACTTTTAACAGAACTTAAGAGAAGTTGTAGTCTTTGAGTGTGGTTTAGAATCCATGTTAAACTGTAAGTCTTGATTGGATGACACTACCCAGACGTTAATCGGGGGTCAGAGGTAGTAGTTATTTGTATAACGTCCGAAGTGGCACTACCGCGTTGTCTAATAGGTGCCGTGAAATGCAATATCTGCATATCTCGGTATTTGGACAACGTTGACAGGACTTAATAAGAACTCGGTTAAAAATGTGTTAAACATATAAAAGCCCGACACTCACGTTTCTTTATAATACTTGGACTTTATATAAGTCTTTGTGGGCTGCCAAAAAGATTTTAAAACATTATTCAAGACAATTTCAAGTCTATACCGAAATCTACCTAAAGCTAATTTTCAGAAATTAACAGTTATTTAAAATTTAAAGACGGTTTAATTGAGGTGAGGTTGTGATTTATGTGTCCAATGCTGTGCCAGAAAATTATCATGGGTGAATTTTCGAAGGTAATGCCTGTCAAAAGAATATAAAAGCAGCAGATGAGCTAAATAATTAAACGATTTATCAAGAATTTAGGCCTTTAAGTATTTCATTCATATTTAATTTTTTCACCTAAAGCAATGGACAAACTAGTAGATAGTTGTTTTTCTACGAGAAAAACTAGATCGAATCTTAATCAACAACTAAATAAATTTATAAAATGCTATAGGTATAGTACGGAACTTTCTGAAATCTAAAAAAATCCTTTTTTCTACGACTGGCACTAAAAGTAACATTTTTCTCACTGGTTACTATCTTTAAAATAAAATATTTCTCATGCAATGAGAGGAAAACCCACAAACAGCGAGAAAAGTAATTTGCTCTCAATTGCTATATGAAATAGTAATAAATAGGCCTTTGCGGTGACTGCGGTTAATTAAATAAAAAATAGACCTATAAAGTACAAAAAATAGCCTTCTTAGAACAATTATACTCAGTATGCCCCCTAATCGATATATGTATGTGTACCATTGATACATTCCACAATAATTCAATGATTTCTCGACCGCAATAAAATTTAAATGACAACCCTCAGTGGAAAACCCAGCCATAAATAAGTTTCCTGACAAATATCTATTGAGTAGGCACCGCACCTTTTGAAAGGGTACAGGACCTGATTACCTACTAATATTAATAGTTTAGGTTACCTATTTTGGATGCTCAATAACACACACGAGAATACCTTGACGAACTTCAAACGACTGATGAACTAAGACGAAAAGACTCTGCTTGGATGGAATATTGAGTATAAATTGTTTCAAGATGGCTATTTTTTACAATTTTTAGGCCTATTTTCTGGTTCTAACCACAACGAACCGCAGTCATCCAGTAAAATCTATCAATAAATGATCAGTCAATATTCACTATTTAAAAAAGCATACTGTATACCAATTATATATATGTATGTCTTAAACGTATATTAAATATTTATTGGATAAGTTATAAAGTCCTGCCATATATTACTATGTATATATTTATATATTTGATATTGTATTAAAATACGTTTAAATATAATAAATGTAAAAATATTGTAATAGTTAAGAAAAAAAAACATATTCTTAACTAATTTTTATTGTGTTCATAAATGCTTTATATAGATAGCTAAATATTCTTAAACAACATTTATTTTTTTAAAATACCTATATATGTTGGCGTCAAAAACTAAAATTCACCATTCCCTGAAATAACTAGTCTACATGTTTTGCCGGCAAATAGCATAATGACCTTATTTGACTAACCAGAACTAACCATTCAGTCAATCTCTGTAATGCCAGGACAAACAATGAATTCAAAATAAATATAAAGCTGTTTTCCTATAATAGATTAAGGCATTACAGGAAATGATTAAATAGTTGGTCAAAGACTATAATAATAAGTCTATTACGCCGTTTGCCGACAATATATCTACCTGCTAGTCATTTCAGGGAATGATGGATTTTAGTGTTGGACGCCGACATATACCTATACTTATGCTTAAAAGTAACAAAAGAATTAAAATAAATATGCATTAACTGTGTAATAATAATAAAACGTTCATTATAACATTATCTTCGACATAAACTAGACATATGATCAAGCACTATTTTTTGTACAAAGATTATTCCGTGAAAAAATGTAGTAGAATTATCAGCACCATGTAGATTTTTTTTGTCATTTTTGTCGGATAATAATCGCCTTCCAGGACGCCGTGACGGGTGTCGTCTAAATAATTTTTTAATATTTTGCGCCTACTTAGCCTGTATGGCGTACATTTAATATCTTTAACCTGTATGATACTAAAACTGATTGTTTTGAAAGTTCTTGACAGGATGACCTCACTGCCTCTTGGTTTAATCTTTGTTCGTTAGAAGATGGATTTAGAGTTGTCGTTTCATTGTCTCAGAGTAGGGATGTCGATAGGTCGAAGTACCTCTGTATCATACAGAGGTACTTCTTGAACTATCGATAGGGGTCTTTCTAAGCGATACCCTATCTGGGAGCTCAATACTATCGATAGTACTATCGACCTATCGACGTACCTATCTAGCGGATGTAATCATTCCTAACAAGGATGAAACACGTGTATCCAACTTGGCCGGACCCGGACCTTTTCATAAATTTGAAGTTTTCGACTTAAGACCATTATCGGGGGTTCTATAGCGAAAAATTTTGGTTAGAATGTTATGGTTTTTTTGTATAGTTTATTCTTTTTGATTTTTGCTCTGTGCTATAAAAACAAATGGCCACTTTTTATCAGGGCGTATTATATTCTTGTAGAGGAATATATTTGTGGTATGTACAGGGCCATCACACACGGACTGAATAGGGCCATATTTTTAGATTACTTTAAAATTAAAAAAAAATATGTGGAATAGCTACTTGACTTTTTTTCGTAGAATACAAAAGAAATAATTTGAATTGACACAAAAGAGTTACGATGTAGAATTTTATACGTTTTACTAAAATACATATTGGTGAAAGTGTACTTTATAATTAAAATGTTTCTGTTGTAACTAATACAAAATCCTTTTTATCGAAGTGTATAAAAAAATAAGACGCCTTTTAAAATCACCCAGTATTTCAGATAACTCATCACGATAAAGTTAATTTTATTTCGTATATCCATTTCTTATACATCAATTCAAATTATTATTTTTTAATACACTTTAATTCTACGAAAAGAAATACACAAGAGGGTTATTTAACATTTTATTTCTAATAAAAGAAATCCACCAATATCACTCCGTTTAATCCTTATGGTTGATCCTGTACATTATAAAACAAAAGAATTGTGTTAGTTTACTTCAATAAATATTATTGGCTTAGCTTATATAGAAATGATCATTCATTCATTTAAAATTGTAATATACCTAGTCTATTATTTTAGATTTTATAGCCTTTTTATATTCAAAAATAAAGTGGTAATAAATTTTAAAAATAATAGGTTTTATTATGCACTGGCGAATTTAACTGGAAAAGAATATGAAATCCGGGCTAACCCCGCAAATGGTTAGACCATTAGTGCTGGTTTATTTCATTTTAATTTTTACTGTCTCCATTGTTTTAAAGGAAGATGATATGAAAAAAAAATTAGAAGATTCGGCATTTGGTAAGTAACTCTTAATTATTGAAAACAATGTGTAATGAAAGTAATATATTTTATTTTTAAAGGTATTAATTTAACATTTGGTTAATTATTTTAAGTTTAAGCTTCTTAGGAGGATTGAAAAATAATATAATAAAAATAAATTATATTTTTAATTAAAAGGTACAAACTAGAAGTTTGGTACCAACCGGTACCAACCCTAAATATTTTCAACACTAAGTGATTTATGTTAATTTAATAATTCATTAGATTTATAGTACGGTACATAGAAACAAAGCATTTATTTGAACATTGCACATATTCCTATTATGTACCGTATGGTTACCGCGTATTACAGACTTTGTTCGCAAACAGGAATGTCAGCGAACATAATTTTTGTCTGTAGAAAAATCAAAAACTCCTTTTTTGCTTTTTTTAATAACAATAAGCCAGTTAGAACCTTATTACCTTGTTTTCATGCACAGAACAAGCAAAATAAGAACAAGAGTCTAAAACGCCGTGCAGAAACACAATTCTTCTCCTAAATTCTTGCCAATAACCCTAATTCGCCATCTAATCTTGTCACTGCTCCATTTCATTTCGTAGCCTGCACGTGTGCATTTTTGAAGTCCTATTTTCTAGTCAGTCTCAAGCTCACCAACGGTTGATCGAGTTCCTGTTTGGCTTCGAAATTTGAAAATTAGATTTTTCTGCGCTCTTGCTGTCGTTTTTTGTAAAAGGTTTGTAGCTGTTAAAGTACGTTTACTTTTAATAACCAACCAAAACTAACCAAAATGGAAAACCCAAACCTAAAATTATAGCCGATTTAAAACTTTCGGTATATTTTTGTTTCTATTTTTTCGTATACAGTAAAGCGCAGAGGACTGCGAACATAGGACAATCCTGGAGCATTTTGGATGTACCTAAAAACGCCGCACGCATTGCTTATCGATCAATAATTTTCGGTAAACAAATTCATAAGACGCGCGTCGGCCGGCAAAGCGATCAACTCAATACGTTTATTCCTGAAATAATTCTTTACTATCGAACGCTCGACAGCTAAAGTTTTACTGTGTCGATTATTTGCGACCAAAAAGTTTTTTTTTTTAATAAAATAATAATTATTAATAATGGATGTTTACGAACTGGAAGAGAAAATTAAAATTATTAAATGGTATCACCGTGAAAATCCTGTTAGGGGAATTAGGGAATTATTTATTAATTTATTTCCAACCAGGCCGACTCCCACGATTTCCACTATTCACCGAGTCATTAAAAACCTTCTGACATTTGGTTGTTATCTCCAAAAAAACATAAACATGATAGTGTCCCAGAAGAAAACAACGAAAGGAAAATAAAGGAAATTATGGTAGTGGCAAGTGTTATTAAAAATCCTACAATTTTCATTAATACAATTGCAAAACAGGTTAATTTGAGCAGAAGATCAGTGGGTAGAGTGCTGAGAAAAATGGATACCGATCCTACAAAGTAAGAAAAACCTATGAAATTTTTCTGATGATCATTTTAGACGAATGCAATTTTGTGAAACTGTAATGGAAATGGAAAATAACAATGATTTTTTTTCTTGGGTCACGTAAAATCACAAATTTATGGTTTCCAGGAGAATAGGGCTAATAATCTACAAGAATTGCAATTATAAATTGAAAATTCTTTTAGGATTATTACCCTCAGCATTCTAGCAAATGTCAGAAGGCGTTTTATGACAATCTTGGTTATTGTTTGGCTCAAGAAGGTGGTTTATTTGAGCATCTTCGATAACTTCAAAGAGTTTTTCTTTTTTATTCTATGAATGCACATTAATTTATTTTTTTAAGAATATCTTCTACGTTTCATTATTTATTTGAGAAAATTCTTTTATTTTATTAGGAAAAACTGTTTGGCTCTTAAGACCCTAGCAAACGTTCAGGTCCCGTAAGCAACTAATTTTAAATTTATGGCTGATAAGAAATCCGATCGAAGTCGGTTGACGCTAGCTAGCTCCTGCTACTTGCCTATAAACACTGCATCCTCTTACTAAAAATAAAAACGTAGTACAGAACTAAACTGGGCAGATAATTCTTCCGAATTTATCACCGCACTCCCCACCAGTCCCAACCAAAAATGAACCACGCGAGGAAACGAGACGGAAATTGAAATACAAGCCACAAAATTATTATTGGTATTTTAGAATTGGGTACATCCAAAATCGCCCAGGAGCCTCCTATGTTCGCAGTACGGTGCGCTTTACTGTATATGTATTAATTATAATTAGAGTTTGCATATACAGGGTGGTCCGTAATGAAAGCGCCAAAAAGCAGTCCTAGTTTTGCCTTTAGCAAAATGTCGCTTATTAATAAGATATAGGAAGTTAAAGTTTAATTTTCGAAAGTGTTATTTCCTTATAGCTCAAGTTGTTTTTAAGATATCGACATAAAAACTGAGGATTGGGGGTTTCTGAGGATGAGAAATTGATTTTATTCTACTTTTTGGCATAAAGTGTAGATGGCGCCAGTTACACCATATTCACATGCTGTTTTATGCCATAACTTTCTTACTATTATGGTTTTATTATTTTTTATGGAAGTATGTGATGTGAAAAAGGTGTACTACATTTATTTCGGTTAAACAAACCATTTTCGAAATAATTGCATTTAAACATTCTATTGCACAGTCAAAAAATAGTTACCACTAAATTGAGATAACATTTAATAACGAATTAAATAATGGAATTACTTCACCAAATCCGCAAAATGTTCACCATTCACTAGGTATTTTCTTAATCCAAAATGAAGTGATTCCATTATTTTATTCGTTGTTAAATGTTATTTCAATTTAGTGTTAACTATTTTTTGACTGTGCAATAGAATGTTTAATTGCAAATATTTCGAAATGGTTTGTTTAACCGAAATAAATGTATAAAATCTTTTTTTCTTAAAATCATCACTCTATCAAATTTTCATAACAAATAATAAAACGGTAATAGTAAGAAAGTTATGATATAAACAGCGTGTGAATATGGTTTAACAAGCGCCATCTACACCTTATGTCAAAAAGTAGAATAAAATCATATTTCTCATCCCCAGAGACCCCCGATCCTCAGTTTTTATGTCGATATCTCAAAAACAACCTGAGCTATAGAAAAATAACAATTTCGAAAGATTCTCTGTATCTCATTAACGAGCGACATTTTACCAAGCGATATTTAATTTAACATCGTTATTTTTACGAGTTTAAACTAGGTTGTCTCTCCGGTAGCGTAGTGGTCAGACTTTCGGCTCGCCACCTCGGCGATCCGGGTTCGATTCCCAGAGGGGGAGACACTTTTAGGTAGTAGTAAAATAACGTCCGTGGTGGCACCACCGCGTTGTATAAAAGGTGCTGTAAAATGCAACATTTGCATGTTTCAGTGCTTGCATCCTAGAATCGTTTAGACCCGTAGCATAGGTATTGAAGACTGCGCTCAATCTTAGGTGGTTGGTTATGTTAGTAAAGTGATAGAGTTAAGATCATAAATTGTCGTTGTAAAGTAGTCAATAAAGTGTTATTAAGTGTTAAAAAGTATTTAAATTAACGGAAAGGAAAATTGTAAAATCGTAACAATATTTTAACTATTAAAACAAACAGTTAAGCCAAAAATCAATTTTATCTGACGAAGTCGATGTAAAAAGCCAAATGTAATTAATCCGTAACTCTCTCTAAAAATTTTGCTTATGAATTGATGTTTTTGCAGTTTCCAAGTTTGCTTGCTGCAACTATTCTATCTACTTACGCGCACTTAATTTGCTTTTTAAATACTTTTTATTTTATACAATGTTTTAACAGTCTAAAAGATTTTTTACGTGAAATTTTCCTTTTTCCTTTACCTTTATGACAGTCGACAAAGGCTTGTATGGACCCTATGTACTAGGTACCGTGGATGCGGGGTTTTTAGATGTTCAACGCATTGAAACATGCAAGTATTTCGTTGCCATACATTTATTGGTAGTAAAATAAAAATTTATCAATTTAATTCTTACGCCACTCTTGATCTAGTATATTTTATTTAGGTATTATTTTATGAGGATAATTTCAGATATTAAAATATATAATACTTATTCCTACGCTCTTAAGAATCATGCTAATTCTAAAAAAGAATAATTTTTAAATTTAACTTTTGTATTTTTTATACCTTTATTTAATTGTCACACCAGTCTTTAAAATTACAAAAAAAAAACTGTTCCTTTATATATTATTACATTTACGTCAGACAACTTTAAAAGTGTTTTTGCTTTGTTCAGATGTCTCGCAAATTTGCATCCCAAATTACTCTTTTGACATTCCATTAACGACGGTCTGATTTGTGGCTAGACTTTTTTTGAAGTTGACGAGGCCAATAATGTAATTAGAAATGTTGATGTCGAATAGTGGGCTGTTAAACGATGTGATTGGAAAAGGGTAATTAATAATTGTGTTTATCAAAAATTTAAAAAATAAAACAGGTTCCAAAAAAATAAGTTATTAAAATAAAAATACAATTTTAAAAATTAACTAGCAAGTATATTTTTATTGGTATATTGTATATTTATCTTATTAAAGATTGTAAGAACGGTTAATGTAAAAAAAGATGGTAAAATAGAAAGAGTGACCGCAAATACAGCATATTTTTAGCCTATTTTTGCACCCTTGCCAGAGATCATAAAAGAATCATAAAAATATCCTCCTTATGTCAAATTATTAACGGTAATGAAAAATCAAGATGACCATATTTTTTTGGTTTTTCGAAAAATGTCACCCCTACTTAGGTCTTGATATAATGATGCAAAACTAAAATATATAAATAATATTAATACAAATAAAAGTAATTCTAATTGTATTTTTTCTATAAAACAAAATCATAAAAATAAAAAATTATTTATATTTTTATATTAATAAGAACATAATATAGGTAAAAATCCACCTTTAAACCCGCTAAAGGTTTTTAATCATCCCCTAAATATGAAAAAATCAAAAATTACTTAAAAAATCTAGAAAAAACTACTAGAATAATTTAAATTATTAGAAATTTAAATCGTGTACCTTCCACTAGAATGTATTTAAGGAAACCACCCCTGTAACAAGCGGGTAAACTACCCCCGAACATAATAACATACAAAAACATCATAGCAATATAAAAAAGGGTTGCTATGGTATTTTTCCATGTCATTACGTTGGGGGGTTGTTCACCCCTTCGTTACAGGGGTGGTTTTCATATAGATACTGGTGGGAAGTACACGGTTTGACTTTTTAATAATTTAGAATATCCTAGTAGTTATTCCTAGATTTTTTTTAAATGTTACTTTTTTTATATGTAGGGGGATGATTTAACCCCCTTAGTATATTTAAAAGTGGACTTTTACCTATATTACGCCCCCATTAATATAGAAATAAATTATTTTCTATTTGTAAGACTTTATTTTATACAAAAAATACAATAAGAATTGCTTTTATTCTTGTTGATATTATTCATATATTTCAGTTAAGCGGTGATTTTCGATATTATGTCAAAAACCAAAAAATATTCTCAACTTGATTTTTTACGACTAATAATTTGACATATGCAGAATATTTATAGGATTTTTTAAAGGTCTCTGGCAACTTTGCGGTCACTCTTTAGAACAGCCACTTAATATTTAAATGGGTTTTGAAGATTAATAATGGGTAAATTTAAAGTTTTTATGCTAGTTTTTTTTATTCCTCTTGGCCAAGCAATGATTCTTAAAGTTATAAACAATTTTTTTTAGCTTTAAAAAATACATGTAAAAGGTGCAATGCTTTTTTTGATTCTTATGACTTTACATATAACTCCTAAAGATAGCTAGTACGAACATATATTTATAGGGGATTCAGAATTTACCCTTTAAAATTTGAGTGCATATTTACCATAAAAAATGTAATAACTATGAATCAATATAAATAAAAAAAATAGTTAAAACTAAAAACAGTTTAATAAAAAAAACTTTTTTACAAAACTTTGGCAATAGTTTGCAACTAAAAGCAATAGGATTGTAGTAGCAAACTTGAATATTTAACAAACTTCTCTTCGAAAGACGAGCACTTCTTTCTTCTTCCGGAGCACTTGAAGCTCGAAACTCAGAACTTTCGATTTCACATATATATGTATTCCATATATGTATATGTATATATGTACATATATATATACAGGGTCCTGCAGCTCACCTCCCTTCTTATGTACCTCATTTATTACAACATTACACAATTAAACAACAAACTTATTAAGTAAGGTAATATCAGTCGCTTAGGTCATGTTTGGTTAATTCGAACTTTACAGGATGTCCAAAATTTAGTGTCAAACTCTTCAAATTTGAAAGCACTTTATTTTTCTAATTTTAAATATAAGCCCCTGTATATTTTTAGGTCGTTAGATGCAGAATTAAAAAACAAACATTTTTCTAATTATAACCCTATCGAAATTCCTAACACAAAGTTATTCGTTGAAAACTCATTATGGCATATATTTTAATAATATTACCATTAAATAAAAATGATAGGTGGCTATAAAAAACAATTTATTGACATAAGAGTTTCCCAATTACGTTATCTATTACATAGAAATTGTTTAAAGTTACATAAATGTTAGCCAAAAGGTATTAAAAATTAAAAATTAGGTTTATTTAATATTTAAAGGTTTTCTTAAATTAATTTAATTTAATTAATAAATAATAATAATTTACTTGAATTTTTATAATACGTCAAAATAAGATTCTGTTAGTTAAATAAACTCCAATGTCAATAAATTGTTTTTCATAGCCACCTATCATTTATATTCAATGGTATTACTATTAAAATAGATGCCAAAATGAGTTTTCAACGAATAACTTTTAATGTGTTAGGAACTTCGATAGGGTTATAATTATATTTAAAATTAGAAAAATAAAGTGCTTTCAAATTTGAAGAGTTTGACACTAAATTTTGGACATCCTGTACAGTTCGAATTAACCAAACATGACCTAAGCGACTGATATTACCTTACTTAATAAGTTTGTTGTTTAATTCCATTAATCCAAGCACTATTGGTATTTTTATTCATTTTTAAATTCAATGGTAACAGTTTTTTTTATATTTTATTTTTTTTCTCTGAAATTACTGAACCGATGTTAACAAAATTTTGGAGGAAGATAGATGACTACAAGACCTACCTAAATATACAAAAAAATACACAGCGTTCTATTTAAAAAAATGCACCGTCGTGACGTCACACTTTTTGTGACACCCTGTATAACCAAAATTATTTTTCTGAAATGCACCGTAGGTTAAAGGTAACGTCTGCAAAATATGAAAATTTTACATTTAATAATAAAAAAGCCACATAAGACGATACTGCAGGACCGTTATATATATATATATATATATATATATATATATATATATATATATATATATATATATATATATATATATATATATATATATATATATATATATATATATATATATATATATATATATATATATATATATATATATATATATATATATATATATATATATATATATATATATATATATATATATATATATATATATATATATATATATATATATAAAATATATATATATATATATATATATACATTAAACACTTTTGGTCGGCTATTCGACAGGTTTTGAAAAGTTAATAAAAAAATTGGTAAAAAA
>JAHBCN010000055.1:349424-368981 GCA_019359885.1 Listronotus oregonensis
AATTTTATGTAATGTTAGTAGCAAATTAAATGTAGCCTATTTTTGATTCACCCTGTATATGTGGTTTAAATAAATTAAATTATTATATACAATGTGTTTTATTATTTACTATTCAAAAATTGTAAGATTAACATAATAATAATAAGACTCTTCACCCCACGCCTAAGCCCCAGGTCTACACCCTAGGCCTGGTGCTTAAGCGAAGGGGGCCCCCCACATGTTAGGTTAGACATTTGACAAGTGACATTTTACAGACGTCATTTTTACTGAACATGCGCAAGAGTCTAAGATACATCTCATCCACGTAAGCAGGTTCTAAGTCACATGGTTTTGACGTATGACATTTGACATTTGATATTTGACATTTGATCACCACCATTTTTTTAGCGCATGCGTAATACTCTAAAATATATCTCATACACGTAACCTAACTTTTCTAAGTCACATGGTTTGCGAAATATGACAGTTGACAGGTGGCATTTGACAGGTGACAGGCGCCATTTTTTTTGCGCATGCGTAAGACCCTAAGATACAACTCATCCACGTAAGCTAAATTTCCTAAGTAACGTGGGTCGCGATATATGACAGCTGACAGGTGGCATTTGACAGGTGACAGGTGACATTTTTTTAGCGCATGCGTAAGACCCTAAGATACTACTCATCCACGTAGGCTAAATTTCCTAAGTCACGTGGCTCGCGACATATGACAGTTGACAGGTGGCATTTGACAGGTGACAGGTGACATTTGACATTTGACAGATAGTATTGGCCACGCCCTAAATAACGCGTCACACAAGATTCCTAAATATTTAATTACGTCAGAGATATTAAGATAAACGTCTGACCCGGGTCAGGGTGTGCGTGAACATACCATCTAGGACTACTTGGATCGACTCATACATGAGTCATATTCAAAGAAAAGTAGTATTTATTCTTAGATTTATGGTATTAGTTAAATTTTGGAATGGTAAAATATTATCAGTTTTTTTTTATGTACCTACTTACCAAGAATAAACTGTTTTGATTATTTTTTCCCTAAACTTAAATACCGTTTCAAACATTTAATAATATTAATTTTCAGTTAGATTTAATAACACCCTAAAGGGATGCAAATTGTTTTTGCAAAAACTTTGCCTTAAAATTTTCACTTTTTAGGTTCCCGTCGCATTTTACGCTTAAAATTATACAAATTTGCTACCACTTTAAAAAAAAAAATGAAAATTACTACGATTTTTTTTAAGTAAATGCCCAACGTAAAAAATTTAGGAACCGGTGAACTAAACCCACAAAATATTAACTTAAACGTAATATATATGAAAGTATACATATACACATTTGAAATATGGCACAATTTTCTTATATAGGTTAAATCACCTGTAAAATTAAAATATTAAATTGATAGTTTAAAAATTCAGAATTCGAAAAGCATAAGAGTCCCTATAAAGCTACCAAGGTGACTTTTAAATATGAATCCATGCGACAAAAATTTTATTAGGATTTATGTTGTTTGCAGACTTTTTCAAAATATTAGTAAAAAACTAAACGTGAACAGGATGTCTCAAATTCAAGAGTGACCACTGGGATTTCGGAAACAATGAAAGATATAAAGGTGGTTAAATTAGGTCAAAGTTTCAATGTAAGAGATCCGAAAACTTTCGGAGATATCGGAAAAAACCCAAAATTTGTGATTTGGTTTTTATTTTATTGTGACCTTTTAAAAACGCTATCAAAAAACGAAAAACACTTTTTTATAACAATTTCTTAGGCTTTACGAGATGGCGACTGCAGATTTTTCTAGCTCTTTCCAATACTGGGTACCTTATTTCATTGATCTACATGAAGAAACAAATTTGATGATGGTTTCTTAAAGATGAAACGTTGCATTCCAAATCTGCAGCCTCCATCTCGTATAGCTGTAGAAGTTGCTATAGAAAGTGAATTTTGTTTTTTAAGAGCGTTTCGAATAACATCAAGAAGACATGAAAACCAAATTACCATTTTTTTTCCAGATATCTCTAAAAGTTTGCAGAATATATTAAATTTTAAAAAGGTACCTTAAAGAGCTATTACACAACAGTTTCAAAAATCCTAATAATCACCTACTAATTTGAGGCACCCAGTAGAGACACACCAAACAAACATGGGATTACACCCAAATACAGCACTTTAAGATTTTCTTGTTAAAACATTCTCTTGGGCTGACATTAAAAAAGGGAAAAAATACCTTGTGGACTGACCGAAATAGTATTTTATTGGTTTTTGGTCTGATTAAAAAAAAAGTGCAGGCAGCGTTAAATTTAGTCTCTATATAAATATACAAATCCGGATAAATCTTAATAACGAGTTGGTAGGACAACTCTCTTTTTATCACATAAATCTCTACGGATTTCGTATCGCGACTGATTTAAATGATTTATTGAATATTCATTATTGAACCAATCAGCATTTACTTGCCGACTTCATTGTTAAGTACATTTTTATAACGTGTACGTTTAAAAAAACCATTTTAGCTTACGTGACATTTTTGTGAGTATTATTAGCGTTTTTCTTATCTTTTGTAAAAAAAAAATTGGATGATTAAATTAAAGTTGAAGTAAAGTGATTTTAAGTGGTTTATATTTCTTTACAAACCGTTTTAAGCAATATGCGTATCATATATTTTTATGTTGTGTAATTTTGAGAGTAATTTTAACATTTAATTTATTCAAACTATTTAAATAGTTTAAACTATTCTAGTAATTCGAACCATTTGAATGATTCAAATCTTTTAAAAAATTGAAATACCCCAATTGAAAACTTTTTTTTGTGAGTATTCAGAAATAGGAATTGATTTTGGCGGCAGTTTTGAAAGGTTTGTGATAATTTGAAATTCTCATTGTATTTGAATGCAACTTATTAATATTAAATTCACAATATTGGAAAGTTGTTGAAGTAGTTACTTATAACATACTGAAACTTATAACATACTGAAATATATAAAATTAGTTTTGCCAAAATTGTTTTCTCTGATTATTTATTAACCTTTAAGAATAGTCTTATAAAAAGGAGTTTTATGGAAAAGACTTTATTTTATTAATTAAAGACGTAATTTTAAATCGAACGATTAAGCGTTTTGTTCGGATTGTTAAATATGGTAGATTTACAAATCGCCTAATTAATTTATTATTGGCTAGTAGAATAACGGGTAAATTGATTAAAAACGATGGATATTTACTCAATTTTACAATTCAACCAAGCTTGTGCAAAAATGTTTTAATATTTTAAGGATAAAATAAATATAGCATAGTGTTCTTACCTGATCCTGATTATAATTTTAATTACCAATATTCAAACATTATAGATGCTTAAAAAATTATTATTTAATTTTAAAACAAAATTTAATATTCATATTGTTTGAGATTTATTAATCTTTTTTATCGCATTGTTGTGCATGCGCGATAATATTTTATTTTTTGTTAATGCACTACAAAAAAAGAAAAACACGGTTTGAAGTTCAATCTTCCTTTTAATCCCCAACTTTTAGGCTTTAGATGGAGATCTGTGTATTGGATGTAGTAACTCCTGAAAAGTTTCTTTAAATAAGTTTTTAAAATTTACGATCTTGTGTGTTAAAGCTAAATTGCGGTACAATATGCATACCATAATTAATAGGCACTTAATGTAGAAGGTCCACAAAAATATATTGTCATACACATATTCTAATGACGATACATTTGTAACAGTGAATTCTGATATTCTGGAGGTCTACTTAAATCAATGTCAGCTTTTTATGATAATATTTAAAATATATTTAAATTCCCTATTTTTCCTGAACCTCCTTTTCCAAATTAAAAGCAAAAGGCCTAAATGGCTGCTTTGTAGTAATGTAATTAATCCATCTAGGAACTTGTCCGTAAATGGTGCCAATAGGGTAGAATAATTATTAGGTTTGTTGGGCTTGACTCTTCTTACAAAAGAAAAGAATAAGAAATAGCAGATTTAGGACTATTTTTTAGTAACATCGGTGATATTTAGGAGCTTTATTTTTGAATAAATTATTAGCAATGCCGCTTAGACTACTTTACAATAAAAGTTTTTATAGGGCACATTTATGCAATGTTTTAGGGCTAGGTATAGAGATTTTAGAGCTACAGGTTTGAGAACCCCTGACTCGTAAAGAACATTTATTACCTTTTGGCCCTTAGTCTCGATAACCGCGTGGTATTTAATTTAATCGATCGCTTTGGGATGGCTTTCTTGTTATCACATAAATCTCTAAGGATCTTGTACAGAATCTGCTTTAAATTATGCATTGATTTTCTATTATCCAATCGGACAGAAACGTTTAGGATTGACGCGTGTGTAAACGCAAATTTGAAAATGTTTACATTATAGAAATAACACTGAAATAGGATATATTAAGTAATATTTTGGTTTACTTTCGAGTAGTGTTTGGCATCCCTTTTAGTGTATATATGTTCTTTATTTTTATAAAGGATTTAAGCCTAATAAAGTTCTTGTGGGGTACTTAATAAAAATCTTTATACAGGGTCCTGCAGCTCACCTCCCGTCTTATGTAGCTCTTTTATTATTCACTGTAAAATTTTCATATTTTGCAGACGCCTTAACCTAGGTGCCAGAAAATAATTTGTTATACAGGGTGTCAAAAAGTGTGACGTCAGAGGGGCATTTTAAATGGAACACTGTGTTTTTTGTATTTAGTATTGTAGTCAACTATCTTTCTCTAAAATTTTGTCAACACGGTTCAGTAATTTCAGAGAAAAAAATAAAATATAAAAAAAAGTTTTGCACCATTGTACTTAAAAATGAATAAAAATGCCCAAGGGCTTGATTAATAAAATTAAACAAGGAACTTATTAATAGGGTTAACAGTCTTATTATGTTTGGTTTCAAAATGTCCAAAATTTAGTGCAAACTCTTCAAATTTGAAAGCACTTTATTTTTCTTATTTAATACGAGCCCTGTATATTTTAGGTCGTTAGATGTAGAATTAAAAAACAAACATTTTTCTAATTATAACCCTATCGAAATTCCTAACCCATTAAAAGTTATTCGTTGAAAACTTATTTTTGCATGTATTTTAATAGTAATACCATTGAATAAAAATCATAGGTGGCTATGAAAAACAATTTATTGATATTAGAGTTTCCTAATAACGTTAATTATTACCTAGAAATTGGTTGAAGTTACATAAATGTTAGCCGAAAGTATTAAAAATTAAAAATTCGGTTTATTTAACATTTAAAGGTTTTTTAAATTAATTTTATTTCAATTAATAAATAATAATTATTTACTCGAATTTTTATAATATGTCAGACTAAGATTTTGTAAGTTAAATAAACTCCAATGTCAATAAATTGTTTTTCATAGCCACCTATCATTTTTATTCAATGTTATTGCTATTAAAATAGATGCAAAAATGAGTTTTCAACGAATAACTTTTAATGTGTCAGGAATTTCGATAGGGTTATAAATAGAAAAATGTTTGTTTTTTAATTCTAGATCTAACGACCTAAAAATATACAGGGGCTCGTATTTATAATAAGAAAAATAAAGTGCTATCAAATTTGAAGAGTTTGACACTAAATTTTGGACACCCTGTACAGTTCGAATTAACCAAACATGACATAAGCGACTGATATAACCCTACTTAATAAGTTCCTTGTTTAATTCTGTTAATCAAGCCCTATGGGTATTTCTATTCAATTTTAAATACAATGGTGCAAAACAGTTTTTTTTTATATTTTATATTTTTTCTCTGAAATTACTGAACCGATGTTGACAAAATTTTAGAGGAAGATAGTTGACTACAAGAGGTACCTAAATATATAAAAAAAACACATGTTCCATTTAAAAAATGCACCATCGTGACGTCACACTTTTCGACACCCTGTATAACCAAAATTATTTTTCTGAAATGCACCGTAGGTTAAAGGTAACGTCTGCAAAATATGAAAATTTTACAGTCAATAATAAATGAGCTACATAAGACGGGAGGTGAGCTGCAGGACCCTGTATAATGGGTGCGCTAAAAAAATAATAATAAAAAAACTGAAATGTTTCTGGTATTTTAGCAAAGGAAACTTGTTTAGAAAAAAAAACGTAAAATAAAAGAAAGTGCATACATTATTATTAAATATATAACAGTATCATTTAATTTAAATAATACATGGTTACCTTTGCTTGATGCTAAAGTTATTTTAGCAAAACTTAAAATCAAATAACACCCTACTCCCGTTTTATTTTTGAAAATAATTAATATACCAATCAAAACAGACTAATTTGTCATTTGGGATATGACAACATAAACGGTAATATAACGATCTTTCGATCGAGAATTTCGTTAATTTTATATCAAAATTTTACTAATTTGAATTTTAATTACCTTAATTAGTTAAGTTTATCTTGAAAACGGTGTTAGATTTGCCCACGAAACATAGATAAGCATTAAGATTGTTTTTGGTTTTTTTGGAAGTGTTTCTTTTTTTCTGTTTTAGGCAATATGCGAGTTCATAGTCAGTAGGGCTGAGAATACTAAGGCTTTTTATTCCTGAACAAGAACCGAATCAGTCCCATTGTATTAACATTTTTGGCGAGTACCCAATAAGGACTTTTTAAAATCTCTTTTATTGTTGATTCGCAGGGTTGGTCAGCAAGGTTTTTTTGCGACAATGCTCTATTAAGTGACAGAAAAGGCTTTTAACAAATTTTAAAATTAAAAAAGATAAAAAACAAAACATTTTTAAGTATATTAGATGATTCAGGGAGATTCATTGAAGTGGCTTACTGTTAGTTAAAAGTAAAAAAAAACATTTAATATTCTAAACTCTTGGTTTATAATAATAGTATTAATAATAACCACACCGCACACTGGAAAGATCGGGAAAATAGATACGCCAAATGCACAACATTTAACAGAATAACGCTTCTTATCATTAAACAGTCTAGACCGCAAACGATCCTTGAGTGTTAGTAACAATAGCTTAAAGAAATTGA
This sequence comes from Listronotus oregonensis, assembly GCA_019359885.1. Taxonomy (NCBI): domain Eukaryota; kingdom Metazoa; phylum Arthropoda; class Insecta; order Coleoptera; family Curculionidae; genus Listronotus; species Listronotus oregonensis. The sequence continues at coordinate 356,421 of JAHBCN010000055.1, forward strand.
ATAATGATTCTTTGCTCAACGGGGACACTCCAACTCCTAAGTGGTTTGTAGAAGGCCGAACTATACTGATACCAAAACAGGGGATCTAATACAACCCAAAAACTATAAACCAATCACCTTCCTCAATACGTGTTACAAGGCTTTAACCAGAATCTTATATTTTAGAACATTAAGTGCAGTTGATCTTATACTCTCCCATGTAGAAGAGCAGCAAGAAGAAAAAAAAATCAATGTTTGCAAAAAAAATCTCCTAATCGATAAATGCATTACACAAGATTATATTCAATACAAACGAAACCTTAATATGGCGTGTATTGACTACAAAAAAACATTTAATAGAACATCTCACAAACTACTATTGCATCTGCTTAAAGATCTTAAGATTTCTCTTAATCCAATTCGGTGTATTAAGCTATTGAGGTTTCTTTGGAAATCAAAGTTCTCTGTAACATCTAGAGCACAAAAATTATTACAAATTATTACATTTAAAATGGGCGTATTTCAGGGTAACTCACTCAGTCCTTTGCTATTTTTTATATCGCTTTTTTCTGTATCTGTCTCTTTGGAAGACAAGTGATACTGCTCTCGACCACCTGGAAGACGTGAACATAAGGTAATCCATCTGTTTTAAATGGATGATCTAAACTCTACAAACTAGCTAGCGAGATCCACAACAGTCTTTTAAATTAGTTCACGAGTATTCCAGTGACGTTGGCATTGAGTTCGGCCTCGGCAAGTATACAAAACTTAGGCTAGAGAACAGTTGGTACGGAAAGGATCTAGAACCTGACCAGCTTGCCGATAGCGCGCTACTCTGCCCTCTACAAAATATCGAAAATTATCGATATTTAGGTATCGACCACGACCGTACCCAAGATGTCAGAGCTGTAAAGATCAAGCTCAGAAGCAATTACATGCGACGTTTACAGAAAATTTGTATAAATAGGGTTGTTGCTACTAACGTGCTAGCAGTTCCTGTATTGCTTTACTCTTTTAAAGTAGTAGTGGACGCAAGCCCAACATCAGCACACAAAAAATAATGCATCTTTACCGTAGCTGTAACTGTCTGTACTCATGGATATCCCGTATTTATCTCCCACGCCACCAGGGTGGTCGTGGCCTGTTAAGCTTGAAGTGTATGCATGATCGGCGGGTAATGAGTCTTGCTTGTCAAGTTGCCAATAGTACGGATCTAATGTTGGAGCATTTCCATTTAAGGCAGCGGAACGAGTAGCGGAGGAATTTGGTCTCAGATTTTCAATAGATCCAAACGATGACCGACCACTTATAAAACTAAAGTCTTAAGCTGTAAGAACAGCAGTCAAAAGAGTAGAACAGCAGATGATCTTTGAAGATCACAAGATGGGGTGATAAACAGATTGGTATACCGAGGTCAGTTTTGTAACATCCCTGGTACTGGTTGTCGAGCCTGTTGACAGTAACCCCAAACACTTATGCACTTATTGTCAGCTTGTCCAGTGCATACCGTTAGTAGTTACATCCACCGATATAACAATGCGCTTAGGGTACTTTACTATCACCTCAAAAATTACTACGGCATCGATGTAATAGCAATTCTGCCATATTCTTCTGGCAATATCGAGGCAGTAGTGAAAAATGACAACTGTCGCATATATTGCAATTATGCGTTTTCAATTACGCATCAAATTCGCGCCAATAAACCTGATATCGTTGTCTTTGATAAAACGAATAACTCTATATATGTAATTGAGTTCTTCTCCCAAGTGGAAACTAACATCGATATAAAGGAACGGGAGAAACTGGGTATCAAGTTATAAATTTACACGTTCTTTAAATTTTTAATTTCTTTTTTCTTTTGCATAAAAGAAACAAGTATTATTGGTTCAGTAGACATAGACATAATACATAAAAATAATCTTAAATTGCGAAAATAACCTGAATGTATGACACTATTATTTAAAGTAACAAAATACATTTAATTTTAAATTAACAGTAGCAATTTGGATGAGCTATGACATCCACCATTAAAGATTGTATATTAGATTTTTTTTATTTTATAACCACCGTTTTATTATTTATTTTTACGACATATCTTTATATAGCCTATGTTTTTTTTGTTTTAGACGGATTTGTTGATTCCATGGTCAAGGACAATTTTATAGAAGGTAAATTCACCACTTATACTGATTTTAACTGAAGCTGTATTTCAAAAAAAAAAAAAATACAAAATTCATCGTAAACAAGTTATAACAAAATCTCGGGCCATATACAAAAACTCCAAATCAACGATTCTCAAACTGTGGGGCGCGCCTCCCCTATGGGGGCGCCAGCACACTAAAGAAAGGGCGCGAGTGTACCAAGAAAAATATTATTTTAAAAAACTGACTAACTGACCGAAAGAAAAGCGCACAAACATACAAAAAAAAACATTTTGACATAATTTTTAACAATTAACCTATTAAATTAAAACAACTTATAAATCCATACCTTGTTGATCAAAAATTACTAAATTTAATTACTAATTTATTAATTATAAGTGACTTCCTTGGGCCTGTCTTGCAGAGCAAAGTTGTTTAAGAAATGGCTTAATATTAGAAGTAGACATTCTCTTTTTCTTTATTTAGCTGGGATCTATATTTTGTCTTCAGTAAGAAGCCACCACAGAAAATCCAGTTTTACAAAGGTAGGATGTTTAAAATGGTAATACAATGCGAAAGTCTCTTGTTTTTAGGGTAGAAAACTCATTATCTACTCCTGGCCAAAATTCAGAGAATGATATTACTAAATTGTCTGTTCGTTTCGCCACTTGTCGTGAAGTCTATAAAGGTTTCTTTCTCGGTAATTGAAAGTCATTTGGGAATTTTCTAAAATGGATTCCTAACCCACTCGTAACTTGCTATCAGTTTGTCTTCAGCAAGAAAATACTTTTAAAATTCTTCGCCAACATGGCTAAATAATTTTCAATGGTTACAAAAACACCTTTTACATGTTGTTCTTTCGCCTTGTAAGTTTTAATACAATCATCCACATTTGCAAATTATGCAAAGTGTATCCAATATATGTGTATTTGATCCTTAGAGTTAAAGATTTAAGTTATTTAATTTCTCGAATATGTAGACCAAGTAGCTCCATTGCATCATAAATAAACCATTGCGAAAATTTTCGGCTTTCGGTGTGTTTTCCTCTCCTAGGAAAATGGCGATTTCTTCTCTTAATTTATGAACACGTGGCAAAAATTTCTCACGGATAACCATCTTGCATCGCAATAAAATATTAATAATCCATTAAAGAAAGAAAAAAGAATTTTGTTCTAATCGACCGTAACGTATATGAAACACCCGTCTTTTAAGGGTTCATCATTGCTGTAATGTGGACGCTATAGCCATCTTTTGAGGTATATTTCACTGTGTCGTATACGATACATCCGTCCGGAAGAGGACAAGGTCCCACTGTAGGATTAAAGCCGAGAAAATCAAAATACATTGTTATTGTATACATTTTATTATATGTAGGGCGCGATAAAAATTATGATTGAAAATAGGGCCGCGAATACTAAAAGGTTAAGAAAAGCTGCTTTATTATAGGTCATATAAGGCTAAATTCTATAAAAGTTATTTAATGACTTTTGCTTAAAAAGATTTTGGACTTTTTGATTGTTGTAAAAGAAGACGCATTGTACAATATATGTCTCGCATACTAGATGTTGGTGACATTGACGATTTAAAAAAATCTTTTATATATTATTTTTTTAAAAAACACAGGTGTTAAAATTATTAACTTTTATTAATTATTAAATTATAAACAATTTGACCGACACCAACGCTTAGAAGCAATTTTTGTCTTAATCAACGTCATCCAAACCAAGTCATTTTTTTTGTTTACCATATTTTACTACCTAGCCTAACAAAAAAGTAAAGATCAAAATGTTTTATATTTTATTTATATTATAATTTTTTAAATTTTATTTTTTTAATTTACCGATATTATGTATTATGTCGGCGAAATGGATTTCTAACTGACAGACCAAACTGTGTCCAGGCTAGAACTTAACGCCTTTACTAGCCAAGTGAAATCTTTCGGTTTATTGCGGTCCATCTAATGGGAGGGAAGTCAATTTATCTTAGCTGTCTTAAAATAGTTCTTAGGACATTTTTATTGTACCTTATAGTGATATTAGGCCAAAGACAAAATAATTACTAAATTTGTAATAAAAACCTTGTATTTTTAAAAATGGAATACCAAAAAAACACGCTTTTTATATGTAAGAATTTAGGTCCATAATAAAAAATATTAATAATTTCCTTTTTTCAGCTGCATGGAAAACTACAAGCAAGTACGCATGCTTCGTAAATGAGGCCTTTTATGAAAGATTTGAGTGCTCAGCACAATGTCTGCGATACCTGATAAAATGTGGAGTATAAATATTTTGTATAATAAAATCTATGTATTTTCCAAAAACAAATTTGCTCTGTACTGATATTTTTTTACCAAATAAACTTTTTTATAATATTGTTTTATTTAACTTTATAGTTTACATAAGACCTTGTAACTTGTGTTTTTGGTATGACCATATAGGTATGTGATAGAGAAAAGTTTGTGTATTATTTAACCATATATAGTATAAAGCAAACTTTAACCGTTGTTGCAAAAAAATTTTTTTTTTTCAAACGTGAGTAAGAGTTTATTTTTTAATGCATGCCGTCGGTGTCTAAAATGTCATTTTATGACACTGGTGTTAAAAGTAATTACTTTTAGCACTTTTGTCAAAAGTAATTTTCGTTTAACACAGATAAGAAAGTACAGAAACGTAATACTTTTATTCATTCACATTTATTCTTTAACCACCTTATAAAAACTCTTGAATGAATAATATTCACTGGACAAAGCCTAAGTACTCTTTATAATAGTTCATATACAAAGTACCACTAATTACAAAGGTTCGTTGCACATTAGTTTTTGTGTCTTGTATATGCAAAATTAGTTCCCAAATCTTCGATGCTATTTAATGTCAAATAACACAGTTTTCCTCGACCACAGACTTCAAATACACCGAAAATTACAGCTGCTTTCTGCATAAGATATATTTTATCCGGGGCTTCTGCGAGAAATTTGTCTATTTGTTCTCTCGTAGGCTTTTTCGGTCGATATCCTTAGTCTTTTTGCATTAAAAAGGCAACTAGCTTGTTATATCTCGTTATGTCCTGATTAATTATGTCCATCGTCGCCTTTAGGATGAAGTAATTTGACCAAAGTACGCAAGGAGCCCTTTTTCATTGGCATTCTTGCCACTAACATTTTTCTCACACCATTTTAAAAAACGATCGTATGTAAATTCGTATTGTTGCTTTGACTTACTAGACAATAATTTAAAAGTAGCAGCTTTATTGGCAGCTTCTTCGATTTCCACCGGGAGAAATTTATTTTCTAGATCACTTTTCTTAGAACAAGAATTCGCTATTGTTTGACGTTACTTGTCAACCAAGACAAATTAATAAATTTGATTTTTTTCACCTTAGCATCCTATTTTATAGATAAATAAAATCGTTTATTTGAACTTTTTTTTTGTTTACTTTAAATGCTTTTTTTATATATTAAAATGAAAGCTTTTTTTAATTTGATACAATGCTTAACAAGCTAAACAAATGACCATTAAAATCTAAGAACATAACTTATTTTGGATTAAAAAAGATTATTTAGTTTAGAAAAAACACTAAAGCAAATAAATAAGAATTAAATAAATATTTATTAAGAATTTCTAACTTAATTTTTTTAGTGTGATTTAGAATCAGGTGGCGGCTACCAGACCACAAAGAACATTATGAAAATTAACCTTTATCGTAATATTGACTCATTGTGTACTCTTTTAGGTATTTGTTTTCAGGAACTTACTGTAAACAACCCAAACATCTTTTTTAAAAGGCCAATCGTAATTTCATTTAAAGTAAAAAGTTAGATTTTTAAAACCGTTGACATCTTTAAGTTGTTACCAAGTATTTCTGAACTACGTAATCGCCATCATCTGCTTGAACTCCTTTCTGGGTACGTAAGGTACTGCCTAAGCCTAGTCTTCCTTAAACCGGGGTAATACAGGGTGTTTTCTTATTAAATATTAATATTTAAGGGAGATATTTTTGGGTCCATTTTAAAAAGAAAACTTTTATGAACGTATACCCTAAACATCTTAACTTTTGATATGTAGGGTGGTAAAATTTTCAAAAATAAATCATTTATTATTAATATCTCTAATACCACTATAGATATTTTAATGAAATTTGGCATCTACTATAGATCAAGAGGCATTTTCAAGTGTACCACATTTTTTTAAATCTTTACCAGCGGCGTTCGTACGAAATTTATCCTGCCTATTTTGGCAGATGGTACGTCACTGACTTCTCTTAAAATAAAAATTATTTTTAAAATCCCCAATCTTTTCCAAGCAAAGACGATTACATCATTTTTTTTAAACCGATGCACGGTTTTCGCTTGAAAAAATTAAAACCGTTTCTCTGCATTATCATAACAATATCGGTAAACAGTATTACCATGTAGAGAAATGGTTTTTATTTTTTTTAAGGGAAAACCCAGCATCGGATTAAAAAAATCAAGTATTTAACTTTGCTTAGAAACGATTGAGTATTTCAAAAATATTTTTTATTCAAAGAGAAATCAGTGGCGTACCATCAGTGTCTGCCAAAATAGGCAGGTCAAATTCCGTACGAACGCCACTGGTGGAAATTTTAAAAAAAATGTGTTACACTTAAAAATGCTTTTTGATTCATAGTACATGTATGCTAAATTTTATTAAAATAACTAAAGTGATATTATAAATATTTATATTAAATGATTTATTTTTGAAAATTTTACCACCCTGTATCTCAAAAGTTAAGACGCTTAGGACATATTAGGTTCATATAAGGTTTTCGTAATAAATGGACCCAAAAATCCGCGCTTAACTATTGACATTTAATAAGAAAACACCCTGTATATATATTTGTCATGTTTTAACCAAATTGTTCTTTTGGCTCTGGGTAGTGACGACTCGAGTAAGACCATTAGTTCCCAATTTTGTTTGATGTCTAAAATCCCCTTTGTTAACGATTTTTTTAACAAAAATTACACCGTATCGATGCTTTTTATGTTTAACCAAGGACCGTAGCTTAAAAACTAGATAACAAAGGGTATTTCTTGCATCTAATTGGCCCTTAGCTATCAAAATTATTTATCAGATTTAAAAACTAAAGTTCGTGTAATCGGTCTTTAACGAGGTAGTTCTAATATATGGCTTTAAAGATTTTTAACAACAAGAAAGAAGAAAACCTTTCCATATTAATTTTTTGTGATACAAAAAATGTATGTAAATAGATTAAAGCGAAAGTTAAAGAATTTGTTAAAAAAAAAGGAAATAAATTCGAGTTATTTTATGTCCTAATTTCTGTTTCTAAATCCCTTAACAAAAAAATTCTTTTACGTAGCTACCTGAACTTACTTTGTTGCTGAATTGATACTCAGACACCAATTTATAACAAATACGTGATACAAGTAAGAAAGTAAGATTGCTTAGCTGGCCCTGAGAACAATTCTATAAAATTCTTTTACGAAAACTTTCTTTAGGAAAAGTTAATAATGATCTGTATAAGAGGAAATAAGTGAGCGGTTTTTTTTGTCAAGATTTATTACACATATTATGTATCCACAATAAAACTAAACTTTCTAAAACTTATATTTTTAATACTGAATTCTACTAAAAAATGTTGTTGGTTACGCTCCAAGATGGGACCACTTTAATCCTGGTAGTAGTGTGAAGATATGTGTTTACAAAAAAAAACTTTTAACCCTCACAAACTTGCAGGACTCCTAAAACAAAATAAAAAAAAACCCTTAAGAATCAAAACACCTATTAACGTTTCGATGAAAATTTTGCTACCGTTTTCAAGATTAAATTACCCTAAAAAAGTATTCACCTGGTCAATAGTTTCTACGTAAGCACAGAGCTATACCCTGGGTGCAGAGCTGTCGGTAACTGAACTAAAATAATTCTTAATTACTTTCCCAAAAAGGTATTATTTGGATTATCAATTAATAGAATAATGTTATCGTAATTGGTAATTGATTTTCACGAATCTCAAGTAATTTTATTACTTATAAAGTAATTAATTAATAATTACTAGGAAAAATTCAATAACTTTTCTTTATGGAAAAGCTGCCGGAATTTTGGCCAGCGAGAAAGAACATCTTGAAACACGGCGGGCCGCTTTGAATCCGGCGATTTAGTATTTTCGATTGATGCTTACCGCCACCATTTTTACCTTTTTTTGTGGAAAAATCTGTTAATGTTTGTGGTAAAATATTTTTTTTATTATTTTAGAGTCATTTAATGTTGCGTATGATGCATATTAGTATATTATTTTAGTTGTTTACTGTATAGTGTTTAATATATGTGAGTAATTGCTAAAATAATTAATTACTTTTAGTTTTAATTAATAATTGAATTACTTTTAACAAACATGATAGTAATTGGTTAATGTAATTGAATTACTTTTTAAAACTAACACATCTTTGCCTAAGTGAGTACCCAATGAAGACCTATTAATAGATAAATTCGTCCCAACAATACAGAACATATCTACTGGATTGTATGGTAAAATTCCAAAAGAATATAAGACGTTGTGTTAATAAGAGAACGTTTTTTTATATATTTATATTATTTATATTTTAATAAGTAAAACTTCACAATTAATCACAAACCATCCAGTTACCAAAAAAAAAACGGATAAAGAACGAATCTCAACTTTAAAGAATACTTTATCGAAACTCTGTACAGGTATACAAAACAAAAAGGTTGTTAAGGTAAGCTTTTACAAATATCGGGTTATACAAACACTTCGACGAAATTGTTTTCTGAAAAATAACAAAGTGGCTTTTGGAAACTGGATACATTAAGCTCAAACATTAAAACTGTTATTCTGGAATATTTAATGTTGCAATAGAGCGTAAAAATAAGAACGACAACCATAAAAATATCAATTTTCTACTTAGAGATTAGGTACGTATATATTTTCAAAACACACAGTTAGTGTGTGTGTAGTGTTTGGTTAATGGTTTATCTTATGTTACCATAAAATAGGTTTATTTAAAAAGGATACATACATTCCAAAAATAAATTAAGTAAGAAACGTAATTATTTACGCCTTAGCACGATAAGTAGTTACCGACAAACTCTGGTATCGGCTAAATATGAACTGCAACCCAATAGGTGCAAATTATGGTTTGTATGCTCTGTATATTGCTGATTGCTAAATGAGACACTACAAATTAAGTAAATATAAACAAGTTTTATTTACAATGAATTACATGCATTAATACTTTACTTTACAAATTTTTTGTGATACGCCAATGGACGTATCACGAAATCAATTCAACGTTTTGATTAAATAGGTTCTAAATTTAATTTAATTTTTTAAAATTCTTAAAGCAAGAAGTACGATTCGAAACTACTCTGTTACTTGGCACTGGTAGCCGTTATTAATTTTTCCAGAGGTTAGAAAGATTTAAACATAACTTATTATCTAAAGACAATATTATCTGTTCACAACTTTATCAAAGCTTAATTTAACTAACAAAAATGTGACAGAAAAGTTACAAAATTTGTTTAAAAAATCGGATAAAAAAATTAACCTAAATTTATCAAGAAATTTATTTAAATTTTACTAGACATCCGTACCGCCTTCCGGAGTATATAAGGAGTAAATCTATCGACTTTACGACCCAATTAGAGATTAATTTTTATCACTATAAAACTTAGAAAGTTAATAGTCAAATTTAGAAATTATTTACAATTTTTAGGACACCTGGTATCATTTGCCACTTCTGTGACAATCGGTATGGATTATTAATCGCCTATCTTTTATCAATTAAATTGTCTACTACCTTTTTCAGCAGCTTCTCCCTTACAAATCCTTCCACTATTCGCCTTTTCTTGCAAAACTTCCACTTAAAAGCCTGTCCTGTACTGTCCTTTTCAATTGGTTTATTTATACATTACCTTTAAACTTTGCATAGAATATGTCAATCTGACATTGACACCGAAAAACATTTGATATAGCTCTAGTAGCTGAGAGAGATGCACATTTTTGTAAAAACCATTGAAACAATTTTAATTGTTTACGAAAATATATGTGCTAGCCAAATTCATTAAACTAACACAACGAAAGTAGAATAAATCACTACCATGGAAAACTGACATTTTCATCAATTATTTGAGTAGAAGAACATTTTTGGCGGATTAATAATTGTACTGCCTGTCCCCGGTCTCCCGACGCATGTACCTTGCCATCCGACCCCTTCTTCTATCTTTTATTTCATGCGCTTGTTTTCTGGAGTTTGAAAACTTCAGACTTTATCATACGCTATGTCAAGACGAGTTTACGAAATCATGCCGACGCAACGGTACTTTGTTTGCTTAGTTATTTTAAGACCGGTTAAATAATTTTAAAGATGATTCGAATTTATTGAGACAGCGTTGTCACGACTAAAAGGGAAATTTACTGTTTAAATTGACATACTTATTGTTTTATAAACATTTAGAAAATATATTTGCGCACTTGTGGCTATAAAAAAATTGCTTCCAGGTTACAAGATGTGTTTCTGCAACATAAATTGATGTGATGAATTCATTTATTACGACATATTCTTGAGCGTCAGAAATACAAGAAGGGACCTTCGGTCCAGCTTCTAGCGTATAGATATGTGCACAAAGAGCACAAACTCAATTTACCTTTATAAACTTTCAGATAACCTTTAAAAAAGTTATAAACACTTCAAAATTTTAAAAAAATATATTTGTATCAACGTTCTGGTAATAGGTTAGTTAACGTCTTCAAGTTATAAAATTAAGTTAGAAAAATAAATGTTTATTAAAATTGTATTTTGGGCTAAATACGTGATTTACTTTAATAACAAAATGGTACAGTAAATTCAAAATTAGCTTGGATTTTTACATAATTAGTTTCATATTCTTAAAAGTTATGCCGATCAACAATAACAGAGTAAGTCAATAAAAATACTTCCAGGTCTAACCACAACTAACCCACTTATAACGATAAAGAGTTGGCTTAGCAAAAGTTAGAAGCCTGTAGGTTCCCAAATTAAATAAGGGAAATATTTCAACAAGAAAGAATATTCAGAAGGCATGCAACATGGCAAATTCATGACGAAAGTAAAATTCTAAACTTTCCAACATTAAATCTCGAGTATTTGCAAAATTTACCTTTTAAAGTTTTTTTTTTGAAAAAATGACGAAAAAATAAATGGATAAAATAAATGTTAACATTTACTTATGAAAAAATTGTTGTCAGGTTTAGATATCCTTGAGAATTTGTGTATATTTTCAATTTAACAGTTTTTTAGTATATTTCTTTTTTTACTGACAATTAAAGAATTCTATTTAAAAAAAAAATTCTGAATTTTAAACCTTAATCAGATTACATGTTCCGTATAAATGTTTTCGAAACTGCACTGCTATTTTAAATAACAACCTTTATTGGCTTATGCCTATTCCTGTGTTTTTACCAGCATGAACTCAATAAAGACTCAGCAGTAATCATAAATGTAAAGCCATAGAATAGAATTTTAGTTTTGGAAATAACAATGTATTTTAAACACAAGAACCCATTTTACTATCTAAAATTAACCTAAATTATTTGAATTGTTTCTTGGAACCCCGTAAATAATTAAATGCAAATACAAACTTAAAGCTACTAATTAATATTTTTGCCTTAATAATACAATAATAATGCATTTAAAATATAAAATTATTAGCCCATCCCCAATTTTCACAGAAATATTAGAACACTCCTGTGTATAAGTTTAATATATATTTGAGAAAATATATTTTATTGCTTAGGACTGGGTCTAATACAATATTTATATTAAACAAGATGACATTTTAACAAATTATGAAATATTAATAAATATTTCGCTTTTTCATGCTCATACATACTTTTCATCAGAATGTTCAGAGCTATAGCGTACCAAAAAACTGCGAGAAATATTTTTCATACAGGGTTTCCCATAATAGACTACCTATTTTGACATTGATATAAATTCCATATGAGTTAAGTCAGTACGTACGTTTTATATTATTATCTTCTATGGCCTTTGGGATTTGAATTAACATATTTTTAATCAAGTAGGCACCTGTCACAAAGCTAGAAAAAATTGATTTTCGTAAATGGTCATTTTTCTAATAAATCATTAGATTTAAACACATTTAATGTTTAGTTTTAATTCTCATGGATTATTCAGTTTAACAACGAGTTTTTTTTGCGTGAAAACATGAAGACTAACTTAATAGAAGAAGATGAAGCGACAGTACATACCGCTAAAAACTTTAAAAGAGTTCTGCGAGAAGTGTTTAATGGCCGACTCATTTCACTATTTGGGATTTAAATTGGCTTTTAAAGTCCCCGACCTAACTGCACGTGTGGCTATTTAAAGCCAAAGGTTTTTGCAACTCGTCCAGAAAACATCCAAGATCTTAAAGTCCGAATTCCCGAAGAGGTCCGGGGAAAAGATCAGGGT
>JAHBCN010000056.1:0-7500 GCA_019359885.1 Listronotus oregonensis
AAACTGCCCAAAAATATATTTTTTTAAATATAATCCTAAATTTTATAATTTTATCCTATTTGGCACTCAAATAAATCAAGTCTATGTAAGGTTGTCTATTCCAAAAAATTTTAGTTATCGATATATTGACAATTTAATTAAGAGCGTAGAAAAAATTCTGTTTTATTTTTAGTACTTGACTTATTCGATACTCTAAAAAAAAACACTATAAGGGTTTTCGTTATGTATTACATTGCCCTAATATTTCAATTTGGTATATTAAAAAAAAATAATAAACAAGGTTTAAGTGGGTTTAGTTGTCTTTATAATGGCCCAAATCATACAAACAAATTAAAATCTTCAGATTCAGCTTAAAATATTGTAATACATTAACCTTTAATTTATTATGTTTTTTTCTGGCAGTTTATACTAAAATCTTCCATCCCACCCATTTTTTTGCATATTATTTTGTCGTTTGTATGAAAACACGTTTTATCCCGCTTTACTCTGTGCTTATTATTATTAATTATAAATATTACATAGTTTTAATTATCTGCAAATAATTAAATTTTTAAGCACGTGGTCTTTGTGATTTTATGAACTTATTTTGATATTTTGATGTTTAAAGCAAAATATTGAAACGATTTTTTAAAGCGATGCTTGGCTATTTTTTTTTTTTTCATTTTGTTGTAGCAATATTTTTAGTTTCAGTTTGTTTTATTTGGGATACTCGATTTATCACTTTTTGGAAAATGGGATCTCTTCGGTCCAACTCCCGGGGTATACGAGCTGACCCTGTCCAGCCCTTTTGACCCCTAAGAACTTCTAGATCGCCTGCAACAAAAAAAAACCCAAAAAAAAACCAAAAAATCACAAATACTAATCTAAGTTTCGGTGGCAAGTCGGCCATGGTTGTCAAGACAAAAACTAAAACAAAAAATTAAACTAAATTTTAAGAATTTTTTTATCTAAAAACTTAGAAAATTCTGATAGCTCTTTTACTTTTTAATGACGTTTTGTCATAAATGACACTGGGTTATTTAATTGGTGTATGTATAGTATTTAAAAAGATCAGAAAGGTGGGTGGTTTGGTGTGTTAATTGATTTTAAGTTTACCTGAATTTACTTCAGTATCAAGCATAGGTTACTATGTGTTATTTAAATTAACAGATATTGATGCTACACATCTGTCTTTATTTAATAAAATAAATGCAGTTCCCTTTATTTTACGTTTTTTTGAACAAGTTTTTTTTCCCAAATTCTAGAAGCATTCCAGTTTATTATGTGGTTATTATCAAATGCGTGTTGACAGATTTGTGGAATTCTGTGTTTCTAATATATGTTCTATTTTCTTTTATGCGTTTGGCTAATGGTCTGGAGGTTTTACCCATATAAAATTTATAACATTCACAAGGGATCTTAAAAATAACATTTTTTGTGTTTTCGTTTATATTTTATGGTTTTGTTTTTTTTTACTTGGGATCTAATGGTGTTTTGTGTTTTAAAGATAGTGCGAATATTAAATTTATTACCTATTTGTTGAATTTGATTTAAATGTAATAAATTTTATATGGGTGAAACTTCCTGACCATTAGCCAAACGCATAAAAGAACATAAAACATATATTAGAAACACAGAATTCCACAAATCAAAAATCTGTCAACACACATGCTGGAATGCTTCTAGAATTTTAGAAAAGGAAACTTGTTCAAAAAAACGTAAAACAAAGAAAAGTGCAATTATTTTATTAAATAAAGACAGATGTGTAGCATCAATATCTGTTAATTTAAATAATACATGGTTACTTATGCTTGATGCTGAAGTTAAGTCAGGTAAACTTAAAATCAATTAACACACCATACCACCCACCTTTCTGGTCTTTTTTAGTACTATACGTACACCAGTCAAATAACGAAGTGTCATTTATGACAAAACGGCAATAAAAGTAAAAAAGCTATTGGAATTTTCTATGTTTTTAGATCAAAAATTTCCTAAAATTTAGTTTAATTTTTTTTGTTTTAGTTTCTGTCTTGACAACGGTGGCCGACTTGTCACCGCAAGGCCATTAGTATTTGTGATTTTTTGGGTTTTTTTCTTTTTTGTTGCAGGCGATCTGCAAGTTTTTGGGGGTCAATAGGGTCAGCTCGTATACCCCGGGACCTGGACCGCAGGGGTCCCATTTTTCAAGAAGTAGTAAGGCGAGTTCCCCAAATAAAACGAACTGAAACATGAATCCGCCACAAAACTATAGAACATATTTAACATTTTTAGTATATCTAAAGTATAAATTAGCTGGTTTTTATAAAGAAAATGTGTTTTTCTTTATACAGAAACAAATTCAGGTTCTTTAAGACATTGTTTTATAAAATCACTATATTTTATTTATTGCTTGAGGTGAAGAGGTTTTTTTTTAAGTAAACAAATTTTTTGTGGAGCATCTTAATCATTTAGTCCGGGAGGCCACCGCAAATTACCAGGCCTATAAGAGAACCGCATGAAACATTTTTTTTAATATTATTATGAACTATAATCAATTCAAAGCCGCACTGCTGCCTCAGCTCAGCGGGTTCAAATTGCATTTTTTTTAACCTTAAACAAAATTCTAAAAAATCGTTTTTTTAATATAACTCGAAAACTACTGACTTTGGAAAAAATAGTATATAGTCTAAATAGTGTTTCCAAACTTATCTAAAGCGCGACCCCTTTTGTTAAAAAAATTGTTCACGACCCCCTACTAATCACCCAAACCAAAATAGCGACAAAAATATCGTGCCTAATTTACAACTGATGGTTTCTCAAATTTTATTTTACTTTACTGTTTAAGTTTAAACTAAATACATTTAAAAAAATTTAACAATTATTTTAATACCGGATCTGTTCCACTAGTAAACTAGTAGTACTTCTGCCAGACTAGCATTTTCAATAAAAATAAATAATAAAAAGTCGACTGCACATTGTACACCGCGACATCTTTTTTTGTGTCTACATCGCAACACTTTTCCATGATATTCGCGAAGCTCTAATTCTTACTTCGCTAGTAGATGGCACTCTGGAACGTTCTCGTAGCCTCGTTTCGGCTTTATATAAGCGGCGATGTGCAATGAGACCTCAGTTCGAAACAGCGCGTTGTTGAATGCAGCGGTATTAAGTAATGAGTAAATATTTTTGACTTAGTATCCGTTTACGTATTTACGTCTACGATAAATTACAAATTATGGATAAGTTTTTAAAGAAGGGAACCATCTACGTCTGAAAGTGGCAGTAATAAAAAGAAAACAGACTTACAGTGATGATTATCTAAATATGGTTTTACCATTATTTCCAATAAACCACAATGTGTTATTTGTAGAAGTATTGTCAAACAAAAGCATGAAGCCATCAAAGTTATTCGACATTTAAATAGCAAACATCCAGAAAAAAAAGACAAACCTGAGAATTCTTTGAAAGAAAGCTGAACGTCCTTCACAAACAGCAAGATACTTTTCAATTGGCAACCACTACTAACGAAAAAGCATTATTAGCAAGTTATAAAGTTGCTTATCGCGTTCCCAAAAACTAGAAATCCGCACACAATTGCTGAAAATCTGATTTTGCCAGCAGCTGTTGAAATGGTACATAATGATCGGTGAAAAGAGGTAAAGTTAAAAACAATACCTCTGTCAAATAATACTATCCAAAGAAGAATTAGTGATATGGCAGAAGATATTCAAGCGCGTTGGGAAAATCTTAATAAATCACGTACTCTCTTCAAATGGACGAACCCACGGATATATCTAACTGTGCCCAATTTATTACGTTTGTAAGATATGATACAAAAATGGCATTCAAGAAGATATTTTATTTTTTTCCCCCCTTGGAGACCAATACCATTGGAAAATGTTATTCGACAGTTTTGTGAAACGCACAAGAAATATGTTATTGACGGGGGAAAATGTATTGCTATATGCACGGATGGCGCTAAAGCTATGACAGGATATCAATCTGGTCTTGTCGTCAGATTACAAGAAATAATGCCTAATGCCATGGAGACATTGTTTTTTACATCGAGAAGCTCTGGCGTAAAAAAAGCTTTACCTCCTGAAATGGACTGTGTTATGAAAACCATCATTAAATTTTAAATTCCATTAAAGGAAAAGCTACAGACCCGTTTTTCGAAAAATCTGCGAAGACATGGGTTATATTTCAAAATCTTCTTATCACACCGAAGTAAGTGTCGGGGGCAACGTCTTAAAAGAGTATTTCACTTAAGAGCAGAGCTTTAATGTTTTTGGGAGATGAGAAGTCCCCATATGAAAATAAAATTATACGACTGCTTTAGAAAGGGGGTTTTGCAAACCCCAAACAAGTTTTTGAAAATTTTAATTAACAATGTGGGGGAAGGAAATATTTTTTTGCACAGGTTCTGTTTTTAAATATGATTTATTATGGTTTTTTATTGTATGTCAAAAATAAAAACTCAAAGTAGGTTTTATTCCATAGAAAACCGTCATAGTTTTCTTGTTTTGTTGATTAGATACCAATTTAGATAAAAAAAAATTTTGATTTCGCGAAAAATGTCCGATTCTGAAGAAATTTAAAAAAACGAGTTTAACCGTCAAACCTACTCCAAAGTCAAGAGATCGATATGAAGCCGAGTTACATCGATTTATGAAGTGAGACAAAAAACGTACAAACGTTTTCCGAAAATGTTTGTTGGTGTACTTTGGGAAAAGCTGTCGAACAAATAGTCTTTTAACATTATGGAGCATTTTCCATGCTAAAATCAACCCTGAGGGCAAACCAAAATACGGATATTGGGAAATACCAGAAGTTGCAGGCCCTAATAAAAAAAAAATCAGAAAACTATGTGCCAAAGAAGTCCAAAATTCTTTGCGAGAATGATTTTTTCCGCTTCCTAAAGAACCAGACGAGAAATATTTGCTAATCAAGGTAGGCATCACAGTTATTTTATTTATTTTTTGGTGTCATTTTTTTTAGTGAGAAGGTTTAGTAGGCAGGGGTTACCCAATTCTGTTTTTAAATAGTGCTAGTTTAAAAGTACTTACTTAAAAAGAATAAAACTAAAGACTTCGGTATTTTTTCTGTTTCAGGCAGTGGTGGATCGGACTCTGGGGGTGCCGAAGAGAAGAATTGTGCTTCCTTAAAAAAAAAAATATGACGGATTTTGGAGCGCAATGTTAATTAAACTAGAGAATACCAAAACGAAGATGCCGAGATCATTTACAGTGTCAGGAAGTCTCTACACCATCTTAAAAAAATATTTTCCCCTTTGACCTCCACTCCTGCAAACAGATCGTTTTTTTCTTAATTATCAAAATGGAAAATGCACTCGCCAAAACATTGGGAAATTTAAAAAATTGGCGGTATGGCAAAAAAAATCGCCAAATTTTTGATGTTGGAAACTCCAGAAGCCTATACCGGCATTGCTTTAGGCGGTCGTCAGCCACAATATTGGTGAATTCTGGATCAGATTTGTTGCTCTAGCGCCATGGTGGATGGAAACCAGCTAGTCGCCGAAAGTTATATAGATGACTCGCTTAGTAATAAATGATGTTTCAGAGAGGATTTCCTCGGTCGTCTGTTGCGGCAAGCACAACAGCAATTGAGTAATGAAGGCCGCAAGAAAACTGCAATATGCCGACGACAGAGAACTGTATAAGCAAGGTGCCAGAAAATGTTTTCCATCGTTAAAAAGTCGATCAACAATGCGACGATTCCTGCAGAAGTAAACATTCAATTAATATTTTAAAATAGTTATGAAGTTTCCTGTTTCAAATTATAGTCTGTAGTTTCTTGTTTTCATTATTTTTGTTTTGGTTTGTTTTTAAAATAAAAATTTAAAAAAAAAATGTTTTTTTATTTGCAGTCGTATAAAAAGTATCGTAAAAACTCGTTAGAAAACTTTTTGCACACTGCAAATTTTGGACCTCGACTTCGTCTCGGTCCATCAATTTGTCTCGCCCGTGTGCAAAGATTTTTTTTAAACCCCTTGTTGTTTAATATACTATTCCGATCCTATTTGGCTTTGAAACTAGGTTTCCTTGTGATATTTTCGAACAATTAAATATTTTAACAGTAAGGGGGAAGGTCGCGACATTAATATAATTACAGCCACAGATAAAATTAAGGGGTTTATAAGAAAAATCGATTTATGGTCAACTTCATTTGGCAAAAGCAGCTCGATCCTTTCCAGTGCTTTCAGGAAATTATAGAAATGTATGTTACAATGCTAAAATTTGAACAGTTTAGGCATGCAGTTATTTTGCTTAATTTAAAAAAAAAAAGCTCTGTGATTTTTTCCCCCGAAGCAAAACAGTTACGACAGTTGCAGATGGATACTGAATCCGTTTTTACCCGATTCCTTTCAACATGCTGAAATACCAATAAACATGAAAGAACAACTTATTGAAATATCATGATGGAATTTTCGCTGCCCAGAACCCGGACGAATTTTGGCCCAAAAAAGATGCAGGAATACCTCAGTTGGCGAATGAAGCTGTAAAATTTTTGGGTTTCCCCATTTGTAACATCATATTTATGTGAGTTAAGTTTCTCGTCTATGATGCCATTAAACAAAAGTGAGAAATCGTCTCGTACTTGAAAACGATATAATTGTGTTTTTCTCAAATACACAGCCTAGATTTGAAAGACTAGTTTCAAAAAACAGGCGCATGGGTCTCATTAACATTGTAATTTTTGGGACTTATTTTTTTTTTTTTTATTTTTAAGGACTTTAAGAACTTTTAATATTTAGTTTTTTATGTTTCGTTTGATAATTAATTGTTAATTTTTATTTACGGCTTTATTAAAATAAAATACATGATTTAACAAAGTAGTGGTCTTATTTTAAAATTTTCCCGGGCGACCCCTAGTACTTTCATTCGCCCCCCCAGGGGGTCGCGACCCACACTTTGGGAAACACTGGTCTAAATAAATAATCTAATAAAACTACGTTTTAAATTTTTTGTAGCCCTTTTAGTTTTGAGATATTAACAATTTAAATTTAAATTAAAAACTTAAATATCCTCAAAACTTAAAGATTTACAAAAAATGTAATGGACAAAAAATATGCCTTTTAGTTAACTCTGTAGAAATAGTTATTTATACATTTTTAATAAAAGAAGTAATAAACGAGATATAAGCAAAAAAGTGATTTTGGTAATTAAAAATTTTGCTAATAACAATATTTTAATGGTACAGGTAAGTATACCAGCTTCGATTCATTTAAAAATTATTTTAAAATATTCTATTTATTGAATGAAACAAACTAATTAATACACATGTGCCTCGAGGCAATGGGGGATAACCTATTAGCACGGGTATTTTATTTAATTTTTTGGGTCCAATAACTGTACCCATACCTATCCACTTAAAATTTTAACCAAAATAGTATTTAAATTTTATTTAATTAAAAAATTAATAATAATAAGCGCCTTCTCTATCTAGCAGGTCGATCTTCTAGGCTTCTATGTGTAAAGCTCACCGTTTAAATATTTTTATTATCGATTTAAATAATATTAT
>JAHBCN010000056.1:12500-335387 GCA_019359885.1 Listronotus oregonensis
CTAAACTCCTATTTAAAAATAATCAATAATTTAAAACTACATGGAACTTATTACTTTATTACACAAAAAAACGCGATGTGGAAGTAAAAATCACTATATCCATGGACTGTCGTTGCTATAGATGCGCGAATGAAGGCAAATGTGAAATTGACTTTAATAGTGCTTTAAAGGTTTTATATGTTTTTAAAGCAGCCAGTTACGGGGTGAATAAAAATTCTGAACATGTGAAAATTTTGAATAATAATATTTCTCCTCAAAATCGGTACATAGCCGTAAATGTTATTGGAAACATAATTTTTTAGTAACATTTTTTGAAATTTTCACAAATTAACCCATTGTTTGAATATTTTTTACAAAATAACAAATTTGACAATTGACATACATTATCTGTCAAATATGACTTGGCGTATTTTAAGTTATTTCAGAAGCAAAAGTGATTGCCATCAAAAGTTTTTTTCTAACTGCAATATTTAAAAAAATTCTCATATGGTTCCAACTTTATGGCGGACATTGTATATATATATATATATATATATATATATATATATATATATATATATATTATATATATATATATATATATATATATATATATATATATATATATATATATATATATATATATATATATATATATATATATATATATATATATATATATATATATATATATCTATATATACCCAAATTGGTGGGTAATGTATAGGGAACTTGGAAACCACGATAGATAGAAAATCGGTTAAATGGGGAGTTTGAAAGTTTTAGACAATTATGTTAGTAAGCTAATCCGTTTACTACATGGTTTTATTTTCCATTTAGGTTTTTGAGAAATTTTGAAAAACCTAAACATGCATTTTTGAAAATCGGCCATATTTTTTTTTATAAGTGAAAATTTTTCAAATCTGTAAAACTTCTTTCAAAAACAACTTTTTTGTAGAATATGACTGAGTAGTCAATTTTTATTTTCTACGTTTCGGATTTTAGAATCATCATCCAAATTTATTTTTTCATAGGGCGCCATATTGGGTTTTTACGCAGCCAAATATTTTTTTTTATTCTGATTTCAACAATGTATAACATGTTATAATTTAAGAGTTTATAACCTCATTTATTTCAAAAACAAATATTTTTCAGTTGGCCTTGATTCCGGCGAACTTCATTTTTTTTGTAAACAATAAAAAATTAGTAATTGGAAAATAGATAAGCTGAACAGATATTTTACAGAAATGGGTTTCGCGAACATAGCTATAACGTTAATACCGGGTAACAACAAAACTACACGTAACAACTTAATTGAAACAAGTGAAAACAAAAACAATGAAAAGTGGCTAAACTAATATTCCTACTAAAATGAAGATGTAAAATAACGACCTAAAATTCAAAATATTGTCCATATTTCTCAACATATGAAGGATATTTTTTTAAATAGTCCTAACTACTCTATAAATGGTTGACTTAGGTATGTGGAATTCTCTAACAACATCCCTGGCTCAAGATGTTGGAATTTCTTTAAAATCTTGGTTAACTTCTTAGGTGGTGGTTTTTTAAAACTTCCGAATTTAAGCAAATTTGTAACCAGTTTTCGAAAGTATGTTAGTTTAGGATGCTGCCTTGCAGGAAAATTGTCGAAATACGTTTGCACAGCTAATTTAACATTTCTATTGCTTTGGAAATAACTTTGCAAAATATCAAGTATTTCTTTAAATAGTTAACCATTTCACAAAGTTGAAAAAATTTTAATAACGTACCCGAGCTAACTTGATAATGACGCTGGAATCAAGGCCAACTGAGAAAATATTTGTTTTTTGAAGTGGGTGAGGTTATAAACTCCTAAACTATAACATGTTATACATTGTTGAAATAGGAATAAAAAGCACTATTTGGCTGCAAAAAATCAATATAGGCCTATATAAAAAGTAAAGTTGATGATGATTCATCAACTTTACTTTTTCATATGGGCGCCATTTTTTTCTTGTAACAGTACCAACGTTATAGCTATGTTCGAGAACCCATTTCTGTAAAATATCTGTTCAGCTTATCTATTTTGCCAATTACTAATATTTTATTGTTTACAAAAAAATGGCGGTCGCCGGAATCAACAACTGAGAAAATATTTGTTTTTGAAATAAATGAGGTTATAAACTCTTAAATTATAACATGTTATACATTGTTGAAATCAGAATAAAAAACACTATTTGGCTGCGTAAAAATCCAATATGGCGTCCATATGAAAAATAAAGTTGATGATGATTCAAAAAACCCAAAACGTAGAAAATAAAAATTGACTACTCGGTCATATTCTACAAAAAAGTTGCTTTGAAGAAGTTTTTACAGATTTGAAAATTTTCACTTATAAAAAAATATGGCCGATTTTCGAAAATGCATGTTTTATATATATATATATATATATATATATATATATATATATATATATATATATATATATATATATATATATATATATATATTATATATATATATATATATATATATATATATATATATATATATATATATATATATATATATATATATATATATATATATATATATATATATATATATATATATATATATATATATATATATATATATATATATATTTATATATTTATATATATAAATATATATTCAATTTTTTTTATTCATTCTGTACTGTAAAACGCGGTCCGGAAAATAAACTTTTGCAGTATTGAGTCCGGTACAAAAAATTACCGGACTAGTCCGGTACAACTTTTTTTAGATTTTTGTTTTTGGTACTAGCTGGCCTGTAGCCTCATTAAATTTTCACGATCTTCTTCCAATTCGTCAATTTTATTAAAAATGATTGTAAAATAACACTAATTTTTAACTATCTTTACTTGTTACCTTGACATAAATAAAAACATGACAGTTAGGTTTCCTGGATATATCAAGGCAATCTTTTCGTTAAATTTAAATTTTATGTCAGTACTGACAATATTTTTCACCAGAAAACAAAAATTTTAATATACAAAGCAGGTTTAAAATAGGTTATTATTTAAAAACATAAATTTTGATGGCAAAGTATGAAATAAAATATTGTACATACAGTATTCGTTTTAAAATTCCAGACTCGGCTTCTTCATCGCCTCGTCCGTAAACATCTCACTTGTACTGTAAAAGTTTATTTTTTGGACTTATAACCTTAATATCTATTGATACATAGTTTAACATGATGAAAGCCAATAACTATATTTGTTAAAGAAAAATTAGCAATATGGGACATTGCAAATAGGTAGGTAATATTTACAAATTGTTAGTCTTGTCCATTTACACTAGACAAGATGAAATACGGAAAGGTAAAATTAATTAATTTCCAAAATAACTAACTCCTGGCTATTCGCTCATCCGTAGTCCAATGTGCCGACCTAATGGCGTAAAGAACTTAACTCAGGTAAATAAAAGGACAAGGGATTTAATTCTGTCTCCTGTCGGCAAAATGAAAAACAGACAGAATTAATTGATACCCTTTGAGACATACAGCTAGAGTGACAATTGTGTTGGAGTTTTTAAGTTTTGCACTTAGTAAAGTAAGTTCACTTTTATCCTGTGCAATGGCACACTCTGCAATAAGATAATGTATGTGGATGGTGTATTTTTAAAAGCATCCCTAAATAAGCTGGGAACAATTGCTGCATAACACATTTTGTATTTAAAAAAATATTTATTAGGACAATGTTTTTTTTTTATTTATTTAAAAGATATAGTGATTACCCAAGTCGACATAATTTTTGTAACATCGATGAGAATACTTATTTTGCATTTCATTTAGGAAGTTATTAAAACACTTTTTCCCAGAAATGGCCTAGCACGTCCCATTTTCAAGTACCTGCTTTCCTTTTATATAATGCGATCTTTAAAATTATTTTTACCTGCCTTAGGACCGGAAAGTACAACAAGACCGCAGATGGGTTATTTTCACAGTGTTGTACGATCTTTTAAGAGTTTTATTGTTTTCTGCAGTTTAAATAGTTTCTGTCTCGTTTTTTTTTAGGATTGTCAAAACAAAAATGGAAATTCCTGGTTCCAGACTTCAACAGTGGAACTTGTTAAATAAAAAAGCAAGTGTTTTACTTTACCAAAAACGAAAAGTAACATTATTAGGTTTTTAATGGAAGGGTCGCTATGTGTCTGTTGTAATATTGATGGTTTAATGAATGAGCTTAATTCCATATTAAAATGATCCTGGCGTTTATTCTTAGATTTATTGAAATATAGCCTAAAAGCAGTCCTGCTTTATAATGAAAACAAAAAACCATCTATTCATTTAGCCCATTCAGTGACAATAAAAGAAACCTATGACAACTTAGCAACCATATTAAATCGTATTAAATATGAACAGTATCAGGGGATATCTGTGGAGATTTAAAGCAATAGTTATCTTACTAGGACTTCAAGGAGGTTTTACAAAGTACTGTTTTTTTTTTTCTGGCTAGGATAACGCGGTGGATTCGTAGCATAGCATTTAAAAGATCCTACTGGGCCCAACCACGACATTGACGTGCGAACACAGCGGTGGGATATAGTTATTAAAATATAAATTTAAACATCATCCCCAAACATTTAAAATTTTTATTTTAAAAAGCGAAGATCAAAAAACTTTTTTAAAAAACAAAATTATTTTCACAAAAAATTCTTTACTTATTTGTTTTAAAAGTGTTCAAGATAATTAAGTTTAATTATATTACACTTGTTATAGTAAACCTAAAGAAAAGTTAATTAATTTAATTTAAACTATTAAAAAATATAAAGCTAAAAAGTTTCGGTTTAATTTAATAATAAGGTGTGCTTTGACACTAATTTAAAAGTTAATAAAAAAAGCATAGTAAAGTTATGACAAGAATTAGGTTAATTTTGTATAAATTAGTCATGTATAATTAGCATAAAGTATTACAATGAAGGGTCAAAATTAAAACTTAAAAAAAGCCTTTTATATAATTGGAGGAAGATCGTGAAAATTTAATGAGGCTACAGGCCAGCTAGTACCAAAAAACAAAATCTAAAAAAGTTGCCCGGGACTAGTCCGGTAATTTGTTGTACCGGACTAAATACTGAAAAAGTTTATTTTCCGGACCGCGTTTTACAGTACAGAATAAATAGAAAGAATATATATTTGATATATATATATATATATATATATATATATATATATATATATATATATATATATATATATATATATATATATATATATATATATATATATATATATATTATATGAATAAATAAAAAAATATTTACTTGATTTATTCTCTTGATTTATAACAAAAATATTTTTTCTACGACTGCTATGAAAAGTGTCTAAAAACGCACGTCAAACAGGATCTGAAAATGACTAATTTCACATGATGTATGATACTACTGTGTGAAATTTTTTCACATAGGTTGGGTCTGGTTTGGCCAAAATGATGGATAAACCGCACGAATGTCACAAAAATTTGAATCAAGTAGGTCGTTTTTTTCGGTTGCCTGATTATACTTATTTTAATTTCAACCTGTCAAAACTATTGTTAGAAAAAAATATCTTTTTCGAATATATATTATCAACAACGTCTCTTCGGCTTATACTAAAACTAATACAAATAAGCCTTTTGTAAGTTTCCCGGTACTATTGGCAAAATTTTACTGTTCCTTGGACTTTAGTAGCTTAATATTATACCATAACAAGTAACACACTACATACTGTCTGACTAGAGTTTCGAGCTATTACTAAAGTCTTAGAAAGTACTGAATTTTAAATAACATTTTGTGGTGTAATAGGGTCAACCTATATTCTTTTGTAATTTTTTATTTGTTAATAGAATACATACTAAACCTATATATCTGGACGGAGGCTGCTACCCTTAAAATCCTTAACTTAAAATATGATTTTTTAAGTAAAAAGTACTGTTCTTTGTTACTACAACCATAAACAGTGTAGTTTTTAAACATTTGTTCGTTTTACTAACAATAATAAAGGTAACTTATTCCGTAAACTTTAGTAACATAAGTAACTAAGTTTTTTAAAAATATTGTTCTACTAAAGTTACAGAAACAAACATATTATTTAAAATTATCTATTTTGTGGTATATTATTAGATACATTCCTTATTTAGAAAACGATGCATTAAGTGTGCTTTTTTTTAAGTAATTTATAAACAATTCGTTAACGTCAACCTCGTTAGTGTCAACCAGTCAAAAATATTTTATTTTCTGTCATTTACTTTTGACATAAGCGTGTAAAAACTTTTTTATACGACTGCTTTAGAAAATGGGGTTTTGCACACGCTAAACAAGCTTTGAAAATTGTATTTTGCGCACAATGTGTGCAAGGAAAATATGTTTTTTGCAACGGTTCTGTCTTTCAATATGATTTATTATGGTTTTTTATTGTTATGTCAAAAATATAGAAAACTCAAAGTAGGCTTTATTCCATAGCAACCGTCATAGTTTTCTTGTTTTGTTGATTAGATACCAATTTAGATACAAAAAATTTTGATTTCGCGAAAAATGTCCGATTCTGAAGAAATTCTAAAAAAGCGAGTTTAATCTCGTCAAACCTACTTCCAACAAAGTCAAGAGATCGATATGAAGCCGAGTTACATCGATTTATAAGTCGGAGATCAAGCAAATAACGTACAAACGTTTTCCGAAAATGTTATGTTGGTGTACTTTGAAGAGCTGTCGAACAAATACAAGTCTTCAACATTATGGAGCACCTTTTCCATGCTAAAATCAACCCTGAGGGCAAACCAAAATACGGATATTGGGAAATACCAGAAGTTGCAGGCCCTAATAAAAAGAAAATCAGAAAACTATGTGCCAAAGAAGTCCAAAATTCTTAGCGAGAATGATTTTGCCGCTTCCTAAAGAACGCTTCAGACGAGAAATATTTGCTAATCAAGGTAGGCATCACAGTTATTTTATTTATTTTATGGTGTCATTTTTTATAGTGAGAAGGTTTAGTAGGCAGGGGTTACCCAATTCTGTTTTTAAATAGTGCTAGTTTCATAAAGTACTTACTTAAAATGAATAAAACTAAAGACTTATCGGTATTTTTCTTGTTTCAGGCAGTGGTGGCAGTCGGACTCTCTGGGGCATGCCGAAGAGAAGAATTGTGCTTCCTTAAAAAGAAAATATGACGGATTTTGGCAGCGCAATGTTAATTAAACTAGAGAATACCAAAACGAAGATGCCGAGATCATTTACAGGTGTCAGGAAGTCTCTACACCATCTTAAAAAAGTATTCTGCCCTTCGACCTCCACTCCTGCAAACAGATCGTTTTTTTCTTAATTATCAAAATGGAAAATGCACTCGCCAAAACATTGGAATTAACAAAATTGGCGGTATGGCAAAGACATCGCCAAATTTTGATGTTGGAAACTCCAGAAGCCTATACCGGGCACTGCTTTAGGCGGTCGTCAGCCACAATATTGGTGAATTCTGGATCAGATTTGCTGGCTCTGAAGCGCCATGGTGGATGGAAATCCAGCTCAGTCGCCGAAAGTTATATAGATGACTCGCTTAGTAATAAAATGGATGTTTCAGAGAGGATCTCTTCCTCTGTGTCGTCTGTTGCGGCACAGCCACAACAGCAATTGAGTAATGAAGTGCCGCAAGAAAACTGCAATATGCCGACGACAGAGAACTGTATAAGCAAGGTGCCAGAAAATGTTGTCTCCATCGTTAAAAAGTCGATCAACAATGCGACGATTCCTGCAGAAGTAAACATTACAATTAATATTTTAAAATAGTTATGAAGTTTCCTGTTTGCTAAATTATAGTCTGTAGTTTCTTGTTTTCATTATTTTGTTTTGCGTTTGTTTTTAAAATAAAAATTTACACAAAAATGTTTTTTTTTATTTGCAGTCGTATAAAAAGTATCGTAAAACTCGTTAGAAAACCTCTTTGCACACTCGCGAGACTTGTGACCTCGACTTCGTCTCGGTCCATCAATTTGTCTCGCCCGTGTGCAAAGAGTCGTTTTCAAACCTTGTTGTTTAATATACTATTCACACGGCGCGCGGCGTATGAAAAATTTTCACACAGTCCTGTCAAAAGTTAAAAGATTAAAAATAATAAAAATCGCATATTAATCCTTATTTTCTGAAGTCGTAGAAAAAGTATCGTCGGCAACACGTTTAAAACTGACTCTTTGCACACGAGTATGAGGTTTGTGCACGAGCCGTAGGCGAGTGCTACAAGTAATACGAGTTCAAAACTTGTTGCACAATATAATATACTGTAATAATTCCCTATCATAACGGTTAAAGCGTTAGGGCAAACATTTTAAAACATAATAATATTAGTTTAAAATAAACTATGCCCAAATGTTTTAAAATCTGCTAGAGTATTTTTTGCAGTTGTACTTTATCGTATTGCAAAATATATTAAACAGGTGAAAGAGATAATTTTGTAGACTTTAATCGTTTTCATTTATTCCGTAAAGAAAATAGCTGAAAAATATTATTCTTACAAGAACAAAGAAAAGGTAAAAAATTTATGATAAACATCACCAAAACAAACATATTTCGTAGATTGCCAATGGTGGTTGATGATCTCCTTGTAAGGCTGACCAGCAAAGACTTTAATGTGCAAGGCTAAGCCGATAACCTTGTTATCACCGTTATAAGCAAGCATGACAGCGTTGTTCAGCAAACTGCCCTAAACATAGTAAAAAACTGGTGCACTGAGGAGTCAATCTGAGCAAAATTATTCACCTTAAATGCTATGATCCCAATAACATGATTCGCATGATTTTTAAACTTTAAATTCCTATCTATCAAAACACCTAAATATTTAAAATTTTCAATTCTTTCAATGGAATCGTTACCCACCTTGATGTCAACATTTAGGTTGCAAAAATGTCTGTTATAGGCTTCCTTACCCAAAATCATATATTTGGTCTTGTTTACATTAATTTTTAAATCATTCGTATTGCACCATCTGTAAACGTTTTCCAAAGTTTCATTCAACACTCTCACAATATCAAGTAAGTTAGCAGATGCGAAATAAAAAAGTATATCGTCAGCAAACAGGTGAGCAGAACAGTTTTCCATACATGAAACAATATCATTAATATATATGATGAAAAGTAAAGGTCCAAGTATACTTCCCTGCGGCACGCCGAAGTCTACTGATAAATCATCAGATAAAATATTATTTATTTTTAAGTTTTGTTTTCTGTTCTTTAAATAGTTCTGAAACCACTTCAAAACGGTGCCCTTTAAACCTACACATGCCAGTTTCTTAATTAAACGCTCTCTATTGACTGTTTCAAACGCCCGCCTCAAATCAAGAAATACTGCTCCAATTGCCAAATTTTTATCAAGATTTAATCTCCAGTCCTCCAGCACGCACTGCACTGCAGTTTCGCATCCAAATTCTGAACGAAATCCAGATTGTACACCCGTAATTATGGAGTTCTGGTTTATGAATTGCAACGTTTGTTCGTGAACTGTTTTTTCTATTACCTTTTCGATAGATGGTAAAGAATTAATTGGTCTTAAGTCAGAGGCCTTATTTGACTTAGTTACTTTAGGTATAGGAATAACTGTCGATATCTTAAGTAAATCTGGCATTGTACCCGTCTCCAAGGAAAAGTTAACTATATGCAACAAGGGCTGTTTAATGCTATCAAAAGTATTTCTCAAAAAATTTACGTCAATATCATCCGGACTAGACTTGTTTGACATATCAAAAATAACACGCTTGAGAGTGACATAATCTAAAGTTCTAAAATCTATTAGACAATCAATGGGGGCGAAGTGTGGAATATCAGGAAAAATAATGTTATTTTTGTCTACTTCTGAAACGATATCTTTAATGCTGTCTATAAAAAAGCATTAAGAGCATTAGGTACCTCATCCGCTTTACTTACAATTTGATCATCTATTTCTATATCCGTTAAAATCGTTCTATTCTTCGACACAGGCAGTATTGTTTGTAACGTTTTCCACATCTCTTTTGAATTATTTCTATTGTTATAAATAGCCTCATTGTAAAAAATATTTTTTCTTCACGTATAATGCGAACAGCAATGTTTCTATTTTGTTTATAAGTTTCAAAATTTTCGATTGTTTTATTAGCTTTGTAAATTCTGTAACTATTATCCCTATTACGTGTAGCGAACTCAACTCTATCATTCCACCACAGCTTGTATTTAGGTAAAATTTTAACTTGTTTTATTGGGGCTACCTTATTCAATACCTCTTTTAAATCATTAAAATAAATTCGTTATATTTTATATTTATATCTGCACCATAATAGTTAAAACGAACATCCTTTAAGTACCTATTTATTTCAAGATAATCTAAATGGCGCCCTCTAGTTTTTATAATTTGGGACTGCCTCTGCAACACCTCACCATTAGTCATTACTTCAACAATATTGTGGTCTGAAATTCTTGGTGCCAGGAGAGCATTTGCAACAAAAGAATCACTATTTGTAAACACTAAATCAATAGTTGATTCTCTCGTCCTTGAAGAACGAGTAACATCATATACTATATTCTTTAAACCTGTATCATGTATAAATGTTTTAAAGTCGTCATTATTTCCCTCTAAAAAATGAATATTAAAATCGCCGGCCACCAATACTGTGAAATTCACATCACATACATTCACCTCACACCAGTCTTGAAAAAATGTGTAAAAATCAATCATTCTTGAGTTAGGTGACCTATATAGTGACGCAATCATAATTTTTTTACCGTTTAAAATAAACAAGACTGAAACCAACCAGTAAACCTTTTGAAGACAGTACCTATTAGATTTTAAAATTTTTATATCATTTCTAACGTAAAGTAATGCACCTCCCGTATGACGACTGTCACTGTCAACTCTTTCTATATTATAACCGTCAATCCTTATTTCATTATCGAGGATGTATTCTGTCAAACAGGTCTCTGAAAGGGCAACAACCAGAGGTTTCCTATTTAGTACAAATTGACATATTTCATCATAATGCGCTGGCAAACTTGACGCATTTAAAGATATTATAAAAGGAGTTTTAACTAAACTATCAGCATTTTCTCCTGTCCCCGCTCTAAAAAAGACAGTGGAGAAGTCTCACCTCTGCCCTCGCTCTGCACGTCACTTATTTCTACAGTCCTAACAATAGTAAGGGTCTTATAAAGTGATCCGTTACGTTCAATTACATTAACAATTAATTTGACTAAATTTCTATTTTCTAACCTATGACCTTTAACACTACTAGTATCTAAGTATGAAATCTTTACATCTACACAGTTATTTACTCTATTAAGAAATTCTCTAAGTCGACAATTAAAATCATATATTTTAGTAAAATTATTGTATACTACAGGACAAGACAAAAAAATAAAATTTGTTTTTAAACATGATCTTAGCTTACCCCAGATTTTTTTAATACTCGGAACATTATTATTTAAAAAGTCATTAGCTCCCGCCATCACAATAACATAGTCCTTGTCTGTAAAGTTCCTCGTCAACAGATCAATGCTTTCAATGACACTGTCAAAGGAGGCACCACTCTTTACAATGGATTCCACGGAAAAATTCTGCATACAATATTCACTCCTACTTAAGGCTTTATGAAGATATTTTCCATTTTCGTCACATATTATCATGATTCTATTCTTGACATCACAGGACACTAATTTCTGCGGCACTGGTTGATTTATTTTAGACCTATCTTCAGGTTCTGCAAATACTTTTTTCAATTTTGTATTGATCTGATCTGGAGAATCAGTAGAATCAATCCCGTGGTCATTACTTTCGGGTATTTGCCCATTTGCACTTAAATTACTCAACATTAATTTAAGCTTTTCTATTTCTTTACTAAAGTCCTCATTTTCCTGTTCCAAAAACCTCATAGCTGCAACCATTTGTCTATTCATAATAATTAAATCATTAATATCTCCTTCTAGCCTAATCTTTTCCTCTTTCGCAGTTTTTAAACTAACTGTCATATCTTTTAGCGTCTTATCATAATCGAGTAAAGTTTCGTCAGTTTGACTAAAGGAGTTAATTTGATCTAGGTTCATTTCAAATGTCTGAGTAGCCATATTCTGATTAAGATTACCATATCCGCAATCAGTTTGAACCCCTTGACTAGTATAAATATTAAAAGTTTGCGTACATATATCCTTAAAAATTCGTTCTTCCTTAGCTTTTTTAACTGCACTAAGTTCATGAATTAGTTGTTTGTTGACATTCTGAAGTCTCTGGATTTCTTTCATTAGCTGTTCCTCAGCAATGGTGGCCTCTTCAACAAAATTGGCTGAACTTCTTTTCTGTCTTTTAATGTAAGAATTTTTTTCTTCAAGTTCAACTTTTAGATTATTTATAATTTGACGCAACTCATCCATCGCATCTGGTTCAACATTGGTAGCGGTTTCGGCACACTCCCTTGAACACCAAATAAGGTTATCATGAATTTCCACATGTCCTTTATTTCGTCTTACCCAGCAGCTTTTGTGAAGAACACTCTTACAAACAAGGCAGTACCAATTTGGTTGCTCTTTTGTCCTACAGCACTTAAATGATGTCGCCATACTTGCAGAAAATCATAACTAGTGTATCCTAGTACCATTCACCAAAAAAGAAAGCTAAATCAAAAAGCTCCTACGCTAAACGGCAAGACGAGCGAGCTCTCGAGAATTTAAGTATCTAAAAATTGTCCTTGATCAAAGGCCTTATTAGAAGTCACACTTAGAAAGGACTATCACAAAAGCTACAAGGGCATTATGAACATGACGTAGGCTATTTGAAAAAACATGGGGACTTAAACCTAATATGATCTACTGGTCGGATATGACTGACGTAAAACCGATAATGACCTATGCCTTCCTGGTGTGGTGGCAAAAAACAGATCAAGTATCTACACAATGAAAACTAATTAAAATACAAATGCTTGCCGGTCTAGGAATTACAGGGACAATGAGAACCACTTCAACTGCCGCCATAGAGGCAATGCTGGGCCTGCTTCCGCTCTACCTGAGCCTAAGGTAAGAAGTCCTACTTAGTGCCTTCAGAGTAATACAGACAAGTAAACTAAAGTCATGAAACCCAATTGGTTACCTCAGAATACTGAAAAATATTCTAAGGCTCTGATCAAAACTACAGACACAATTTCAGTGGTGCATGATTTTCGGAGCTCTTTTAAAGTGGCAATTCACAGCCGCCAAACTATAAGAGAAAATATATTACAACTGAAACATGGCTCGCTAATCTGGACACGGACGGATCCAATATAAAAGAAAGAGTTGGGGCAGAAATGTATGGACCCAAATGTAGACTCACAAAGCCCCTGGAAAAATCTCCCACCATCTTCCAAGCAGAAATGTATAAAATTAATATCTGTTTAACCAAATGTGCCAAGAAAGTCCTACGAAAAGCAAATATTTATGCTGCTTTGACTTAGGGCTCGCCTGGAAATACCGAAAATCTCTTAGCCAACTGGCCACAAACAACAGAGTTACTCTAATGTGGGTACCAGGACATAAAGAAGTAAAAGGCATTAAATTACCGACCAGTTGGCCAAAGTAGGTGCACAGACCCTGTTTTACAGACCAAAACCCTTCTGCGGTACAACTAGAGGTCAGTACTGGAAGAAATAAGAAAGTGGAGATGAGGCAAAAAGAGACAAAATAAAAAAATGCCTCAGGCGAAAGACAAGCAAAGAAAGGTATACTAAAAAGCTACTAGAACTTTAAAAAAGGTAACCCAGAATAGTCACCAGCTCCTGACAGGACACGTCCCTCTGAGGTTTCACCTCAAAAAGATGGGAAAGACTGACAATAAACGTTGCAGGTTTAGTGATGACAATATGCCAATTATAAATAAATATATTTCCATATCTAGATTTTTAAAAGGCCGCTTATAATGAAATACATTAATATATTAGATAAATAAATTTGTTGGTTGATTCTGTTTTCTGCCATTCTAACCTTAAGTATCGTAAGAACAGTAAAAAAGCCTATACAACACGTAAACATTATAAGGTAATACTTTATTAAACACCGAAACATTTAAAGCATAATTTATTTTAAATTAAAATTTTGTTGAAAATATATTTTACGAGGAACAAACTGCGAACTCAGTTCTATATAAAATTTATTTATTTATTTTTACATGTTTATAAAAAGAAATCGACTGCGAACTCAGTCCTATACAAAATTAATTTATTTATTTCTACATATTGATGATTAAAAATCGACAATTTTTATGTTTAGTAAAATGTTTCCTGTATATTTGGTTTTATTATGACTTATAGACACCTACAAATATTTAAATGCTAAAAATTCTTATGTTAGCCAAGTGCCTATTTTCTTTAAATATTTTTTTCTAATTTTTATTTTGCAAGCTATGTTGAAGCCACAAAATAATTCTTAATAAAAGTCATTGTTAAAAAAAAACACTTAAAAAAGACCTGGGGTTCATCAGGGCCACTTGAAAGACAAACAAAGAAAACCACTATAAAGGAAAACATTTAAAAAATGATCAGAGAAGTGGGTTATGTAAAATTATAAAAAAAACGTAAATTTTTATTATTTTTTTAAATATTAAAAAAAATAATTAAAGTTTAAGATCTATGTTTTGTTAGAAAGAGCAGGGGGCAAACATTACATTAGAAAGTTTAATATTAAAATATCTGATTACCAAATATGAGGTTTGAAATTATTAAAGACTCGTATAGAGTTTAAGTTTCTTAAAACTGTATTTGATTGATAAATAATCGATGGTTTAGATCTCCAAATACCACATATACAAAAAATGATTCAAATTTACTCCAATAAATATGGCTATAGAAAAATGTCCATGATTCGTTTTAAGACGGCTTAAAGTTGATACCCTTTCCTTGTTCGGACATATTTTAGTCTAGACTAGAAGTGTGTTTTAAGTGTGTTAAGCCATTTTAATTTTTAATAATAACTCAAACACACTCTCCGTCATATATAATTTTAATTTAACTCTAAAATGAGCCTCTGCGCGACATTTTTGGTTGCGCGCTTGGCGTCAAAACCGAGTACGTTACACTAAATAATTTTTTAATTTAAAAAATTTATAAAATTATGGTGTGTTGAGAACAATTCATAGAATTTATCCCCGTTAAAAATTTACCTTAAAGTTAGTTTTTTCAACAAGTTAGACGATTGATAATTAATAAAATTGTTTGGAATTTTGTTTATTGTACATTAAAAAATCCTTAAATATTTGTCGTATATATTTTTTGCTTCGTGAAGCACTTCTTATATAAATACTTAACAAGATAACGCCATAAGAGTTTAAAAAATGTTAATACTTTTTTTATAATAGATTTATAACTTTAACAAAAAATAAAAAAATTAAGTTATAAAGTCATTATAAACAAAGCATTAAAATTTTTAATGGGGTGATTGATTGTTATGTATGTACAGTGTGTCCCAATGTAAAATTTATGGGGTGTTGAAAACCACAAGATAAATCGTTAAGGGGAAAGTTTTGACAATTATGTGTCTTGAAAATCCCATACTAAATGGAATTTATTTATTAGGATTTTGAGAAATTTTTAAAAGCCAAACCATTTTCAAATCGTCTATATTTGTTTTTTGTAAATTTTAAAATCGCCATATTTTTTAAAATCAAAAAGTTTTTGTAGAATATGAATACCTGTATCAATTATTTTTCTACGTTTCGGGTTTTTAGAATCATCATCAACTTTACTTTTTCATATGGTCGCCATTTTGGATTTTTATGCCGCCAAATAGTGCTTTTTATTTTGATTTCAACAATGTATAACATGTTATAATTTAAGAGTTTATAACCTCATTTATTTCCAAAAACAAATATTTTCTTAGTTGGCCTTGATTCCGGCGAACGTCATTTTTTTTTAAACAATAAAAGATTAGTAATTGTCAAAATAATAAGCTGAACAGATATTTTACAGAAATGGGTTTCGCGAACAAAGCTATATCGTTAATACCGTGTTACAACAAAACTATTGAAACAAGTAAAAAAAAAACAATGGAAAGTGGCTAAACTAATATTCCTACTAAAATGGAGATGTAAAATAACGACCTAAAATTTAAAGTGTTGTCCATTTCTCCCAACATATTAACGATATTTTTTTTAAATAGTCCTAACTAGCCTAGAATGGTTGACTAAGGTATGTGGAATTCTCTATCAACATCTCTGGCTAAAGATGTTGGATTTTCGTTAAAATGTTGGTTAACTGGAGCATCTCGTTGTCGATTTTTTTCAACGTACTTCTTTGGTCGTGGTTTTTTAAAACTTCCGAATTCAAGCAAATTTGTAACCAGTTTTTAAATGTATGGTAGTTTAGGATGCCGCCTTTCAGGAAAATTGTCGAAATACGTTTGCGCAGCTATATTAACATTTCTATTGCTTTGGAAATAAGGTTGCAAAATATAAAGTTTTTATTAAAATAATTAACCATTTTACAGAGTTGAAAAAATTGTAATAACGTACCCGAGCTAACTCGATAATGACGCTAGATGACATTCAAGGTCAACCGAGAAAAAATATTAGTTTCTTGAAGTAGATGAGGTTAAAAACTCCTAAACTATAACATGTTACACATTGTTAAAATCAGAAGCAAAAATAAAAACACTATTTGGCTGCGAACAAATACAATATGGCGCCCATATAAAAAAATAAAGTTGATGATGATTCTAAAAACCCGAAACGTAGAAAATAAAAATTGACTACTCGATCATATTCTACAAAAAGAGTTGCTTTAAAAAAGTTTTTACAGATTTGAAAAATTTTCACTTATAAGAAAAATATGGCCGATTTTCGAAAATGCATGTTTCAGGTTTTTTCAAAATTTCTCAAAAACCTGAATAGTTAAAACCATGTAGTAAACGGGATTAGCTTACTAACATAATTGTCCAAAACTTTCCCATTTAACCGATTTTCTATCTATCGTGGTTTCCAAGATCCCATACATTCCCTACCAATTTGGGACACACTGTATATAAGAAGGGCTTTACGACGCGAAAAATGTATACGGCAATTATTTAAACATTTTTTTAATGTACAATGAAGACAAAAGTTCATTGTTAATTAACAATTGTATAATTTGTTGAAAAATAAACTTTAACTTGTATTTTTAACGGGAATAAATTCTTTGAAGTGCTCTGAATACACCATAATTTTGTAAAATTTTTCAATAAATATTTACTACTCTAAAAAAATATTTAGTGTGATGATTCGGTTTTGACGCCGAGCGCGCACCAAAAAATGTCGCGCGGAGGCCCATTTTCAACGTTAAATTAAAATTATAAATAATGGACATAGTACTCTGGGAGTTGGGACTAAACAAAAAAAGGTGTTTTTAACACGTATCTCCGGAGTCGGCTTTGCCTTTTCCGGAAACAACAACTATTCGTCCAAAAAAACTTGATTTTGGGTACTTGTTACAAAAGTAACTATTAATAGTTCTTTTTATACTTCCTAAGATTCTAAGAGGAATGTTATTTTTGAACGCCTCTTATTTTTTATTATAAAATTTTTTGAAGTCGGCATTTCTGTCGTAACACAAGAAAGAAATTTTAACAGGTTTAACAAAATTTTGACAACTCTTTTGGTGGGTTTCTTTAATATATTCTCTACTTTTTCTAAATTTAAAACCGACATTTTTAATGACTTTAAGTACCTCGGTTAACGTTTTTAGATTCAGGAAATAAATACTTACATTTTATATTTAATGTTTATTGAAAATAGTTTCAAAATAATACTCTTCCTTTATTAAGGGTGTAAATAATTTTTAAGCGGCAAAAAAATACTTCACTTAAGTATTAAAAAATTGGCCTAAAATTTATTTCTATTTTAGGTCTTGCAAGATTTTACAAAACAACTTTTTTATTACCACAAATACTGCATAACTAATAATTATTTATTTTAAAATTAGCAAGAACTAACATTAAAATCAAATTTTTTAATATTTTTCCTATTATAATGAGCATTTTTAATAAAATTAAATTTGTTATTATTTTTTTTAAGTGATGTTTTTCAATATTTAGAAGTGCCTACTCAAA
The DNA here is from genome assembly GCA_019359885.1 of Listronotus oregonensis. Taxonomy (NCBI): domain Eukaryota; kingdom Metazoa; phylum Arthropoda; class Insecta; order Coleoptera; family Curculionidae; genus Listronotus; species Listronotus oregonensis. The sequence continues at coordinate 30,524 of JAHBCN010000056.1, forward strand.
AAGACAAAATTGTAGCAAAGTTACCAATATATACGCGTTATTGTCATTTATTGGTTGGAGTAGAAGAGCTTTAAAATATTGTTTGTAAAGTTTAATGGGTTTTTTATCCGATTACTGAAACGCCAATAATAAGAGCACTAGTGGCTTTTATGACACACATTTTACAAAATTGTGCAGTTAAATTTATTATTATTGCACCTTATACTAAAGTTTTTTTGAGCGCCATTTTTTACTATTATTTACTATTTTTTTTTTTGCATGCAAAGCCATGTGGTGCCCGTGTGAACAACTTTTTAACGAGTAAAAATAATAATTAATTCACTGAAAATTACCCAATTTTTAGGGAAATTAATTTATTTATTAATACTTTTAAAGTAAACCTCATTTAAAATAATTTAAAATTAATATAATTTTAAAAATCTTTCTTCCAACTTTGGTTTTAAAACCTTAAATAACCATAAAATGCATTAATGTAATAATTACTTAAAATGAAGCTAAAATTTTAGTTTAAACTTTTCTTTTTAGAAGAGGTAAAGCCTAATTTATCATAGTTTTTCAAAGCTTTCGATGCAATAAAATTTTATAAGCAAAATGTGTTTGTCCAAATTAAGGAAAACACTTATTTTGTGAAACCTACGGGAGGTATTCCAAATTTTCTTTTTGTACAGCTTGGGCCTCAAACGAGCTATAAATTAAATATAAATTCATGCCATAATATTAATAAATAGATTTACTACGGATAAAACCATCCATTAAAAATGCTTAAGAATTGCTTTTGGCCCCAAAAAAAATCTCGAGAAAACTTTAATTATGAAGAATTTTTTTAATTTTTAATGCCAAAATAAAGAAAATAAAAATATTTATTTAATCTAATAAAAAGATTTAAAAATAATAAAGTTTTGGGTCTGGTATTACCAGAAATAGGGTCGTAGACATAACCAAAAATTACCTAAATTTGTCAGTTGCAGGGCTTAGTCCGTGCAATCGCGAAAATACGAATTTTTTGTGAATTCTGTGATTGGTCAGGACGGTTTAGTATATAATAAGAAAATGTATGAGATGACGCACAGTTGGATTAAAATCATTAATTTTTTGACCGTCAACTAGAGTCTACGATCTTTTAAATAATTTGCGACTCCCTGGTGCCTGAATACCAAGCCTCAAGTCGATCGGTGCGGTCGTCAATTACCTGTAATACACCCTGCACTTGCACACAGCAGGTAAAATAGGAAATTGGTTATTGTGGCCTGATCTCTCTTATTACAAGCCAGTGTGGTATGCGATGGACATTCTTTGCCTAAAGAAGTGAGCTGCAGAAAATAAGAGATATCACGAATCGGTTTAGGGTTTGTCGGTTTAAGATTACCAAGGGTAGCTCCGAGAAGTGACTCTTTGCCGGGAAATTGGAATAGTGCTTTATCATTCTTCATAAGACAGTACTTCTTTTAAAAATTTGTTATTCGTAGCTCCTAAAAAATACAAATAGTCCATAATTGTTAGGCAGTGCCGCGAAAGTAGCTTGGGCTTAAACTTGGAAACCTCAAAACTTTGTCTATTTATCTATTCGCCAAGGATATCTCTAAATTTGCAAAGTGACTTGCTTCTAACTAGATTAAAAACTGTCAACGGAACGCACCGGTCTAAAGAAGCACTTAAATATACCTAACTGTGTCAAATTTAATTTTTTAAGAACTGAAAAATTATAATTATTTATTTTACGAACTTGTCTAAATTTAAGATTTTTAAAATCTGTTAACATTAATGTAAAGCCGAAATTGGTATTACTCATAAATTCCTTATTTTGAAAATATTTTGTTTCATTTGGCTATAAATAGAAATTTTTGTAAAATCTAAGATTTTTTATTTTGTGGCTCATTATTCTTTCGATTTAAGCTTTTTAAGATTTAATTTTAAAACTTAGTTTATAGAGTTAAAATTTGTAAATTGCGAATAAATATAAATTGGAAGACCAATTCTAAATTTTTGTACTTTTTGCTTTTTTTTATTTTGCTCACTTACCAGACGCGTACTTACTAACTTTTGATTGCTCTTAGAAATTACAGTTTGTATTTTATTTTTCTTGGCTTTTACTTTAAGATACTTTCTTTTTAAAATTATAGAATTTACAGGAAGCACGATCTTTTTAATTTTTAATTTATGTTTAAATCTTTGACTAAATAAAAAATTGTTAACAAATCTTGGTGTTTGTGTTTACATTGAAGAAACACTTTACAGTGATCTAGTGGGCTCAACTCGCATAAAACTATACAGAGTGTTGGGAAACACCTCATTTTTACAGCACAGTAGGACTTCAGGTGCTAATATGGAGATTTTTAACAAATAATTTTTGCTCAAAATAATTATTGTATGTTATTTAGAGTTAAGTTGTTATAAATAGTTTTAAGTTTTTGAATTCTGTTAAAAAGCTCTTAGACCGAACGAAGAATCTTTTCTCAACCCTAATAAGGACAGTCTTGCTTAAAACTTCTTTTAGTACCTTTTCTTGAATTTTAAAACCCTTCTTAGTTGGAGTTCAGACTGTCTGAAAATACCAAAACTCCAAAAGAATGTTTAATAAAATGTCACCTCTCGCACAATTTTTATAAACTATTTATCTATTCACATATTTGGGGCTGTGAACAGACCTCCCAGTTCACCGGGTGGTAGGCGGGACAAAAAGGATGAGGCCTCATTTAGAGGCCACAAATGTGACTTCCCCTGAGACCTTTACATTTAATGTTTGAGATTGCGTACTAAAGGATTGCCTAAAAACTTCAACAAGCTGTCAAAAGAAACGTGCTAAAACGTTAAATAAAAGAAAGTGCATTTATTTTATTAAATAAAGATAAATGTGTAATATATATTTAACATTATAATCAAATTAGCTCTTAGGCTTCTTCGCCTAACTGATGAGACCCCGGGAAAAGGGCGAAAGCTCACATAATCCCCCAAATTTTTTGGGTTAAGGTGAAACCCGAACCCCCGTTTACCCTTTGGATTCATTTGACAAAAACAAAAAAAATTTTGGGATTTCGCAAATCTCCACGAATTTTGTGGCGCGTTGACCCTTTTTTCAAAAAGCAAAAGTTTGGAATCCAAAAAACAAAAGTATTCTTTGGTTCGAAAATTTTCGTTGTGCTTGTTTCGACTTCGGTTCGTCTTCTTCAGTCGGGAAAGTACCCTGAGACAAGTTGGAATTTTTTTTTTAGAAGTGAATTCAAAATGTTTTGAGCAAAAACAAAAATCAAAAGTGCATACACAAAAGACGTCGCTAAAATTTGAGAACTCCAGATGCCCCAATGGGACAGCCTTTGTCCCTTTTTAAAATGAAAAAACTTTTTTTGCGTTTGAGAACTTTTTTCTTGAACCAACTGTTAACATCATAAAATTGCTCTTAGGCTTCTTCGCCTAACTGATGGCCCGGAAGGTCAAACTCACATAATCCCCTTAATACGTTGGGTTGGTGAAAACCAATCCCATTTTTTGCTTCGGTTATTTTAAAAACAAAGAACTTTTTTTTTAAAAATCCCGAATTTTTGGCGCAGACCCCTTTTTTTCAAAAGCGTTTGGAATCAAAAAAGCAAAAAATTCTTTGGTTCAAAATGTTTCGTTTGTGGCTTGTTTCGACTTCGGTTCGTCTTCTTCAGTCGGGGGAAATACCCTGAGACAAGTTGGTTTTCTGTTTTGAATTTATCCAGAATGTTTTGAGCAAAACAAAATCAAAAGTGCTAGCACAAAAAAAAAGTCGCTCAAATTTGGAACCCCAGATCCGACACTCCGCCTTTGTCCTTTTCAAAATGAACAAACTTTGTTCTTTGCGTTTGAGAACTATTTTTAACCAACTAGTTAACATCATAATCAAATTAGCTCTTAGGCTTCTTCGCCTAACTGATGGGCCCGGAAAGGGCGAAAACTCACATAATTCACCTTCAAACGTTGGGGTTTAAAGGGGAAACCCGAATCCCGGTTACTGCTTCGGATTCATTTGACAAAAGACAAAAGAACTTTTGGATTTCGCAAATCTTACAATTTTGTGGCGCGATTGACCCTTGTTCAAAAGCAAAGTCTGAGAATCCAAAGAATGCAAAAGTATTCTTTGGTTCAAGAAACCTGTTTCGTTTGTGGCTTGTTTCGACTTCGGTTCGAAAACTTCTTCAGTCAGGGAAAGTACCCTGAAGACAAGTTGGAATTTTTCTGTTTAGAAGGGACTACAAATTTTTGAGCAAAGAAAATAAAGCTTTTCAAAAAAGACAAGCTAAATTAAGAACTCCGCAGATGCCGACACTGGCATCTGCGGAGTTACAATGAGCATTTATTTTATTGTAAGCACTAATGTTGCTCAAACATTTAATATATGTTAATTTAAATAATACGGTTACCTTTGCTTGATGCTAAAGTTATTTCAGAAAAATCAAAAATCAATTAACCCATCACCATTGTTTGGTCTTTTTGAAAATGTTGAATATACCAGTCAAACAAACTAATATGTCATTTATGACAAAACTTCATAAATTTTAAAAAAGTTCTTAAAGTTTTCTAAACCAAAGTTCCTACAAATTTAGTTGAGCTGAGCACACTTAGTTCGCTATACCCCGGGACCAGTACCGAAGTGGTCCCATTCTTTGGAAACTTTCCAGGCGGATAACGCAGCTAGAACTTATTGACCCTTATATCCATCCTTGCAATAATGATTTTATGTAGTTTGTTTATACAAATACTGATACACTAAAGATAAACCTAATAGTTTTTAATTAGTTCAAAGTTAATTTAATTCACCCGTTAAGCATGGCTAGTGAGAAACTGGACAAAACCAATATTAGGAAACCCCGGGTGTTACATATACATTCAAAACTAAACTTCACACACATAAAACAAATTTCTATGCACCCATCCAAATGCTCCATTAGTCAATCAGTTAATTACGTATAAAACAAAAAATTCACATTATCTTTCTCCTCTCTTTCTTTTTTTTCTCAAACGGTTTTTAATATTATTTTATTTGGCTTTTCTCCAGAACTTATATATTTTTATTTATAAAAAATATAAAGTGTATTTTTTTAAACACATATAAAACAAAAGAGGAAAACCAAATAATCTTTTTTATTTAAATACAGTTGTATCTTACCATAAAGACGGTAAGAAAATGTAGTTATAATAATAATGCCTATAATATCCTGAGAGCTTTTAAACTTTTCCAATGAGATGGTAATATCTTTTTATATTTTACCCATAAACTTTATTTCACATTTCCTGTACCTATTCCAAATATTTCAAATTTATTATACTAAAACATATTTCGAATTTATCAATGTTTAACCACAAATTTTAACTTTGTGTTAAGGCACGTGTTTAAAAATTTTATTTAATTTAGGATATTTCCGGGGTTTATTAAAGAGACAATTTTGAATACACTCGTTTTAAAGTAGAGAGTGACGATTTTGAAATACATGGATTAAACTATTTAATAAATATTTCCAGTTTCGAACAATGTACTATAGTTCAAGTAAAATTGTAGCAAAACAACGTTGTGTAATAAAACAGTAAAATGAAATAAATCCGCTAACATAGGAGTGGTAGAGAAACAAAACGTTCATCTCCACTAATCTAATTTATTGTTACCTTAAAGACGTACTGTACAATGCGATCCATTATAAGTGGATCCCCAGGTTTTGGCCTTTTTTTTTAATTTTAGAATTTTTAAATCAAAAATTTATTAAATGGGATAGCTCAAAGTTTTTTATGACGTAAAATATTTTTCGTAGTGTCAACTACCAACGAGTAATCGTAAAATCGTCATCTTTTTAAATCAGGATGACTAGTGTTCGTCTATATTATTTCATAGTTTAAAAATTTCTCTAATAGGCTCAATAAAAGTTAAGGTAGTTTAACGCCTTAAACATTTCGAAAACAATATTTCTTTTACATGGTATACGAAGGTAAAAAATACAGGGACATTCTGCAATCTTGTCAATCTTTTGACGGCATTTATTTCAAAATTACTTAATATTGTATTTATTGTGGATTTTGATAGCAATAGGCATTTTTAATTTATTTTACTTATTAAAAATAGGTATAAGTATGTTTTACTTTTTTAAGACATAAAAAACATATTTTTTATTCTGTGTGATTTACAAAGACTTTCTCAGATGCGTTTTGCCGCCAATATGGGACTCGGTTGGAAAATAGTAAGCCGACTTTAAATAATACAGAATATAAATCTACTATTAAAAGAAGAAATACATTACTGCGGTGATAAAATGTTGAGCCAAACAGGGAAAAGAGTTATTGTGAATCATACTTTAACCAGTCTTGAAAAAATATGTTGAATTGAAACTAGTTCTCGTTGCCACGAAAATTAGAGCTTCCGTAGGCCATTTTTAGAAATTTTAATAACATTTATAGTATTTTGACAGTATATGTAAACAAATAAACAATATCCTAGAATAAAAAGTAAAAATCTAAAATTAGGTCTTAAAATCCACAAATAAATTACCATATTTTTTTTTTATTTTATTGGTTTATAAATATCAAAGAAAATTATTTTTATACCCCATAGCATTAAAAGATGACTTATTGTTTTATTTGTTCGTGTCAGCGAATGGGCTGTAAAGGTTTTTATTTACAACCTTATATGTAAAGATATTATTTCTGACATTTTTAAAAGTTAGAATGATACTGTTTTTCGACTGTTTATTTTAGGCCCAGTGGGAAATAGAAATACCAAGTTTTTTCATTTCGCCATTTTTTACAATAAAAAAGGTATAAAAAAATGTCTTTTTTAATTTTTAAGTACTTAAAATACCAACATTTAATTGTTGTTTTAAATAAATTCGAACTTACCTATAAAAATAAGACCGTACATTGATCTTGGATAAATAATTTGATGCCAAAGTGCGACTATGTAAGCCCAAATTCAATTCAGTCGCTTTGCATAGGCTTTTTTACTAAATTACTAGTTTTTAGAAAGTTCTACCATTTTAAGTTTTTTTTAAATATTTAATGGATGTATTTAGTTTTGATTGTGTTTAAAGCCTTTTTTATATCTAGTTTTGTTTGTGCTAAAAGTCGCCATAATATTTATGTTAGCCATTATTATTATTATTATTAATTACTTACCCAGAACTAGTAATTATATACGCAGTATGTCTTAAAAAAGTGTATATTTTATGTGTAAGCTCTCTTAAAAAATAAGCCGACAAGACTCACAAATAAAGAAATCGTCTATTCATTACTGGTAACAGTGTTCAACTTTATTTTTTGTAAAATAAAAAGCACAATCCCATTTTTTTTAAAATTTTTTTTTTAAAAAGTTTTTTTTACAAAATTTTTGTTTTTTTTAATTTTTCCCTTTTTTAAAAAAATTATTAACATCGGTAAGAGGTATAAATTTAAATTTTAAAATATTTTTTAAAAACAAATTTTTTGAAAATTTTTTGAAAATCCTTTGGAAATTTATAAAGTTAAATGGGAAAAAATTTTTTTTCAAAATTTTTTTCCCCAAAATTTTTAAATTTTTTATTAAATTTACCTTAAAATTTTTCGTTATATAAAAGGTATAAACACTTTTCATTTTACAAAAATTAAATTTCAAAGCATTTTAAAAAAAACTTTAAAAAAATTTAAATTTCGTAACTAAATAAGAAAAACGCAAAAGTCAAAAAAAAAATTGTTAAAGCCTACTAAAGAAAAAATTTTTAAATTTTTTTTTTAAAAATAAAAGTTAATATTAAAAAAAGGGGGTTTTTTTTTTAATTCCAAAATTTAAAAAAAAATCAAGGGGTTGTTTTTTGTAAAAGTTTTTAAAATGTTTTTCAGAGGAAAAAAAAAAAAAAAGGGTTCAAATTTTTGAAATCCAAATTTTTTTTGAAAACAAAAAAAAAAGGTAAATTCGCGCTTTTTAAAAATAAAATTTCAAAAACCCTTTAAATTTTTTTTTTTTTTTCCCCTTTTAATTCCAAAATGTAAAAATTTCCAAAACCCCAAAAATTTCCCCTTTTAAGGGGGTTTTTTTTTGGGGTTTATTAAAGTTTTCCAAAGCAAATAAGTGTGTTAAAGGGAAATTGGGAAATTTTTTTTTCATTTTAAAAAAAATTTTTTTTAAAAAATTCATTTGTCAAAAGAAACAAAATAAAATTTTTTTAACCATGGGGTTTAAAAAAAAAAGTAAATAAATCCTTTATATTTCACAATTTCAAAAATGTTTATAATAAAAAGTTGTTCGAAATTTAAAACTATGTTTAAATATGCAATTATATCCTTCTAATTAAAAAAATATATATTTTTTACAAATTTTGCTTTTATTTCTACTGAATTTTATAATACTTTATAAAATTTCTAAATAAAACTGATTTTTTTGAATGCCACTGTAAAACATTTCTTGTCAATCATCAGATATTAAATTTGTTTAATCCTATACGAGGTAAGTCAAAAAATATGAATTTTAGACAAGAGTAAAGTACCTTTATATTTAACAATATCGAAAATTGTTATTATGAGAAGTTGTTCAGAATTAAAAATTACGTTTAAATATGCAGTTTAAGTGTTATTATTGTACAGGGTGATCAGTTAAGGGTAGCGAGCGGCCATATCTCATAAGATATTGGTCGTATAGATTTGAAAAAAAAAAAAAAAATCATGATAAAAGTCGCCAAGAGAAATTGCTGGAAATTATTTTCAAGTTTGTCAAACGTCCGCTAGAGGGCGTAACAACAACACCAAGTAGAAAAATGGGATTTTTATGAATTTTGTCAAATAAAAGTATATTGATGATATCATTTTCATTTTTAAATACCTTTTCCCCTAAAATTTTTGTTAAAACGTTTTGTTCTATCTATCAAAATAAAGGGTGGGGAAGTCAATTGTTTTCTTAAAACAAACCAAGATTTCTCCCCGTTTCTTTTGACCGTTTTTTAGCAAACTTAGACTCATATGAAAAAGCATAATTTGCACTAAAAACGCTTATTTGGTTTTGAATTTTTGACTTTTCTGTGCCGCTAGATGGCGTTAACTGAAAAGAAGAAATTTTGAGTTTTTTCAAAAAAAAAAAAATGTAATGGTATTTAATTTATATATATTTTAAAAGAGGATAAATTTTCTATAATTTAATGAAAAGAATTTATTATCTACCTTTTTTTGAACCGTTGATATTGACCAAAATATAATTTTATTACATTAAAAAATGGCACGCCACTGTTTTTTATCAAAATAAAAATCAGTTTTGTAATCTCTTATTAGTTGCTAACAAAAAGAACTCTTGACTTTTTTTCGCAAAATTGTAAAAAATATTTTTTTTTAATAAGAAGGATGTAACTGCATATTTAAACATGGTTTTTTAATTCCGAATAACTTTTTAAGATAACAATTTTTGAAATTATGAAATATAAAGGTACTTTACTGCTGAGTAAAATTAATATTTTTTGGCATACCTCGTATAAGATTGATAAATTCTCATAACTGTTGATTGCATTTTAGATTTTGGAAAATGCAGAACATTTTATGAAGAATAACGTTTTTTCCTAAAATTAATAATAAAAAAGTTTCCCATATGTTGCCAATTTAAGTAGACACGGTGTATATAATCAACTTGTTTTACTATCACAGGGATTTTAAAAATACACCATACCATATACGCTTATTCAAGTATTCTCGAAATATCGATAGGTGACTAGATTAAAAAAATAATCACGAGGATAGAAATTTGGTAGAAATTGTAGACTATTTGCATAAATCGAGCTAGTTGATTTATCGGTGTAGATTTTTTTATATTCCAAAGTCCGTTAATTTAAATAATAAAATAAAATACATTGGATTATTAAATATGCTTTTCGTTAACATTGAAAATATAGCAAAAAATTATTTTAAAAAAATAAGGTTTGTTTAGCTACGTATTTTTTATTTAGTAATAGGCCAAGCGACCGTCGCAAAAGGGGATAGACAAGTTATAAACCAACAGTCTGACGATCTGTAACTTGTCAATTTTGTTTGCACATTTTTTTTTCTAATTTTATTTTAAAATTAATGTGTGAGACATAAGTTTAATGTTTTACTATTTAAAGGAGTTTTGATCAGTAGAATATAAAAATTTAGGTGTGTCACCCCTGTTTTTGACACAAATTTTTACCAGACCACCCTAAAACTATTAATTGGAATGTTAAATTTTCTATATAAGTTATAAGAAAATATTAACTGTCAAAATTTTTGGTTTTTATCCCACTTTTGAATAGAATTGGTCTGGTACATTACTAATTTAGTCACTGGGGGGTTTTGACTTCGAATTCTTTATAACTGAACCAATTTATTTAAAATTTTGTGTATTGATAAATAAGTACTTCAGGAACAAAAGTCACATAGTGCTGATATGCGCTGTCACCCCTGGGGTGGTTGGCTCGCTTTCTAGAGGTTGATAATTTTTTTACTTAAAATAAAATTTTAAGAAAAGTGTAGTATACATTTTTTTACTAGATTAATACTTTCCGAGTTATTCGCTGCTGCAAAGTTGGATTTTTCGATAAAAAAAATGTTTTTTTGAATTGTTTTTTATTAATAACCCCAAAACTAAGGGTTTTACGAAAAAAAGTGTAATAAGCAACATAAAGCTTATAGAAAACAAAGGGATTCGTAATTATGAGTGTTGTAGGTAAAAGGTAAACTGAGATATGGCTGGTCAAAGAAAAATAATTTTTCGTTGTATCCTTGAATTAAACATTTTGCGTTAAATACCGGCAAACGGGTACATTTTTCACAAAAAATTCATAGGACACTTTTTAAAGAGCCCGAAGAGACCTTTGAAATGAGCACGTAAAAGTCTTTTGCGTAAGATTTACGTGAGATACGAGCATAAAAATGATTGATTTCTCGAATTTTTGTAAAAAAAGCGCATTAAAACTAACGTCATGTCTGTTAGGTTTAAAATAATTATATTTCCGCTACAATTTACTTTATTTTGGTGGTATTCATAAGATCTAAAAGTTAAGCCACAATAAAATGTCCAAGTTTTTTAAAAAAACATGATTAAACTATAATTGTTTTTGTAAATATTAAAAAATATATATTTTTTTAATAAATAACTTGAAAACCATAAAAAATTAAGGTTTTTTTTCAAATTACAATTTTGGTGTTTTTATTTTTGCTGTAGCTTAAAAAAGTAACGGAGATATTGCTGGTTGAAGTTTGCTCTTTAAAGCAATGAGAATCTGTGTCCGGCCCTTTGGCCCTTGACTGTTTAAATATAAAGGAATTTAAAATATTGTTACAATTATAACCTTAAAGTCCATTAAATTTTCACTTATAATATCCCTAGTGCATAAATTATTACCGGAAATTTTTTTGAGGTCACGAATATTTTGAAAATTACCCGAGTAAAATATTCGTGACCGAAGAAAAATTTCCGGTAAGTAATTTAAGCTCGTGGGATATTCGGTAAGAAAATTTTGAACCCAGTATAAATTTCGAAAATGTTGGATATTTTTATTACAAATGACAAAAAGTCAAACTAACATAGTGAGGCCATGAATGACAAACAATTGAGTGTCAATACGGCAATACGGCACTACTGTCAATACGGCACTACTGTCAGTGGTTATTACTTGTCATCGTGTTCGTGCAATCAAGTGCAAATTCTGATTTATTCATAAATAAAAAGTGTTTTTAAAATGTCCCGTTTTGGAAAGGAAAGTCAAGACATTATTAGGGAAGAAGTTCAACACTTAATTCCCGATAATACGAAAAAATCGAAACTGAGTGTTTGGAAGCAGTTTTTGGAATTTTGTAAGAAAAGTCCTATAATATTGATGATGAAAATATTTCTACTGAACAGCTAGCCCATGTCTTAGAAGATTACGCCTTTAATATGAAGAAACAAAATGCCGACGATTATAAAGAAAGTGTTGTAAAAGTTATGTTTAATTCCACGGCTAAGCAATTGCAAGAAATGTTTTTTAATAAATATAATAGAAAGTTTGACCCGTTTTCTGATGTTGAGTTTGTAGCAGCCAGAGCAGCACGGGATGCCAAAAGACGACAACTTCAAAAGGATCCCTTAAAAAAGGGAAAATTTAAATGCTTCGGCATTGAGCAGTGAAGAATATGAGAAAATTCTTCAAATATGGGATGAGGATTGTCCTGATGGTCTTCAACGAAAGTTTTTTTTGTTGCATCGCACGAATTAGCCTGGAGAGGTGGGGAAGGATGTTCAGCTTGTGTTACATATTTTTTAGAAGAAAATGACAATATGGGCAATTACACAGGACGAATAGAATACAATCCAGTTTTCTCAAAGACGACCCAAGGGGTTCGAGAAAATTGGCTGATAGTAAGTGGCTCATTACAAATACTGCTAACCCAAACATTTGCCCCGTTCGGTTATTCAAAAATTAATCGAAAAAAGAGGTAAATTCATAAAAATTAACAGATTGTTTTTAACTCCCAATGAAAACTTTAATAAGCCAAATTCAAAAGTTGGTTCAAAAATTGCCCAATTGGAAAAAAAACAATTTCTACTTGGTTTAAGTCTGCAGCAAGTCACATTGGTATTGACATTAAAAAAATTAAAGTTACAAATCATTCAGGAAGAGCTACTGCAGTTTCAAATTTAGCTAAAAAGGAGTCGGTGAACAACAACTGATTAAGATTACAGGACATAGCAATAGTCAATCCATTAAACCCTACTTGCAGCTTGATAGTACACACCATCAGAATATAGTTGAAACGATGAGGAGCAGCACTTCAAGTAGCGTTTTTAAAGAAAATTCTGACCATCAAAGTAATGTTTATAATAATTGTACGTTTAACATTACTAACAATTATGAAGCTAAACATAATTAGATTACATATTAGAAAATTAAAGTAGTACATAGGTATAATATCTAAATAGTGAAATATAAAATATATATTAAAATGTTTCTTGTTCTGGTTTAACATTGTTATAATTTCAGTTTTTTTAGTGAAATAAAATGTTATTTTCTAACTTTAGTTCTAGAAAACTTTCATAAATAATTTAAAAACATCTTATAATTTGGTTTTTTATTAACATCAGACTACTAATGTTAGTGGAATATCATTTACTTTTGATAATAATTATTATTTTTAAGTAGGTAGGTACTTCAAAGTGTTACCTATGCTTAATAAAACATTTTTTTATTGAAATAAACTGTAAATTTCCAACTTTAGTTACATAGAACCTTTATAAATAACTTAAAGACATCTCATATTTCCATCTTTTATCAACTTTAATCTACTAATATTAGTGGAACATCATTTACTTTTGATAATTATGACTCTTGAGTAGGTATCCTACTTCAAGATTTTATGTTTAACCAAATGAAGCTTTTTTCTTAGTAAAACAAAATGCAAATTCTAACTTTAGTTATATATAACCTTTATAAATAACTTAAAGACATCTTATATTTCCATCTTTTATCAACGTTAATCTACTAATATTAGTGGAACATCATTTACTTTTGATAATTATGACTCTTAAATACCCTACTTCAAGATTTTATGCTTAACAAAATGAAGCTTTTTTCTTAGTAAATTAAAATGCAAATTCCTAACTTTAGTTACATAAAAACCTTTATAAATAACTTAAAGACATCTTATATTTCCATCTTTTATCAACTTTAATCTACTAATATTAGTGGAACATCATTTACTTTTGATAATTATGACTTTTAAGTACCCTACTTCAAGATTTTATGCTTAACAAAATGAAGCTTTTTTCTTAGTAAAATAAAATGCAAATTTCTAACTTTAGTTGCATAGAATCTTTATAAATAATTTAAAGGCATCTTATATTTCCATCTTTTATTAACTTTAATCTACTAATGTTAGTGGAACATCAGTTACTTTTGATTATTAGTCTGAAGTAAGCCCTATCTATGTCTTGTTTCGCTGATGCGTTAAAAACGTCTAGGCGGCCATGAAATGTAAAAAGAACGTAGTAATGGCCGTTAGACTTACAAAATGTCAACTACGTAAAAAATAGATTATTAGGTACTATCTAATTATTAAAAAACTGAATCGACAACAGAAAAAGTATACCTAGTGTATAGTATAAAAATGGCTTTAGACTTAACAAAATACGATTGTGTAGTTTGTGCAAAGAATATTCAGACATTAAAAATACCATCGTCAGCTTCCCTATTTATCAAAATGCATTGAAGATCTTAACTACGAAGAAACCACGGATGAAAAACTGTTTACAAGAATCCAAGAATATCTAGTAAAATCTTCAGTAAATTTAATAAAATATCTAAATTCAAATTAAATAAACTTGTGTCTAAATATTTTATATATTTTACTAAACATAGACATTTACAATATTCCGAGCAAATTTCAGTTTTAAGTCCTATTTATTCTCCATTAAAACGAGAAAACTTTTGTTAGAATTTGAACATCACTTAAATTTAGTTACAAACATTTGTTATTAAATTTCTTATTTAGTATTAATGTAATAAATAATTTTTTAAACATTTGACAAATCAAATTTGCATAAATTTTTATTTTTATAAGCAAAAAATATTCACATTAATATGCTTTTTTAAGTAAAAAAATGGTAATAATTCTACATAAATAAGGCACTGTAATTCCCGCGTCATTATTTTGAATATTTTGACGTTTCAAATGTGACAGGAAATTTCCAGTGTAATTTCGCCGGAAGTGCTAGTGGATGAATATTTCCGGAAATTTTTGTCGTTGCCATGGAGATGATTGTAAATAAAAGCTTCTGATTGGTTGGAAAGAGTAGGTTCAAAATTTTCTTTAGAATGGTTTTTGGATGGATTTCGTAGCATTAAAAATCATGAAGTTATTGTACAAAAACTAATAGCACTTTTTAAAATAAATTTTGAAATATCAAAAAATTATTTATTTTCGAGCAATTATATTAATATTTTTTAATTTGTTTTCATTAGATAAGGTAGTTATAAAGGTTAAATCGTAGCAATTATAATAAAAAGTTTTTTTATAAGTAAAAAAATATTTTTTTGGAAAAAAGAATGCACACTTAGAATGTTTTAAATCGTAAAATATATTTTTAAATCATTTTAATAAAGAGAAGAGATTTTAAGGGTTAAAATATTGCAATAATGATAAGAAGGTATTCTACTACAATAAATAAATTTTTGTTTCAATAGAATCAATACTAAAAATGTTTTAAATCGTAAAATATATTTTTAAAATTATTTTAGCAAAAAGAGGTAGTTGTAAGGGTTGAAGTATTGCAATCATAATAAAAAAATATTCCATTATCAAAAATATTTTTTTCTAAAAATAATGCACTTAAAAGATGTTTTAAATCGTAAAATATATTTTTTAATTTATTTTAGCAAAAATAGGTGGTTTTAAGGGTTAAATTATTGCAATCATAATAAAAAGATTTTTATAGCAAAACATATTTTTTTGTTAAAAATATATCAACACTAAAAATGTTTTAAATCGTTACTTACGTAAATATTTTTTAATTCATTTTCATTATAAAAAGTGGTTTTAAAGGTTAAAATGTTTTAGTTAATAAAAAATTATTATATAAGCAGGATATAAATAATTATTTTTATTTAAATACATAATTTAAATGTTTTAAGTTGCTATTTTTTATGTAATTTTTATAAACAATATTAGTTTTTAAAGGTTTTAAGGAGTTTTAAAGGGTTGAAAATTGTAAATAATTAATTTTTATGTTGAAGAACACGTAACAATATTTTAGACACAAAAATTAACAAGATTTAAATGAATACAATGATTAAATCCGAGTTTTTCCATTTTTTTAATAAAGGGTAGTTTTTACCCCTTAAAAACAAAAAGTGCACCTAGAGCGTTATGTGATCTTTGAAGTGGAGGGTAAGATAAGCTTAATTTCAAATTTTCAGAAAAATTCATGCAGTTATAATGAATTCGGAGGTAATTACGTATTTTTCTCCCCAGTGACTGGATTATAATACTTGACTAAAATTCCGCCGGACCACGATTAAGAAAGTCCTTTGTTGCTACTTATTAAGTACGAGATTTTTTGTTTTTCTCTATTATTTTCGAATTTTTCACTGACTTTTTGATCATTCCTTATTGTTTGACAGAGTAATAAAAAATATTATTTTATTCACGCTCTGAAGAAGAACGATATGGTTTTATAGTTTTTTAAAAAGCTGTAACTTAGTATTTATGGAAAATGCTCTTTGCTATTTTTTATACCTTATATAAAAATTTTTTTCATTACAATAAATATTTTGAGGGTGGTCCGTCAAACAGTTGTGGCCAGAATGGGATACCAGACTTAAATTTTTATATTCCACTGATCAAACCTATGTTTTATACATCGGTTTTACAAAAAATTAAAAAATATTAAAAAATTGGCCAAATTACAGATCGCCAGATCGTGGGGTTATTACATGTTTAATATCCATAAAGTAATAAAGTTATTTTTGTACTTTCTGGTTCAACCCCTTTACGACAGTCGCCGCTTGGACTATAATAAAATTTATACTTCTATTTCACCTCAGTTTTTTAATAACTGTATTTTTTAAAATATATTTTTTCTTTTTTATGAAAATTCTGTTTAAAACAAAAAGTGGTTTTTGTTATTATACAATTAAGTATTCTAATTAAGAGTCCTTGGTTTAAAAGTAAGTCCTTGGTTTAAAAATTTTCTATAGAATTAAAGCAGAAGATATTACGTTAAAAGTTAAACACAATAGCTTATATTGTAAGTTTAAATTTTACTGGAACAAGATTAATTAAAACAAAATGTTTATTTAGTGGATACCTACTTTATATCTTACAGAACAGTTCCTTTATAAATGGTTTAAGCTTCCAGTCATAAAAGAGGAACTAAAATGCATTACATTGCTCTCCAGACTTTTTAATAGAAATTAATTTCTTAAAATATTCCTGAAGCATTGTAAGAAGCGTGTGCTTGTAAGAATTTTTAAAGAAATAATGTTTTAGGAATAATAAAACTTTTTTTATAATATTTTGTATTTAAATATTTTATTATTCACAGTAAACTGTGAATATTGGATATCCCAGTCTAAAAAATTAGGCAATACTACATACAAAAAACTACAAATTTGCATTTGATATCTTAATATTTATAACATATTTAAAAAAAACTTTAATTTACTGCAGAGCCAATAAGCGGTAATTTTTAGGGTTAGAATTTAAAATTTATTTTACCTTGATCTTAAAACTGAATTTGTAATTTTTACCTATAATTCCACAAGAGGTTAAATCATCTCCGGAATTTATTTCGAGCTCATAATATTTTGAAAATTATTCCAGGTGGAACACGAGGAATAATTTTTAAAAAATATTCATAAGCGAGCACAAAATTTCCAAATTAATTTAACCTCGCGTGGGTGGTATTCGGTAAAAATATTTTACATCAGATTTAAAATATATTTTTTTATTGGTACCCTATTTTGCTTTATTAAAGTACGCCTGAGCGTGTTTTAATACACGTGCGTGTTTTAGAGGTTACCATTTTTTTTCATCTTAGGAGAGTCCACGAAGGCCTAAAGACCAACGTATCATGGGTGTCTTAGGTGTGGTGAGAGGAAGTTTGTTCACACGGGACTTAAATATTTGGAGATTAAGAGGAGAAAGAAAAACTTCTGCGAGCAGCAGATTTTATAGTCTTTACACTCTAGGGATGAATGAACGAAGAAAGCGGGAAGTTTGAGGCCTCTTCAACTTAACTGTAAAAGGATTCATAAAAGTTGCACTACGTGTTGCTCTGCTGGGAGCTGCCAGAGAAGGAATTATACTGGCCAACTCCTCTGAGCAGAAGTCGTAAAAATACCTATGAAAGAGCGACAAGCCCCTACAGCTCGACGGTGGGCAAAAAGAGGAAGCCTTTCTGTAAGCGTGGGATCATTAATAAGACGAACGGCTCTTCTTTGAATGGAGTCAAGAATGCTAAGTATTGTAGGGGACGCCATTCCCCAGACATGAGAACAATATTCTAAAAAGGGTCTGATTTGGGGTACATACAGAGTATACAGATTGGAAGAAGAGAAATACTTTCTGGCTCAAAAGAGGAATCTAAGCTTTTTTGAAGCTGCCGAGGCTATGGATGTAATGTGCTTGTGCCACTTGAGGTTATTCTCAAAAGTAACGCAGACGAGATTAAACGACTCTTTGTTCTACAGAACTTGGCAGCTCATATGTAACGGATGAGCATTGGCAGAATTTTCCGCGACAGCCAACATGACTGTATTTTCGAGGCATGAAACTAAAAAAGATTTTTTGCTTCCCAATCCAAGATAAGTTTGAGGTCTTGTGAAAACTGCATTGACCTGCGCTTTTTTGCCAAATTAGAATTTCATGGTGGCTTAAGAAATTGATTACTAGAGTGGATGTTACTATCGTCAGCAAAACTATACATAATTAATGTGTAGAAGAAGCAGCGTGGGTGCCAGCACTGGGCCCTGGAGCACCCCAGCATTAATTTGGTAGAAGCTGGAAAAATGACCATCAGTAGCTGATATACCATGATACATCAATCAACAACTCGAGAAATGTGAAGTATAAAATGACATTGTCAACCTTTATGCTCAAACTTTGGTACATGTCGGGCATTTTAAAGAAAAAAATATTGATCTAACATAACGTCAAATTAAATATTACTATAACAAATGTTTCAAAAGCAATAAAAAAAGGGTAAAGTTTTTATAGGTAACGCTTGCTCTATTTCGAGAACTCACCGTCGTGCTCGAAAAATCGGGCGTGTTTAAAGACTTTAATATGTACTTATACTTTATATGCTATTAACATTAATTTTTACTTATTATAGACATGAAAATGCCAATAAAAGACTTATCATAGTATGTTCTTTGATTTTACAAAAACTTTAAGTTACTACAAGTGGTAGAAAATTGTCTGTTTTAGTTTTTATTTATTTTTTTTAAGTACCTAATAGCGAGGCGTGCATAATTGGCCCCAGCAAACAGATTTGAGAGATATCGATTGTAGTGGCACAAAAATACTCAGTCAATATTTAACATAGCTTATTACTAAAATTTGCAGATTATTATTATTTTATTTGTAATTATAAAAAATGTTGTCATTATGTTAAAAAAAATGTATTATTCTTTACAGTTACCCACCGTAAAGATAAAAAATTCCAATAAACACATGCGTTCCCATGGTTACCTGTCAAAATTTAAATAGCCTTTATAAAACATAATTTACCCTGTTTCTTTGCGACATTTTTTTTATTTTTATGACAACCCAGTGGGACTTGTTTAAAGCTTTAGTACTAGATACCGAGGATCCAGGCTTTTAGATGTTTAACCAAATTTTACCCTTATTTCGTTAACGATGGCTAAAGTATTTAAACATGCAGATATTACGTTTCTTTAAAATGTTAAACAATGTTATGGTTTTAATAACACTAAAATCTTGGACTTCCATTGTCTTTCTTTGTTAATTGATACACAACGTTTCGGTTAGTGATGTATCTCCAACCGGTTTCAAGTGATAACTAAAATATTCTTAAAAGCTACGACCTTATATACTATCCGTTGTTCACCGAAGCTTGACCGACTTGTCACGGTTCAGCAACGGCAGCCAGATATTCGGAATGTCTACACTAGGTTTGCTAAATACATTTTGATTGTTTGCAATTATTACAGCTTCTTTAAATTTTCTTTTCTTCCAGTGGGTTTCTTTATGAATAATTTTTGCTTCCGACCATTGTATACGCTGTTGTTTTGACCATGCGTGTTCGGCAATCCCTGATTTCGACGTTTCACCTCGTTCCGTATGTTTTTTGAGTACTTTAACTCTAACTTCTAGTGGTCTTTTTGTTTCGCCGATGTATACTTCACCACATTCACAAGGAATTTGGTAGATACGGTCATTTTTTGAAACATTATTGTCCGGTCTTGTCTTAGTAAGAATACTTCTCAGAGTGGTTTGGGATTTAAATGCTGTTTTAATGTTATACCTATTCGCTATTCTACGAATCTTTTCTGAAGTTCCTTTAATATACGGAATAGTCATAAATGTTTGGTCCTGTGTAGTCTTGTTCAAATTAGAGTTCTTTGTCTTCTCTTGATATTTATCGATTGTTTCTTTAACCAATCTCTCTCTTCGTAAGCTTTGATGTAGAAAGTCTATATACAAATGTACCAATAGAAGAATCGTTACGCATCATTCGGGCCAAGCTCAACGAAGATGATACCTTAATAGAACGCACCACCCTGCCGCTGGATGGAGTGATGGAATTGTTGGAGCTGTGCCTCCGTAGTTCTTACTTTCAAGTGAAAGATAAGTTCTATGCGCAGGACGATGGACTTCCCATGGGTTCATCGTTCTCTCCAGTGGTAGCAAACATATATATGGAATGGTTTGAGGAACACGCAATTAATACTGCACTAATCAAACCAAAAGTTTGGCTACGATATGTGGACGATACTTTTATTGTATGGATAGGTAATGACGAAGAACTTGAAGGTTTCCTAGAACATCTAAACTGTCTTCGACCATGTATCAAATTCACAATGGAGAAGGAACAAAATTCGGCTCTACCTTTTCTCGACGTTTTAGTCAAACGAAATAATGGACATATATATACCTCGGTATACAGAAAACCTACCCACACTGGACAATATTTACACCAGAATTCCAATCACTCTAACGAAACAAAGCGATGAGTCATACGTACTCTATGTTATCGCGCGGTGACCCTATGCAACAGTAAGGAATCTCTGCAAGCCGAAATAAGTAATATAACTAGGGATCTCAAGCAAAACGGCTACAGTGAGTGATTGGTTAAAGAAACAATCGATAAATATCAAGAGAAGACAAAGAACTCTAATTTGAACAAGACTACACAGGACCAAACATTTATGACTATTCCGTATATTAAAGGAACTTCAGAAAAGATCCGCAGAATAGCGAATAGGTATAACATTAAAACAGCATTTAAATCCCAAACCACTCTGAGAAGTATTCTTACTAAGACAAGACCGGACAATAATGTTTCAAAAAATGACCGTATCTACCAAATTCCTTGTGAATGTGGTGAAGTATACATCGGCGAAACAAAAAGACCACTAGAAGTTAGAGTTAAAGTACACAAAAAACATACGGAACGAGGTGAAACGTCGAAATCAGGGATTGCCGAACACGCATGGTCAAAACAACACCGTATACAATGGTCGGAAGCAAAAATCATTCATAAAGAAACCCACTGGAAGAAAAGAAAATTTAAAAAGCTGTAATAATTGCAAACAATCAAAATGTATTTAGCAAACCTAGTGTAGACATTCCGAATATCTGGCTGCCGTTGCTGAACCGTGACAAGTCGGTCAAGCTTCGGTGAACAACGGATAGTATATAAGGTCGTAGCTTTTAAGAATAGTTTTAGTTATCACTTGAAAACGGTTGGAGATACATCACTAACCGAAACGTTGTGTATCAATTAACAAAGAAAGACAATGGAAGTCCAAGATTTTAGTGTTATTGGAATGCAGATATTAGTTCTAAAAGCAGGTAAAACGTTATACAAATGTTCTAACCCAAAGCTAACCATTGAAGAAAAAAATCCTCAGAATAAAAGTGTCGGATTATATTTGGGTATAAAAAATGTATTTTTTATTAAAAAGTGCTGTTATTATATTAATTTGTCATTATACTGTGGTACTATGAAACAGCTTTCATAGCTAAACATAGTATCCTAAAAAATTGTATTATAGTCCAGTTTTTCTACCAAAACGCAAGAAAGATGGTGAAGAAAATTTTCTGGGATCATTGAACATTTGCTAGGCTCATTTAAAAGAATATGGTTTATAACAAACCATTTTTCAAAAAATTTATAAATTATTAAGAAATCTTGAACCTTAAAAAAAATTACCCTTTTTTAATATTCTAAAAAAATCACGAATTTGGACCAAACTCATTTTGCAATGATAGGGAAAAAGGGTTTTATTCAAATAAACTTTTAAAAAATGTACATTTTTCCCGAGTAATGGAACAATTCGTCCGCCCGCTTATAAGTGAATCCGTGAAAATAGCGGCATTCCTATGGTCCTGTTATCTCGAAAACTAGCGATTTTTCGAAAAAAATTACAGAGACTATTTTTCTAGATTATAAGGCGATCTTCAATTTTTGTTTCTACAAAAAATCTGCAGTTCGCCTATTTTGGCAGAATTTGCGGAAAACCCATTTTTGGGCCTTGAGGGGCCATTTTCAGCCCTTTCCCACCTATTTATGTTGATAAAGTTTTTTCGCTCGAAAGCATCCGCAAAGACCTAAAAATTGCGCCACAAGGGAAAACTGTACAGTTTGATTTAGTTTTGTTCTTTAATTTACTGGACTATTAGTGTTAACAAAGAAAATGTTTAATTTAAAGACACTTTGTTATTTTAAACCTAGTACAATTTATTTATTTATAATAGGTACACTTAAAACCACTGACAGGTTAAAAATGACTTTTTAATTCAAATTATTTCCTAAAAGTATCCTCGTGGCAGACCTGAAAGCGTATGCCTGTCATGGCACTTTCTAGACAAATGATATTTCAAGAATGCAGGATCTTTTTTATTACATTTTTTATTATAGTCATGTCTAAAATATTTAAACAGTATTTATATTTCAAATTTTATAAAGGCAAAACTTTTTACTTATTATATTAATATTACTGGCAACTACACGTGCATAGCTGCAATCATAAATTTAAAAGTTAGGAACATTCTCTATGTAATATACTATAAACTTTTAGTACAATTGGTACTTTATTATTTATAGTACAATAACAATAATCTCACGGGTTATCTCATGCTACGGTAATCTTTAGGTTAGAATGACAATTTTTTTTTTAAATTTACAATGTTAAAATGGCCAGTTATGCGCTATAATCATTAAGGTTTAAAATAACCTTTATAAAACATATTTTACCGTGTTTTTTTTCGTCGTTTTTTAATAATGATCATGATTATGATCTTTATTATAGCTTATTTTTGTTTCTTTTATTATTTCCTGTCATGGACTGGAACCTTATATTTGGTCCACTTTATTTAGGTAACGTATAATTAACACTCATGACAGAGTTGTTAGATAATTTAAAAATCCAACTAATTTTAAGTCCTAAACCACTCTAAGAAAAATTCTTAGACGAGACCGGACAACAACGTTTCAAATAATGACTGTATCACAAATTCCGTGAATTGGATGTAGACAATGCGGAGGCACAAAGACCATTATTGGTTAAAGAACTACAAAAAATATCCGGAACGAGGGTTAAATCGAACCAGGTATTCGCCACGGAGCAAAATCATTCAAGAAACCTAGACAAAACAATTTTACGAGCTTAATAATTGGACAGACCTTATTTTTAATTTCTTTTATTCATTCCGTCATTGGCTGAGCCTTATATTAAGTCCACTTTATTTAATAAAGATAATTAACACTCATGACAGAGGTAGATATAAGTTTATTAAAACCAACTATTTTAAGTCCTAAACCACTCTAAGAAATATTCTTAGACGAGACCGGACAACAACGTTTCAAATAATGACTGTATCTACCAAATTCCTCGTGAATTGGAGATGTATACATTGGGGAAACAAAAAGACCACTCTAAATTGGAGTTAAAGAACACAAAAAACATACGGAACGAGGTATAACATCGCAGTCAGGTATTCGTCGAAGCAACAATCATTCATAAAGAAACCCACTAGACAAAAAAAGAAAATTTCTGTAATAATTGGAAACAACCTAAATGGATTTAAAAACCTAGTATTGACATTCCGAATATTTGGCAGCCGTTGTTAAACCATGAAAAATTGTCGCTTTGATGAACAACGAATAGTATATAAGTGTTAGCTTAGCTAAGGAATAGTTTTAGTTATTTCTTGAAAACGGTTGGAGATATATCTCTAACTTAAAGGTTTTGTAACAAAATGAGACAATGAAAGTCCAAGATTTTAATATTATTTAAACCAAATAATTCTGTTAAAATGCTTTTATGTTGTTTAAAATAATTACTTACATCTTTAATGCTCATTCTATAACCTTTTTCATGTGAATTGTTTGTACCTGCCATTTGCGCCTTAATTTTAATAAGTAAAAACTGTACCTAAATTTTAAATTAATTTAAATTTACCTAATAAATTATTAAAATAAAGACAGTTCAAAAAACATCTTTTTAAAAAGCTTTTATTTATTTTGCACTGTTTGTTGAATGTACGTATGTTTTTTGGGGTCAAATCCTGCAACTAAATTTTAAAGCAGTAATTCTTAACTAATTAAGCCTAAATTTTTGCATACACGTTTAATTTAGATGACAATACATAATTTTACAAGTGACGTCATTCTACATTCGTGACATGGGTATCAAATTAAAGGGTTTGCTGAAAAGAATACAAACAATTTAATGACGTCATTCTAAATCAAAAATGACCATAATAAGGATATCAAATAAAAAGGTTCAAAGGAAAAAATTCAAATCGACGGAAATAAGATGGCCGTCATACCAATCTTAAAGAGTTATAACTCGGCAAGAATTAGGGATAGTTTGATGGTAAACAAACTTAAAAACATGTACAGCGATAAGTAACTATTTAAAAACAAGCTTTTATTTACATGCTCTAAAAAGAATATAATAAACTTTAAAATAAATCAAACCCATTAATTTATAATATGGGGTGATCATAAAGTAAGGGGTATACTTTAAAGTCTTGTACAATTTTAAAAAATTAGGCTAGTAGCAAAAAGTAAATTGAATCTAAACTGCTGGACACTCGAAGTGCATAACGTAATTTTTTGGGGTATTTTTAAGGTTTATAATCTGTAATGCCCCCATCAGGAAAAAATACAATTACAACATACAGGAGTGTGAAAAAGTTTACATTTGGTTTTAAACCTAAAATTTTATTATTTTGCATATTTTTATGCATTGAACATTCAGAGCTAGAGAAATTTTATTAAAACGTAATTTATTTTGATTTCGTTACTTGACTTACTTTAATTAGACTCTTTTACCGAAACGGTTTTTTGTATTCACCCTAACCTCCCTTTTAAAGAAATTGGCGGCGCAAAGCATTAAAACTAATGTTTAAGAATATTGTAGAGTGTTTTTTAAATCCACTTGGCTTTTTAGAACTGAATGATTATTATAAGCAAATTCTAGCATTATAACCTCTATAAAACGGTGACTGGTACTAGTGGTAGGGTTTTATTGGAATTTTTTATTTGTATGGGTCATAGTACCTTAAACGTTTCCGATTAAGCAGCAGCTCTTTGAAAACGTAAGTCACTTACATAAGAGGACACGCTTTATCGTCTAGAAAATTTTAGGCTATACAGTGTTGCCGGTTGCAACGGCAACTTTTATTTTTTTTAATTTGTGTTTATTGTTATATTTTTAGGTTCTACTTAACATTTTAATATACTATACCTACATTTATCTTAAGTTAATCGTAATTTCAAAAGAAGATACCTTACATATGTTTTGTTTATATAAAATATAGTGCACACTATATGCAACAAGAGGAGTTCTTAAAAGGGCCTACTTCTTTTATACAAAAACGACTATAACTTTCTCTCCTATTAAAATATCATATTATCGGTTATCTAAAATATAATAAAAAAAAAGGCCATGGACTCTATGGAAAGGGTGTTTGTTTATTTGGACATTTTTTCCTTGGTTGACATTTTAATGTTCCGTTTTGCTTTTTTATATTTTAATTCGTGATATTTACCCTTAATTGTTTGTTATTTTATTTATTTTTATTCTTATTTAAGAAAAATAAATAAAATAACAAACAATTTAAATATAAAAAAGCAAAACGGAACATTAAAATGTCAACCAAGGAAAAATGTCCAAATAAACAAGTACCAGTTTCCATAGAGTCCATGGCCTTCTTTTTTTTTATTTTCATATTTTAGATTACCGACAATATGATATTTTAATAGGAGAGAAACTTATAGTCGTTTTTGCGTAATAACAGAAGTAGGCCCTTTTTTAGAACTCCTCTTTGTTGCATATCATGTGCACTATATTTTATATAAACAAAACATATGTAAGGTACTCCTTCTTTTTGAAATTGCGATTAACTTAAGATAAATGTAGGTATAGTATATTAAAATGTTAAGTAGAACCTAAAAATATAACAATATAAACAAATAAAAAAAAAAAGTTGCCGTTGCAACCGGCAACACTGTATAGCCTAAAATATTTCTAGACGATAAAGCGTGTCCTCTTATGTAAGTGACTTACTGTTTTCAAAGAGCTGCTGCTTAATTCATCGGAAACGTTTAAGGTACTATGACCCATACAAATAAAAAATTCCAATAAAACCCTACCACTAGTACCAGTCAGCGTTTTATGGGGGTTATAATGCTAGAATTTGCTTATAATAATCATTCAGTTCTAAAAAGTCAAGTGAATTTAAAAAACACTCTACAATATTCTTAAACATTAGTTTTAATGCTTTGCGCCGCCAATTTCTCTAAAAGTGAGGTTAGGGTGGAATACAAAAAACAGTTTCGGTAAAAGAGTCTAATTAAAGTAAGTCAAGTAACGAAATCAAAATAAATTACCTTTTAATAAAATTTCTCTAGCTCTGAATGTTCAATGCATAAAAATATGCAAAATAATAAAATTTTAGGTTTAAAACCAAATGTAAACTTTTTCACACTCCTGTATGTTGTAATTGTATTTTTTTCTGATGGAGGCATTAGAGATAATAAAAAATTGCCCCAATGAGTTTGATTTGGGCTGTCACTAGTAAATTAGGAATTTGTTTGTTCCTTCATGTTAATATTTTCGAATATATCCTGTATATCCCAAGAAAAGAGGAATTTCAAAAAACGCAAGAAATTGTTTTTTTGTATTTAATTAAAGATTATTTTAGTGTATATAGGAATTTATAAAACTGCGTTTTGTAAAAAATAACCTTGGATAAAATTTTGTAAAAAATGCAGTGATTTAGTTTACACCCTGTACAAACCTTTTCCGGAACACCTGACTATCCATCAGCCAAAGATATAATCTGCACACCCTGGGCAAGCTAACATTGAAAACCGCATTTTAATGTCGTTTATCGTTTTCAAAATATCGAACCTTAAAAATACCCCAAAAAATTACGTTATGCACTTCGAGTGTCCAGCAGTTTAGTTGCCTTAACAATTAAATTTTACTGTATCTATGGGAAACCAAACAGTTGTCGTGTCAACTGCTGTCAACAGTTGTCATGTCAACTGCTGTCAACAGTTGTCAGACGTAACCATCTCAACTTATAGATTTATTATGAAAGTACATTGCACGTAAACGTAAATTCAAACAATTTAAACTTTAATAATATGTATGTAGGGCTATTTAAAAAATTTAGTGTTTAGAACACGACCAACAACGCTGGAGAAATTAAAAATTGAGAGCAAACTGCTGGAATTGAACCAGAAATGCTAAGTAACGCTGTGTACAATTTAAAGGAACGATTGGTAATCGTACATCAGCAAAATGGACGACATATCGAACATTTGCGTTAACCACTGTTGGATATATAAAATCCCATTATTTAAGTAATCGAATTTCTTTCACATTTTGTTGTTAACTTAGTTTGTTAAAAATACATAAAAATCTGAAATATATCCCTTACTTTATGAGGACCTTGTATTACACAATTTATTTAATATAAAAAGGAGATAAACAAAAATACAATATGAACTTGACAGGTAAAACTTATGTATATTTTTTTAAGATTTTAAAATTGTTTAATATTATAAATTAACGGGTTTGATTTAATTAGGAGGTAATTTTTTCTTTTTAGAGCATGTAAATAAAAGTTTGTGTTTCAAGATGTTTTTACTATTAATTGATTTAAACGACATTTTTAAATTAAATTAGTATCTCGTGTTAAAAACTATTTTAAATATACCTTTAATATCTACATATACCCGTATAGGCCCAATTTAGCTATTTCAAATTTAAAATAAAAAAAATTATCTCGTCAACTTTTATTTTGCCCTACAAAAAGTAAACACGTGTTTTGAGGACTGCAAAGCTTTTCTGGAAAACGACCACCATAAGCGCAAAATAGACCGGTTTTCAACTTTAATGTTGCTTTTAAGTAATTTTTTGTGCTTTTTTCTTTTCACACGCGAATGCACTAACATGTATAGGTAAGAATATAAGTGGGCAAGCAGAAATGCACATAATTTAAAATGACTTTAGAAACAAAATTCATTTTAAGTTAATTTAATTATTTAAACTGTAACTAAAAGTGGTAAAAAATTAAAACTGGTGGCACGAATTTAAAGCCAAAAAAGTAAAATATTGCAGTCATAATATAATAAATTATGACATTTTGTTTTAAGTAAATGAATAAATTATAAGCGTTTTTATATGAAATGCACAAACAAAAAATAATTTTTTCTATATTTATAATAAAAACATATTTTAATTATTTTACGTCTTTAAATTAGCGGGCAATATTTTAACGACTTGTTTAACTTTTTAAAATATGAAAAAAGGTTTATATAAATATACCTCAAAAAATGATTCCTAAGGTAACTACTGCCGCCCAAAGAAAAGGTCCAAAAGTCACATTTTGCCCAATAATTTAGCGTTTAAATCAGGCTAGCGAATTTGGTGCAGTTTTTTATTTTATAGCCTTGCACGTAACTGATTTTTCAAATTACATAAATTTTTCCAGGGGAGGTACATAAAAGGTGTATGCTTGCTATGTTATTTCCCTTTTTTTTTGTTTATAAAGCTTTAAAAATGTTAGCACCAAATATTAAGACCTTTTTTATTTTTACACAAAAAATTATTCTTAGTCGATCTTTGTATTTTGGCTCATTTCCTAGTAAATTTTTTTAACATTATTTTATTTTGCAACAAAAGAAATTAACGAATATTTTTATTAAAAATTATATCAATAGTTGGCCATGAATTAACTGGAATTTTTTAACACGGCGCAGCGTTGTTTTTGACTACTATAATCAGGTAATTTTTTATTGAGAAAAACATCTAGTAATCTGCTTACTGACTTTTTAAGCCAATAAAATAATTTTTTTATTGTTGTTAGTATGATTACTGACTTTTAAACAAATTATACAAAATGTTTTTAAATAGGTTTTTTAGTCATTTTCAGTTAGTTTAGGCAACTAAAATAAATACCCGCAAAGTTCTTCTTTAAAAGTTACACTAGCAGGAAATAAAGTGCAATATGGTTTAGGCAACTAAAATAAATACCCGCAAAGTTCTTCTTTAGAAAGTTACACTAGCAGGAATAAAGTGCAATATGGTTTAGGCAACTAAAATAAATACCCGCAAAGTTCTTCTTTAGAAAGTTACACTAGCAGAAATAAGCACTTAGGAGCTAAAATGCATATAAAGGCAAATCAGACAATTATCTGAACACCTTTTAATAGAATAAAAAAAATGTCATTATGTTTTAAAGTAAACAGTAATATTTTGTTTTATTTCAAATAAAACGTGATAAAAATGTTTTGAACCATGTTATATAATTATATACAAACAATATAATTATAATATATATATATAATATATTTTTTAATATATATATATATATATATATTATATATATATATATATATATATATATATATATATATATATATATATATATATATATTGTTAAACTAATAAAAAAAATAATTAAATAAAAATAAAGTCCCTTTCTAATTAAAATTACCTTTGATAAACCTATTATTTTCAAAATAATTTTATTTAAAACCAATATATGTATGCAAAGATTGATCTTGCCTGTTTTACACGTACCTAATTTATAGAGCGATAAATTGTTAATTTATTTTCAACCTATTTTGACCCTAATTACCTTATTTTGCCACAATTTTGCGCTTCAATTTTTTTACATAAATTTTAACTTGCTCCAATTTATTGGCCCAATTTGTGAAAATATTAAGATATTTGTTTTTTTTTCCAAAGTAACCAACTAAAGTAATTGTGTGGTTAGAAAATTATGTGCAAAATTTTGTTTTCCTTAACTTAAAAAAATGTTCATGGGAATTTTGTTATAAGTACAAGAAAAACCTAAAACCACTACAAAAAATAATCAACAAATACAATCACATAACAGTATTCTAGACAGGTTAACTTAAGTGTCATCCTTAAAAAAAAGGCTAATCGACAGTTATTGGTAACACTGCATAAACAAAGATATTGTGAAGAAATTTCAAATTTAAAGCAATAACAATTTAAAAAAACTGTTATGGATATGGCACATCTATATGTTTGAGTCACGACATATTTTTGAAATTTTAGATTTTATTATATTCAAAAAGCATTTTTCATTGCCCAACCTTGTAGCTATACAGGGTAATACTAAAATAAAAAAATTTTTAAAAATATTTTATTTATTACAAAATACTGTTTTAAACCTAGACTGAATTAAAATTGTGCATTTTTTATATATAAAGAATATATATTTCATACCAAGTATTTTTTTTCGTGTACAGGGTTTTTATCTGTCTTGTCCTACAGGGTGCACGATTTATTAATGAATTAACAAATATACAGTCTAGTCGGACTAAATATAATATATTATGTCAGTTATTATTATAACCTATAGGAATGTCGTAACTTGGCAGTAACTTATTCATACATACAGCGTGTCCCTCCAAAAAAGTCATTTTTAGATACCGGTTGAACCAAAATTATATGGCGGTTTTATTTATATTTTTTTTCAGTCATACTGAAACCGCTGTTGTTAAAAGATTTTTTTCACCGATCTATATTATAAACATACTGGGTGATGTAAACAGATGTTTCGAAAAGTGACTTAGTATGACCTAAAATGTCGCAATTTAATACGAACATGATTAATAATTAATGCATAATATCTTACAGTAAAAATACAGATTACGGGTTTTAAGGTAACCCTTAATCATTTCAAAACAAAAATAAACACTATGGTAAACTTCAAACAGTAACAAGTTAGATACTGTTAGTAACTCATAACAACAATGATGTATTAATTAGTATTATTCATTTAAATCAAACTAAGGCCATTGTTTAGCCTTATTAAAAACCTAATACTAAAATGTTTTTAAAAGTAAACTATACTATTTATAAGAAACATAAAAAGTTCATACTAGTCAAGAACTTGCGGCTCTTCAACTGCTCTATCTGCAGCCTTCCAAAACAGTTATAAGTAAACCAGTTGTTGGATATTTAACAACCTGTTGAGTGTGGATATCTAGCATATCCCAGGTACCATATTACGCTGGCAACATGGGCACATACGTCAAGCGTTCTGGCACCCACTTTGCATGTGCAATTAATAGGTACCCGAAATAGGATCACCATTTTCTTGAAATGTAGAAAGCAAATATGAAATGAAAATACTATAATAGCTTGCTTAAACCTTGAAAATATCTTTGCTCTTATTAAGCCAGGTTCAAATTGTTGAACTTGCAAAATATATTCATTAATTGGTTCCCTTTCAGCGGTATCTGGTATATAAGCTGGAGAAAGCCTTACTTGATAGGTACCAAATGTTTTAGTAATAACATAGTCTATAGGTAAAACAGGAAATTTAATATTATTATTTTTCATATTTACCCATGCACCACCACCTCGACGTAAGTTAAAATAAAGTATACCCCTTGTGCATTGAAAATGACTGCCTTTGTATTCTAAAATTAAAGCTCTTTGGCGATTTTAGATATGTGTAGTCGAGGTATAAAATTGCACTATGCTGTGTGAGTTGGGGATTATATAACCGATTTGTAAAATTGTCTACATGTCTTTGGATGCATCTTTCCCTATTTCGAACTTCTGCGCAAGCAAACCCTTATTTTGCTTTATTGTGCAATATTCTACTATCTTTCGTATGAATGGAAAAAAATTTAAATAAAACCGCGATATAATTTTGGTTTACCCGGTATCTAAAAATGACTTTTTTGGAAGGACACGCTGTATGTATAAAGGAGTTACTGCCAAGTTACGAAATTTCTATGGGTTATAATAATAACTGACATAATATATTATATTTAGGCCTACTGGACTGTATATTTGTTGGTTCATTAATAAATTGTGCACCCTGTAGGACATGACTGATAAAAACCCTGTACACGATAAAAAAAAGTACCTTGTATGGAATAAATATTTTTTTATATAAAAAATGCCCAATTTTATCAGTCTAGGGTAACGGCAGTATTTTGTAATAAATAAAATAAATATTTTTAAGGATTTTTGGCTTTATTTTATGGTATCACCCTGTATAGCTACAAGGTTGACGCAATGAAAGAAAATGCTTATTTGGACTTCCATAATAAAATACAAAAATTTCAAAAAAATCTGTCGGTGACTTACAATATATTTTTGTGCAAAAATTATAAAAGCCTGATTACTTACTATACGAGAGCGACAAAAAAAATATTTATGACTTACATAACTAAAAAATAAATATAATTTAAAAAACCTCGCAAACAGTTTATGCAAGAATGACAAACAAAATAAATTCAAGTCAATCCATAGCCATTAATTAATTTTAATTAAGATTTTTGTTTATTTATTCATGATGGATAATATAACATTTTTTTAAATTAATTTACTGAAAATGAAATAAAATATTAAGATCGACCAAGAATTCTTTTTTTGTGTTAAAATTATAAAGGATTTATTATTTGGTATTACTTCAGTTCTGCAAACAAAAAAATTGGGGCATAATATACCAGGTATACACCCTTTCTTGAAAAATGTGTGTAATTTGGAAAATCAGCTACGTGCAAGGTTAGATAAAAAAAAATACCGAATTTAGCTTGCCTATCTAAAACGCAAAATGGAATTTTGGGGTCCATCATTCGGGAGGCTCTAGTTATCTTACGGGGCATTTACCTAGGCCTATTTATATGACCTTTTTTTAATATTTTGAGAAGTACAATAAGCCCCTGAAATATTGCTAACAATTTCGGGACCCTGTATAAATTTTAATCAAATAATACACAAATATAAAACAAAACAATTTTTTTGTAAAAAATAATCTACTTTAGGTATCTAAATATCTTGAAACAGTTTAACAAGTGTTTACTGGTAGTAGGTAAAAATGTTAAACACTTTTCTCTTGTTTTGTTTTTACGGTATAATGAAATTTTATCCTGCCTATATAATAAATTTTAAAAATAGATTTGTATGATAACTGATGTTATATTTGGTATATTTTGCTACATGTTATGTTGGTGTTTTTGACTATATTTATTTATTTGCATTATTTCCATTATTTTTTTATTTTTATTTCTGAATATCTAAGCAAATAAATAAAAAGATAAATAAGACCAAATAAAATGTGAAAATAAAAGGATTTAGCTAGACATCTTAACATAAAAAAGCAGAGAAACCGAACGATATTTATGTTATAGTGTCCACGAGAAATGTGTGATATATATTTGTTAGCGTTTTGTCTAAGAACGACGAGAAAAATCATAGTAATAAAAAGTGTCGTTAAAACTTTTGAAAAGCAATTTCAGAAATTGATTTTAAACATATTAAATGTCATGATAATTGGTAATTGTTTTACAGTAGTGTACAGAAGGTTATCCAAAATAGAAACCACACTTTTTTAAATTAAGTGCATTATAAAATAAATTTAATATTTTTACTAAATATTTATACTTATCCGTTGTTATATCTTAACATTTTTTTATAAAATTTGTTATTTTTAAAGCACAGAAAACATAAAACAATAAGTAATTTGGAGAATCTTATCTTTAAGTATTTACATCCTTTTTTTAGAAATGTTGATGGATGTCTATACTTTAAACGGAATATTAAACTGTTTAGTATAGTCGTGGGTAGATTCTTAGTTTATAAAAAAATATTTTTAATAATATAAAGTATTTTACTTTTGCCCTTCTAATTTTAATCATTTTACAAAAGTGCCTAAGTTTTTTTATCCCTCAACAAATACTTATACGGTAGAAAAAATATACATATTAAATAGGAAGTCTTATGTGTTAGATATTTTTATA
The DNA here is from genome assembly GCA_019359885.1 of Listronotus oregonensis. Taxonomy (NCBI): domain Eukaryota; kingdom Metazoa; phylum Arthropoda; class Insecta; order Coleoptera; family Curculionidae; genus Listronotus; species Listronotus oregonensis. The sequence goes on from JAHBCN010000056.1 coordinate 64,476, forward strand.
CAAAAGGAAAATATTTTTGTTTTATTAATAAAGACAGTTTTTTTTGATCAATACAGATAAATCACTAAAAAAATGGCAAAGTCAAAGAACAACATGGACTAACCTTCAATTTCAGTACTTCAGAAGTCCGACATTTTTTATAGGAACTTGGCCTTTACTTAACATAAGTATTTTTGCTATATTTTTAAGTTTAATAAATAGAATAAATTGCTGTCCACAATTTAAATTCTAAAAAAAATTTCCTCAGAAACTCAGATTCAATAAGAACGCAAACCCCTAAAATACCCCATAAATATACGATATACCGTTCCTGTTTCAGGGCGTTTCGAGTAAAAATGTGGATATTTTAGAATTTTTTCTTTACTTGTTTCCTAAAATCTACTTACGCACCAAATATCAAGTTTTTAGTCCATCAGAAAGTACCCATAATTTTGATAAGTTAATAAGTAAGTAGGTAAATCAGTAAATGAGTCAATTAGTAGTAGAATGGGCGATTTTTAAAATCGAATATATCAGAAACCAGGTGACTTCTCATTTTTTTTACAGGAAATAACAATTCTTATGTGAATTTAATAAACAAATATCATACATTTATGTGGTGCTGTAAAAATGTACAACCTCCATATTTTTGTACTTAGACAACAATAACAAACTGGAAAAAAATAAGTTAAATATCTAAAAACCTGGCACCCATGGTACCTAGTACTTGAGCTTCATATCAGCCTCCTTGAGTTATTATAAAGATTTTAAAAAATCAAGTCAACAGAAAAAATTATAAAATAATTTGATATTAACTATTCCAGAGGTTTCCTTGGGTAAAAAAGCTTTTTGCCTTGTATTGTTTGATTTATTGTAATAATATTAAACATAATCCTATTATACTTCTTTTAAATAACGGCCCTTATCTGGACAGTAAAAAGCGAAAGTTCTAACCTATTATATACAAAAAAGCTGAATGTGACGTAAAAGGAAACGGCAGTCACACATATCTGTAGGTTTAACAACGATATGTCTAACCTGAGTAACATGGGCAAATGTTATATATGGCTATGATTCCAAGGTAGTTAGGACAACTTAAAAAAGGTTTTTGACATTTTTATTTTTATTGCCAAGGGGTGATATAATACATGAAATTTAAATTTTATTTTCTAACTTATCCAATAAAAAATAAGGTTGATTTTTTAAATATATTGTGCATTTAATTGTAACATATAGTTATATACTAACTACCCCAATATATTTTTAAATTCTTTATTACTACTCGCTGGTTAATCGGCACTGCACACGTAAGACAGTTAAAATATTCTCCGACAGTCAAGCAGCTCTTAAGGCTCTTGAATCCAGTCGGTGCAATTCGAAAACCGTCTGGAATTGCAAGGATGCGCTGACCAAACTGGGTCAAAACAATAAGGTTACACTAGTGTGAATACCTGGACATACCGCCTAGAGGGTATTGAATCCGCAGACCTCCTTGCCAAAAGAGGGGCGGAGACAAAATTCACAGGGCCGGAACCGGTCATCGGTATATCTTATGGAACGGCCAAGCAGTTCATATCAGCTTGGACACAAAGAGAAAATCTTCGGTACTGGCATGGACTTCCGGGTCTCAGACACTCGAAGGCCTTCATAAGCCCACCGAACCAACAATGTACTATCAAACTACTGGGGCAATCAAGGGTACACCTTAAAACTCTAGTGGGACTGTACACGGGACACTGCAGATTAAAATACCATATGCACAAGATCGGCCTAGCGGAAGACGCCGAGTGCCGCATGTGCATGGACGGGGATGAATCGGCAGAACACATACTGTGTTCGTGCCCAGCACTGGCACGACTAAGATTCGCAATCCTCGGCAATGACACCTTGTTGCCGGGGGAGGTGAAAGATCTCTCTCCCAACAGGATAATCAGATTTATTAGGAGTCTGGACCTGGTGGGAGAAATATTAAAGGGTGTGAGCCACAATAAACCAATCGGTGGCGGTGGAAGGGTGTTATACCCACTCGCTTTAAACCTACCTACCTACCTACTACCTTATTTATAATTAGCTTTTCCACAGTGGCTTCGCCCGTGTAGACTACACGATTTTGGCTGTTCTCACGGGATATGTCCCCCCACCACTCCATCACAGTGCATAACATCACCATCCCGCGCTCCGTCTTTCGTTATACACTCGGCGGCGTAGCATGCGTCGTACGATTAAGTATTGTGTTAATTTTTCCTTATTTTATTTAATATTATTATGTAATATAAATGGTGTTTGTGAATGAATTTCTACATAATATGTTTTGATAAACAATCTCCAAAACTGCTGAAATTTATATAATTTATTTTAATAAAGATAAAAGAGTGGTTATGTTTCGTAGATTTAGGTCCAGAAATGACGAATTTCTCATTCTTTTTAACCCCTCAAGAGATGAAGTTTCAAAAATACTACTACTTTATTATTTTTGTGGATAATCAAAGCCTATTTACTAACTCCCCTATTTACAACTTTAAGTGATGATCGCGTTGTTAAATTTAGCAATGGACTTAGTAATTGTTAAAAGTTAACAACGGTTTAGGATGTTTAACAAAACGTCATTGTCAGTGTTATTCAATGATTTTAGTAGGCAACCTGTGAAAATCTGATATTTTGTTAAACATTCTAAACCGTTGTTAACTTTTAACAATTGCTAAGTCCATTGCTAAATTTAACAACGCGATCATCACTCGGCCGTAGAAATGTTAATTTTTCCATACAAAATTTTATCCCCATTTTAACTTTCCAAAAGATGTATTTCAAACAATTTTTAAACAAATCATTTTTAATTAATAATCTACATTACAGTTTTTATACTTCTTAGTCCGTTAATGAAGTTTTATACAATCTTTTATTTTCCATTCTACCCCCCCTAGAGGGGAAGATTCCTAATTTTTTTTTAGGGTAACATCTCCTACTCATAATATATCGTGCCAAATTTGATTTTCGAAGTTCAAGTAGTTTTCGGGATTTCGTTATTAATCAGTTTTTTATTATATATGTCGTAGTCTTATAATAAAATCCGTCTTTTTATAAACCATTTATTTATTTTATAAAACGTTGGCATATAGTGTAAAATAATCAAGCTACACAATCCGCCTAGGCGAATCATAAAGAGCCGGCGCTGTGTCGTCATATTGTGTTTACTACCTTCTGCCTAATTTTAAAGTTCGTACCTTATTTTGTTTATTAATGATAAATACAGAACTCCTAGAACTAACCAAAACTCACACCGTTTTTTTTTTCAAAATGCCAGTTCATATATTTAGTCAATAAAGGTTACGATACAATATAACGAGATAGCGACAGATTGTGTTGCTTGATTATTACACCACATACCAACGCTTCATGAAATGACTAGTATTTTCATGAGGAGAAGGATTTTACTAAAAGACTACAACATATATACAATTATATAGATTAGGACTTCCCAACCAGGGGGCATGCCCCCCTAGGGGGGCGTAATGGTTACGTTTGCATTTCCGAAAAAAATCTATTTAACACTTGCCTACGCATTATTTAACAGTTCATAATTGTTATTTACTTTATTTTGTGAGGACCTCGATTCTGATCACAAGGTTCTCCTATTCCACACAAAAGTGCGCTGGTTCTCAAAAGGCAACATGTCAGCTCGCCTTTATGAATTAAGAGAAGAGATCATCCTCTTTTTTGAATTTAAAGGAAATAATTATTTTATGCAATAATTTAAAAATGAAAAATTTCAGTGAAAGCTAGCCTATTTGGCTAATATATTTAAAGCCCTGAATCGGCTAAACTTAAAACTTCGGGGCAAAAAATACACTTTGATTAGTAACTATGATCATATTCAAGGTTTCATATCAATGCTTCAACTTTGGAAAAATCAGTATTTGCTGAAAATGTATTTTCTTTTTTACGGCTACCCAAAGCAATTTATAATCAAAAACTGAATAAAGGTTTAAAATCTCAAATAAAAACTTATTTACAAACATTAAAAAACGACCTTCACCGATACTATCAAGATGTTAATTCCGAGTCATGGGTTTCTGGTCATGTGCCATCATGATCAGAAACCCATTTGTTGTCGATGTCTTGCAATTACCTCAAGAAGTTCAGGAAAAATTTCTAGAAATTAAGGCTTACTTCTTCCAGAGAGGGATTTTAGTGGTTACAATTGTTAGAATTAGGACTTAATTTAAAAACTATAAGAAGACAAAATATCAGAAATGAAACCATTGTTTAATATTTTACACAAAAAGAACTTCGTTTCCGATTTATTGTTTCAATGTTGATAGAAGAGCAAGACCACGACAACTCACAACTTATACATATAATAAAATCCTGTGGACTGATAAATTCTCGATTTATATCTTTTTTATAAATAACCATAGCCAATTTTTTTACTCAACAATTTGCAGTAAAATTAGATAAATTTACGAAAAACATACATATAAAGAATTTGCTTGTAAAAGTCAGATTCCTTCCTGGAAGGGCTCCCAAAAAAAAACAACTTCTTTCGCAAGTTTTAAAATATTTTTTTTACCCGAGTTTTCATAAAGCATCCAGTATATATTGTAAACAATCAATTTTAGGAAGATTAGCTGGCCAACTTAAAATGGGTTAAAGTTATAAATTTTTCAAAAAATGTTTATTTTGGCGATTTTTTCCGACGAAATGCAGTGTTATAATTTTATTAAAAAAAAAACATTTTATTTCTTTTTTAATTCTTTTCAAAGTACTGTTCGTATTACGATTAAATTACCATTAAATAAAAAATAGATTCTAGAAGAAGTAAAAACCAAAAATTGTCATTTTTTATAGGTTCCAAGTATCGGAAAAATGTGGGAAATCTTTTAAATGTATAAAAAATACGTGAAAAAAAATACTAGTTAATAAACACTTTTTTTATAACCACCAGGTACATTTAACTATTGACTAAAAATGAACTACTCTTTATTTATGTCACGTTTTCCAAAAAAGTTCGGTCAGGTTAAATATGGAAAAGAGGAATTTTCTCAATTCGTCGTGCTCGCGAGTGTATCAGACTTTCCGGAAGCCCATGTTGCTATAACGACGCTTTAGCGAAGTTTTAAACTTAAAGTTTAACTTTTTATTAAATATTATGTTGGAGAAAGAAGAAAATGCCTCTTTTTTATATTTAACCCGAAAGGACTTAGAGGAATAACAATGTAAATTAAAATGACGTTTTTTGGAAAACGGTTAGAATTGGCGGTATAAACTAAGAGTACTTAATTTTTATTTAATAGTTATAGGTTTGTAAAAAACGTTGTCCAAAGTTCTCATCAAAACAGGGCGTAGAATAGGGGATCATAAGTGTCGCAGCTAGTCCATTTCTAGTTCATTCTATTAAAATAAAATTAAAATATACGTGTGGTTCCATATTAATGTCTAAAAAACTTGATTCCATTGAAGCTGTTTGTGAGCCAATATATTCGAAAAGGATGCTTATACAAAAAAAGTTTAAATGAACTTGTTGTAGTATTCCTTTTACGTGTTTTTTTTTTCATATTAGGGGGATTTCTCACATTTTTCGGACACCCTGTAGAAAACAGAGATAAGTTAGCTTTTGTACAGATTTTGGTTTTTTTATGTTTTATGCACCACTTTTCAAAAGATAGCACTGGTGGATTACTGTTAAATTTAAGGTATCAAAACACCTTTTATTTATAAACTATATAAAATTTAATGGTGTATTTTATTAGTCCAGTCTGTAGGTAAAAAGAAGGCCTGTTTATGACGTTAATTTGTAACCGGTTGAAAGGTGTTAAAAGTTGTAGAGAGTAATTACCTCAATATGACTATATAGTTTTATACTCGAAAAAAGTGTGCAGGGAGGAGGGTGGAGGGTTAAAAATGTTAAAAACGTGTTTTTCGCTTCTGCAACCGCCATTGTTAATTTTACAGAGATATGCTCAAAATGTTTTTTAAAGGTAAAATAAGCATTAGTCACTTTAAACACGTCTTTTGGCAATAAACAACAAATATTACAACTTTTTATTATGCATTATGTCTACTTCAAGTATTACACTACACTATCGAATGTCGTCCAAATTAGTTCTTAGTTATAAACATTTAATATATTACTTAAAAAAAAATTGCTAACTCGGTTCCTACTGGTCGTAGATACTTCTTTTTTTTCAAAAATATTTGTCAACTATTCATAATCCTAATGTAAAAATTCTTAACTTATGCAGGGGGCGCTCCGGCTCCAATTCTTTATTAACAATAAATTACCTTTTTTTCGTGGCTCAAAACAAAACTAAATATTAATTTTTTACTACATTTATCCAAATAAGTAAAATATAGGTCCCGAAAAAGCAAAAGACAGTTTGTAAGACCTAGAATATTTATAAACAAAAAAGATATAGCCCAATAGATTAGGGCTCTAAAATCAAAACTCAATTATCTTATCAAAAAATTATGCTTTAGAATCTCTCGTTTAATTTGGAATTAAAAAACCGATCTTTTGCAATAATAAAGTAGATAAAAAAATATGTTTTTTTAATTATTATTCTCAACATTTCAAAAAATGGCTTTTTAACGGTTTTTTTTTAAATTTTTATATAAACAAATTGACTAAATTAATTTTAGCCGGGCTTAAATTATTAATTATATTAAGTTTTATTAATACCCAAAAAAAATTTTGAACATACCCCTCTAAAATTAACAATGGCGCTTGCAGAAGCGAAAAACGCGTTTTTACCATTTTTAAGCCTCCACACTCAATCCCTGCATACTTTTTTCGAGTCTAAAACTATATAGTCATATTCAGGTAATCACTCTCTATAACTTTTAACACCTTTTAACCAGTTACAAATTAAAGTAATGAAAATTACCTACAGACTGGGCTATATAGCTATTTTCACTAAACGAGACTGAATCATAATTTAATAATGTTTATGTTGTAAAGCTAATAATTATATTGTTGTCGGTAACTGAAAATAATAAATCTAAAATCAATGAAAACCGTAAACATAGATAAGATTATCTACTAAAAGCAAACATAAAATCGTTGAATTAGAAAATACGTAGCTATACATTCCTTTTAAGAGTCTGGACACTTATCGTTTAACTCGGCTTTCAACACACTCAATCCCTGCATACTTTTTTCGAGTCTAAAACTATATAGTCATATTTAGGTAATCACTCTCTATAACTTCTAACACCTTTTAACCAGTTACAAATTAAAGTCACGAAAATTACCTACAGACAGGACTATATAGCTATTTTCACTAAACGAGACTGAATCATAATTTAATAATGTTAATGTTGTAAAGCTAATAATTATATTGTTGTCGGTTACTGAAAATAATAAATCTAAAATAAAAAAAACCGTAAACATAGATAAGATTATCCACTAAAAGCAAACATAAAATCGGTGAATTGAATAATACGTAGCTATAAATTCCTTTTAAGAGTCTGGACACTTATCGTTTAACTCGGCTTTCAACAGTGATTTACCGATTGTTTACGGGCACAGGTCATTGACTAAGTCGGCCTTTATCGGGACCTTGCGAGACGTTTAACCAGAAGCTTAACTGAAAAAGGTCAAATTGATAGAGCACTTAAAAACCACCCTAACGAGCTATTCGCAATAATATTAAAATGATATTGAAGATAAAAACATGCAGATGAAGTAGACAAAACAATTTACAAAAATATGTTTTATTGAAGATAACTGTCTATACGACTGGTATCTTGTTTTACATTAAAAAATAATATATATATATATATATATATATATATATATATATATATATATATATATATATATATATAAAATATATATATATATATATATATAATATATATTATATATATATAATATTTATATATTTATATTATTTCTTTAATATATTATAGTTTATAGCATATGAAAGGGAAGGATCCAAGGGCAAACGATGGTAAGCGCCACTTTTGTCAAAAATATTTTTATTAGATATTACTGTTCTTTCTGCTAAACTCTATAAAAAAACAAATTATTAAGGCTAACGACGTAGTAACTCCTTACATGTTTAAATAAAGAAATACCCAAACAAAAAGTATATTTTACCTGTCCCTCTCTGAGAAAAATAAATTTTATTCTTGATTTGTTTATTAAAAAAAACGTTCTATATATTTTAATTTAGTTTAATTTATTTAATAAATATAGATTTAAAAAAATAAATATACATATTTACAAAAATACATTTTTTGGCATCTTGTAAAAGTTATAAAATGTTACTTATCATGTTTTTCCCTTAGAGCCTTCATATGTTTTTTCTTCTCTATATGCTGTTTGTAAAAAGTTTTTGTGTTTTTTATGTTTTTCATATTTATTTGTTTGTAAAGATTTTTGATATATATGTAATGATTCTTTAATTGTGTCCCGTATTTCTTTTATATGTGTATGTGCGTGTATATATACATATTTTAATTTGAATTTAAATTCTAATTTTAATTATAATTTTATTTATAGCGACAGTTTTTTTTCTGTATGATGTTTGTAACAAATTTTTGATTTTCTTAAATGTTTACACATTTATTTGTTTGTGAATATTTTGATACCAGGCTTTTATTTATTTATTTATTTTATTTTATTATATAATGATATTTTTTAATTTCTGTAATGACGATCCTTTATATTTAATACATATTTTGTGGAAAAAGATTTTATCTCTTAATGTATCCATATGGTTTTGTAAATGGCAATGTGATGTGTATTTTTGCAAAATTTATACCTTTTAACTGTCTTGGATGATATTTTGTGTATCTGTGCAGTCCAGTGCCGCCTCGCCAACCTAAATTATTCAGATTTGTTCAAAATCTTAAAGAAAAAATCCCTATATAGGTTGCTACGCATAAGTGTACCATTTTTAATTAGTAGTAAGTATCCTATTGTTTTTGTGACATCTGTGATCACAAGGGGTGTTTTTCAATTACCGCACAAAAGCGCATTACGCTCCACAGTGGTCAGCACTTTTTGTACGTAAGTGCTCGTATCGGGGCATAATCGGGCTTGAGATAACTTGTTTGCTCTCTGAAAGAACAAAAAAATCATCCGAAGCCCGATTATGCCTCGATAAGGGCACTTACGTAAAAAAAGTGCTGCGCATTGTGCCGCATAATGCGCTTTGGTGCGGTTATTAAAAAACACCCAAGGTAAGCAGTGCTGCAAACAAAAGATTTTTTCTGATAAATGAGACAAGTTCGTTGCAATTACTTGGCAATGCGCCCGCGTGTGTTTTAAATTTTATTAAAAAGATAATATCGTTACAAACAACAATTTAATGATAACTCTGTTATTTTTAAGTTTACATATACCTTTATTTCTGCGTGCACAAATGTTTTTAAAAATATGATTGTGTAAACTGGCCTTAACACAAAAATTTAAAAATATACAGACAACAACTAAAAGAAAGTCTTTTTCAAAAAAGTTTTCTGTTATTATTAGTAAAATAACAAGAAAAAAATATAAAAACCCTTTCGGGTTACAATACTTTTCCAGATGCAATGTTCTCATAAAACCATTAAAGGGTAAATATTTAAATTCGATAAGCAGCTTAAAAGCGTGATTAATTACTTATAATTACGTAATTTATCAAAAAAAAAATTAATTGGCTGTAATATTTACTTAAAGCTATTTTCTTTATCTTTATTACAGACCTATGGAAAATAAAATTTTTCATATTAAATGGAATGTGTTTTTTACTTTATATAAAATAAAAAATTCGAAATAGGTAAAAAAACCTGATAATGCGGAAACCGTAGGTTTTTGTTCCCTTTTTGTGTTTTTTTTATATGGGGTGGGGTTTACAAGTGTCCAATATTTTTTATTTAAACTTAAAATAATATTCACATAAATTAACAAGAAGAAATTTAATATAAGAAAATATAATCCTTACACTCTAATATGACAAATTTCACAATTTTTATTTTGCAAGCGAGTAAGATTCTTTATCCTTAAATTAAACTAAAAAAATTTATGTAGAATTTAGATTACAGTATGCACTAAATCTAAATTATGAGTAACATTTAAGTACAGGCACTAATTATTCGCTCAAAATAGACATTTACACTTGCATAACTTCCCAAGAAGCTGAAAATTTACATAAACGTTAGGGATACCAATATAATAAAATTGTTCAAAGTCGCCATCGATCCCATGTGTGCAAAAAAATTTATACAAGGTCAAATTCGCGAAAACGGGTTTTTTGAGTTTTTATTATAACGGTTGGTTCTATCATAAAATAAGCTTATAATAAAAATTGTAAATTATGCAATTGTCTACAAAAATTGTTCCTACACTTTTTTCACTAAAATTAATCATTTCTGAGAAAAAGCGATTCTAAAATTTACTAAAGTTTTACTCCCTATACTATGCACACCTTTTCACGCCACCTGGGAGGTAGTGTACATGACGCGTGTTTTTTAACGTGGTTTTCCCAGTAGGCCTACTCCACGGTCCATTTTATTAAATTCTAGTGGAATAAAGGGTCTTTTAATTTTATATCTGCTTTTTTTATTCTTCTTTTTCTTTTTCTCATTCTCCATTTTCTTCTTTTTTTTTCTTTTTCCTGAGTTGATGTAAATTGTTTAAACACCGATATATCAGTTATTTCATCGTTAATGTAAAAATCTTCTTCTGTTAGATATTTAACATTTGAACACAACTGGCCTTGGCAAGTGGTGAGCTACGGTACCTATAAATACCGCGTAGATTCCCATATCAGGCAGTCGATTCAAACCGTTAAATAGGTTACATCTTCTGGATACCGGGAGCTGCCGACAACTAAAAAGCTGATTGTGGCCCTCCCAAGTTTAATTAAGTATGTTTAGACAGCCAGCTATGGGAATCTTTGCTGGGTTTATAGTATACCGTTTTTTGTTTATCGAGTAGAAAGCGGTAACGAGACCTGGAATATTTTTTGTTTATATTGAAGTTTTATTTTTTGGAGCTTTTGCAGTGCTGGCGCAGCCGAAGGTTAAAAACTTCCTCGGCACCCAGAGATAAAGAAATCGTAAACTTCTGGCTTATTTTCAGGAATTGAAATCCGGCTTCCAACACCTTGTATCGACAGGCGCTTGGTACCTCCACAGGTGACTCAGGTGGTATATGAACGTCCGCCGCGGTCGGCCGTCGTTTCAGCTTTTACAGAAGGTAGAAGGAAATATTTAAAAGACCTTGCACCGTTCCAACGGAGAGCCCTTCAGGATTTTGCCCCAGACGTGGATGTGTAGGTCCCGTTGAGATACGTCTCCATGACTGGCCCCCACGCAACCCAGCCTAGAATCCAGGGATAGATGCGACTAAGCTTTTAAAGGACTTTCATAGAGGTGTCAGAGGTGGCCCTAGTCGGGGAAGAGCACCAGGTGGTGCACAAGTGGAGGAAGGAGTAATAAGTCCCGAGGCGAGTGAGGAGGGAAAGTTTTATGAAATTTTAAAGCTGGCCCAGGTCGGCCTTGGGAGTATAGCAACTGGGGGTGCTGAAGAAGTGATTGCCAACGGAGGCCGTGGCCGTGCCACCCTCCAGAGTTTGCAGGGAGTTAGAGGAGAGACACAGGAAGAGTTCCCACCTAGTTTAACAGCAGGTTGAAGCCGGCCTTGGAAGTAGCGGCACCTGGAGGAGCCGCCGAAGAATGAGTTACGGGGGCCGTGGCCGTGGTCGGCCACTCTCTAGGATTTAAGGAAATTTAAAGGGAACCCAGAAGAATAGTTTTCATCAAGTTTGACAGCTGACCGAAGTTGGCTTTGGAGGTAGCAGCACCTGGAGGCGTTGCCAAGGACTAATCGACAGAAGCCGTCGTTGGCCACGCTTTCAATTCACAAGAAAGGAACAAAAGGAGTATTACCAAGGGCCACACCGAGTTTCACAGTCGGCCAGGCTTGGCTTTGGAAGATATTGACCTGGAGAATTTCAAAATGCTTAGAACACCGCCAAAGAACAATGGCCGCCAGCGGCATCAACATATAGAGGACTGTCAACATATATTAAACAGATCTGGTGCCACTGCCACGTCCGGAGACGCCGGCCCGGGCGTGGTCAAAGAGATCCAACACCTCCAACGGTCTAAGGGCGCGAGAGTCTTGTTTGCAAGGGAGCTAGCCGGAAGAGTCCCCCACTAGCTCGTGACATCAGGGTTAGGCTAATGGAGCGCTCGGGTAAGACCGTGTTAGGAGACAGGTGCATGCTGGTGAACAAAATAAACCAACCTTTGCAGTTACATTTCGAATAACACCCCTTTTTGCAGTTGCAGAAAATAGTATTAAGGAGCTTCTCTGGTGCAGGTAGAAACAGTGTGTGAATTGGTTCCAATACATTATCAATTACCTTTCAAGGTTCAGTTGATTACCAAGCCATACTTTAACCTAATAACCGATAAAATATTGTTGAGCAGAAGCAGAGGTTGAAGGAAGACAAGCTAATTGCACACCTTTTTTTATTTCGAGTAAATTTTGCAGAAAATAAGTAACGTAACTAATCTATGCAAATAAATTTTTTTGGAGGGTCATATACTGTAATAAGAAACCGAATTTTGTGAAAAGTTATTGTTTTTGGAGTAGAGTTAATATCTTTTAACACTGTAGCAGATGTAACCAAGTCTTGTTTTTCAGATAATTTAAAAGCTGTTGTTTTACCCCTTCGAAACTTCGCAGAGGTTATATCACAGCCAGTTATAGCCTGTAAAAATAAAATGTGATTTTTTCATTTAGAATAAGCCGATAAACCCGAATTTGGAAATATTTGCGATAGTTGTTGAACTTTTTCTGGTCTAAAAAAATAAATTATTTTTTCAGTTGGAGTTCAAACGGTAAGTAATACCAACAGATCAACATCTTTACAAACAACAATATCTACATCAGTTGGATTGAATTGATTGTTTACAGTTTGTACAATGAGTACATCGGCGTCATTGTCAGCTAGCTTGACTAACATATGTTCAGTGGTAAATTTTCTTTTTTTTGCGATCTTAGAAAAAAGAGCAGGTAGACGGGTACTGTCACGTAGACAATTGAGCAGTGGACAGATGTTGCTTAAAGCCACATGGTCACATTAAATAAGAAAGTGAGTTTTTTTCAGTTCATATTCTTAAAATGATTATTCAAAAGAATGTTTTAGTTAAGCAGACTAATAGTTTTACTTATATTATGCGTCCAATAATGTAGATTTAGGTAGCGTAGTCATGCATAATATGGGCAAAAGACTTTAGTAGATTTTAGAATCTCTTTTCTCAGAATTGATGAATTTTAGAGGAAAAAATGTAGAGAAAATTTCTGTAGACAAGTTTATTATCTACAATGTTTGTTTATGCTATTTTTATCATAAAACTAACCGTTTCGCTAAAAAAATCCCAAAAATCAATTTTCACGAACTTTAACCTTGTACAATTTTTTTGCTGACATGGGATTGATGGTGACTTTTCACAATTTTATTAAAATGGTATACCCAAAGTTCATGTAAGTTTTTAACTTCTTGGCAATTTATGCAACGATAGCTCTATTTTTCGCGATAACTTAACCGGATAATAATTAAATAAGGTCGATATAAATATTACCCAACCATACTAAGGCAACTTGCAATTAACCTTTAATAATATATGTACATGACAAACTTAAACACCTTGCCTATCAAAAATTATTTTTGTTTATATCAAATGAGTTTATAACCAATGTATCCTTATATTTTTAGAAATAAATCCTTAAACACCCTGTATAAATAACATTTACAGTTAAGGCAACAGGAAGTTTATCGGAAATACATTTAAAGTAGGTAGTTTAGTACACAGGGCTTCATTACGCTGCTACCAACACTGTCGTTAAAAAAAAGCATTCTAAATACCATGTTTGCTAATGTCTTTTTTACCGTGACACAAAGATAAAAATAAATTTATTTGTTTGTACAGGATTAAATTTTCCAGATGTTTTTTTAAGATATTTTTTAAGGTTCAAAAAGGAAGCTTCTTAACAAATTCCCATTAAGTGCAGACTTTTAAAATCCCTTTTGCTCTTCTTTTGTAAACAGTAAAATATATTAAATCTTTCTTTCTACAAATAAATGGCTTCTTTTATTAAAAAAAGTATGTAAAATAAAAAAATATGGTGGATTTTTTAAACGTTTTAATGTCGTTTAAACAGGATAAATTAATTGAAAAACCCAATAATGACAGATTTATAGACCGAGAGCAGAAAAGTTAAAAAAATATATTAATAGCCAGTTAATTTTACTACAATCCGGTAGGGAGATGTTTTCTAATAACAAAATAATAGGCAGGATCGCGCAGTCGCATTACCGCCAATACCAACAATGTAAACAAAAAAAAATCAAGGTATTAATAGTTGTTTATCATTGAAACAACGCATTATATACAGGGTGATTCATGAGGAAATGTCAATACTTCAGGTACGTACTCAGGGTACAAAAGTAAACATAAAAGTCTATACAAATATGGATCCGCAAGGCCTTCGTTTCCGAGGTACAGGGTGTTCACCACAGAGATGACATGTGCTTAGAAGTAAATGGTGGAAATTTCAAAAATTATAACACCTAGCTTATGTTTTGCCGAACATTATTTAAGAACAATAATTTTATTAAAAATTTAAATTCATATTGTTTAATTATACATTTTGTTTTATTTTTTTTTTTAATGTCGCTATAATAAAATCAGATGCGTCGTAATTTTTTTATATCCAAATATCTCAAAAACGGTTGCTCATATCAACTTTTAACAGGTATACCGTTTTGACGTAAAAATGACAAGACAATTATTTAATTTACTCAAAAATGTAATACAGGGTCGTGCCAAAAAGTTGTGATTGTTTAAAATAATATAAAGACGTGTAGGTGGCGCCCCCTACAAGTAACAGCCGTAATAAGATTAGATTCGAATCTATCATACCAAAAAACCCCCGGATACCAATTTTTACTCGAATATTTACAATATCATAGATTTTATTTAAAAAATAGAAAAATTAAATAAAAAGTTTAATACCCTGTATTTCGAAAACGAAGGCCTTGTGGACCCATATTTGTATAGGCTTTTGTGTTTGTTTTTGGACCCTGACTACGTACCTTAAGTATTGAAATTTCGTTATGAATCACCTTGTATTAATAAATAACCTTAAAAAACATCATTAGAGCCGTCTACGTTGCGTTCGCCAACAGACTAATAAGCAAGGGTAAAAAAAATAGGTTTTTTCGCAGTTTAAAATTGAGTAAGTTAGTTTAAGTTCATTTATTATGTTGCAGTTTGGGTAAAAATACTGCGTTTCCCCCCTTTTTTTTAATTAAATTTTCAGTCGTGCCGCACGTCACCTACTTGAAATTGGCAAAAAAGCTCATTCAAAATTTACATATCCGTGAACTAATGGGAAGCCATTTTTCATTAAGTGTGTTGTGTAAGCAACTTCTGAACCATTTTTTGAAATATGCATTTATTTTGACAGTGACCTAAACAAGAAAAGAAAATCGAAAATATTGAATTTAGTGAATGAAGGTAAGCCTTCTCTTGTTAACTTGCTAAGCAATAACTAGCTCCAACTGTTTTGCAATTTTAGCAATATATTTTTAATTCCCCCGTTATTTCAAATATTTGCCACTTTTCCGCAAAATGTTAAGTACAGCCCTGTATATTCTCATACGCCATGTTATTTTATGTCAAATTTTCTTTGTAACGACATATCACAACTTAATATTTTTTTTTCAAGAAGGTGGCAAAAGTAACAATTTTCTAAGAATCAAACGTTCTCGAGACTTAATTAAAGGTGAAAATCAAAGACCATTTATACCATTTCAATAATTATTATCATATTTTATTTTTATAATTTACTTTAATAATTTTAGGAATAACTAATTAGTTGATATTATTAAAATGAGTAAAAAGTGCACCTTTGGGTATTTAGTGCGTAATTACCAACGAGGTTAGAAAAGGAACTAGAGAGAACGCAACCAATGTTACACACGTTAAAACTTTGGAGTAAACAAAGAGACTCCAATATGGCTGGCTCGACAGAGGCGTATTCAGCACTTTTGTGTTGTTTATTTTTGCAATCCTTTATAGGTGTACTATAAACGATTACAAAAATAAATTAAAAGTGTTTGGGATAAATATATATTTATATGTTGTAAAAAATGGTATAAATTTTGCATATATGTATTATTGTATATAAATACCTAACTGATCGTTAAGTTATGATATAAAATGAAAAACTAAAGAAACTACCTATTTTATAAAATAAGTTAAACAGTTAGTTATTTTGGTAAAAAAATATTATTAAAATTTTATAAATTAGTAAACATATCATCAGAGGATCCACAAGGGTATCCCCATATCACTGAAAATAAGCAAGAAAGAATTAAAATATAGCCAAATAAAATCTTTGTGCAAGATAAGATACCATCCAAGGAGCGCTTCGGCATATTATTAAAAAAATTAAGGCATTTTCAAAAAAATAATCTTTTTTTTGTTTCGTAGTCAACCATATGCGAACCGAAGGGAGAAGGCTTTATGTATTTTAACTAATTTAATGAAAAGAAGTCCTTAACTGGTCTTGAAAAAGTTAAAGAAAAAAAGAGTCAAGTTAGAAAGAATGAAGCTTGAAAGAAACAGTGCCATTTTTCATAGAAAATTTTTGTGAATTTTTTTTTTCTAATTAATTAAATAAATGCAACTTGACTTGTACAAACAGCATACAAATTTTGCCTTCAAAAATTCCTGTGGAAATTGTATGCAGTTTGTTATTTCTACACAGACAATTCAATAATGTTATAAAAAAAAATATTTTAAAAAATTCATACAAATTTTCTCTTAAAAAAGTCATTGTGTCTTCCGTGCTTAAAAAATGATAAAGTTTTTTGTTATCTTTAATATAAAAGTAAAACAAATACAAGAGATGTTTTTATTAGATAATAATTTTACCAAATAAAAGACATTCTAATGTTTTATTAATTTATTTAACAGTATTTATTATAAATTATACAGTGTATATAAAATAACAAAAAGAATAAAATGAGCAAAGTTTTAGGTTATTAAAGCCTGATAAAATGCCGTTGAGAAAATTATTACATCCCTGTAGTTTTTAAAAATAATCAATTAAATTTATTCTATTTATAATTAACCAAAGACATTTTTTATTAGTTTTAATTTAGGGTATTAAAGACGAAACGTTAAAACCTTATTTAATTTTTTTTCCAAAAATTTAACAAAACAACAAAAATCTGATTACTTTTTATACGGCATGTTATCTGACCCTCATAGCCTGGAAGTCCATACTATAATTATAGACAATTTTATCATTAAATAGATTGGGGATAACATTGTCTCTTAGCCGAACTATGCCACATATAGATGTTCTGTCAAAACAGTCCTCAGAAAAATGATCGGAACAAACAACAGCGTGTCTGCTAACTGCTAAGTTTGTATGTCCCATTTCCTCTAACCATGCTGATCTTCTGGTCTCATTTTTGGGTATTCTGTTAAATAAAAAGTAATAATTTAATTTTATTCTTTAAACCAAAAAAGCAATAATCATAGGCATCTCGTAAGATTGGTTATAAAACTGGCATACCAAAATAAAACCAAATTTTGCCACTAGAATTGTGATATGTTACACGTAATTTGCTATATCGAAGTCAAAGAGATTTTTTTTTCTAATTGGTTATTAGCAGAATACATTTTAGTCTGTCGAAAGGATCAAGTTTATCTAAGAATTTTTTAAAGAGATAAGAACAGAAACAAAAAAAAATAAGCTGGCATTATGAAAATAAATTAACTTAAAACTAATTAATTTGAGCTATTTTTCTCTTTGTAACCCAACTTATATGTTTAATCTATTAACAAATAAACGATTTAAATTAAAGGCATATTCTTATTTTAAACAGCATGAATCATAGTTAAATAAAATTATTGTTGAATACACACCTGTGAAATGTTTTTCCACCCAAATTCTCCTTCTTATCTACCAAATTTTTACAACCTGGAACTAAACACTTCTTCATTATTGTTCAAAATTATAAAATTTTTTTTTAAACCACCCAAAATTTCCCACATATATAAAAATTAAACGAAAACACAACAAAAAAACCCCTCGGACTGCCGGGAGTTACCAATATGGCCGAAAAAATTTTTTCGTTGCCGTTTTTCAGGCCCGCGTTCCTCTAGTTCTTTTGAAACCCTTTTGGGAAATTTACGCTCAAAAAAATAAAGGGTTTAAAAAAAAGAAGTTATTAATCCCTTTGACACACAATAATTATTATTTTCTGAAGTGGTAACCCGCAGTATTTTTTACGTTACTGATTATTGTCTTTTGAGAAATAGTATACGTATCGAGGTAGAATTTTTAATTTTTTTTGGGTAAGGTTTTTTAAAAATTTTTGTGTTTTAAAATGCCTTCGCCACAGTCATTTACGAGAAATAAGCAGGTAGATATGACAAAATTTTTGTAAGTGAAGAGGCCGAAATAAACGTTCTAGCTTATGCTCCCCAACGGGGAATAAATCGCCATTGGGGCTCCAATTCGATTGGGGATACCGAATTTTTGATTTTTCTTTTCTTTTCATTAAGGAGCCTCTATGCCAAAGAAATACAACTGATAATTACCAAGAATTACATTAAACAATAATTTTTATAAAAATATTTAAAAAAAAATTAAAAAGAAAAATTAGTTTTATATTTTTTTATCTTTACCAACCACCGAGATACATAGATTTAAAATTTAAAATACACTCTATGTCTCCATTTTGTGAATCAAACTCGAGAATGTGGTATCAGTTTTGCTTTATCTTTGGTAGTTTACCCAAATGCGAAAAAATCCAAAAAAACCCCCGTAATAATTTTTTATTAATTTTGAAAAAAAAAAAGCACATGTCTATACTTTAATTTAGCTATTTTTTAAAAATAATTATGAATGTCATCACTTTTTTCTATAAATTCATTTTGTATTTTAACAAAAAAGGTTTATTTCTTTTAATGCAAAGTTAAGCTTAAAAATTTAGATTATTCTATTTTACAGCAAGAGGGGGTTAAAACAAGCTTCTGTCAAAAACATTATTTTTAACTTTTTTTTTTTTGCAATCAGCATGGTAAGGTTTATTCGACTGTCAATTTAAAAATTATTTATTTAGAATAATACTTATTATTTTAGTTTCTAGCAAACCACGTTTTTTGGAAAAAATGTAGTTTATTTAGTTTCATTCTGTTGGAAACGTGGGGGAAATAAAAAATTTTTAAACGATTTTTGGCGAGACGAGACGAGATGAGATAAATTTCCCCCTCTCGTCTCGAAATTTAAAATATATTTGGCGAGAGGCAAGGGCGAGACGAAAATAAACGTTTGTCCCCCCGCTCGTTTTTCTCGTTTGTCTGGTTTTTTGGTTTATTTCAATTAAATTAATTTCAATATATAGTGCATTAGAAAGAAAGGAAATTTCAATAAAAATTGTTGAAAGTTTAAGAAAATGGGCCCCGTCGATTTTTTTTTTAATACATGTTACTTTTTTTAAACTAATTGTTATGCTGAAGGCAAAGGTAGTGAAAAAAGGCATATTTTTTAAAGAAAAATTTATTTTATCATTTCATTTTTAAATTCCAATTTTAATTTAAAATTTCATTTTTTTTTTTTTCCCAAATTTTTTTAATTTTTTTCCATAATAATTAAATCCCCAAAACTTTTTAAAAGGGCCCATATTCTTATACCTACGTAATTTTTGGGATAGAATATAAAGAGGCATGGAATTTTAAATTTAAAAAATGAACCAAAACTGTAAAAAAATAAGTAGGTATATATTCTATTTTAAATTTTAAAAAAATACTTTTGAGACACAAATTTTGGACGTGCTCGTCAATTCAAAATATCGTTAAAATTATACATACTTTTAACCATATACCTAATTCCCACATAAGCACATTATCTCAAATCTTATATTGTACCATATATCTACAAACTAATTGAAAATCTGCTGCAAACTGGATGTATTTTAAGAAGGATGCATTGTTTTTTTTTAAAATAAAATTTTTAAAAAAATAATAGCGGCATTTCCCCAACAATAAAAAAACATAAAAAAAAACCCCCTGCATAGGCAAAATGAAAAAAATTTGAAATAAACCGTAGAAAAAAAAACGTAAAAAAAATTACCCATTTTAATGTATCTATCTTTGGAACAAACTGTATAAATGCTTATATTTTTTTTTTAACACCGTAAAATAAAATTTGGGTTGGTTTTTTTAAAATTTTTTAGTTTTCAAAAACGGTAATTTCAGACTTTCGGACACCCATAAATGCATCTAAAAAAAAAATAAAGAACCCAATAATTTGTTTTTTTTTTTAAATTGAAATATAGAACAAAAATGACATAAAAATTTCACAAAATAGAAAAAAAAAAATAGAAATAATGGAACAAAGTCATAAACGAAAAAACACAGGTAAAAAGTTTTCAGAAATGTTTTTATTTAAACGGGGGGTTTTAGCAATAGTTTTAAACCTTTTTAAAAGCAGTTGGGCCCAAAAAAAATCTCTATAAACATAAGTCCGTATAGCTCGTTTCGAAATTGGTTGCAGGGTCCTAAAATTAAAAAAAAGCTTTAATTGACATAATTTTTTTAAAAATTATTTTATAAAAAACTTAAAATACAAATTTTTTTTAATTGAGTTTTTTTGAAAATAAAGTAAAATTTACTTTTAAAAAAAAAATTTATTTTAATTTTTTTTTTTAAAGCAAAGCATAATTTAAAAAAACAAGAGACTAAATAGTTGATTTTAAGTTTTTTTATGGGGGAATAAAGGTTTAAAAAATTGATAATTTTTTTGGGTAGCGTGTTTTTATAATTTACGAGTCCGAGGAACGAGAAAATTTTTAAAGAAAAAAACCAATAAAAATTACGGTTTTTTTAAACCCGAGCGGGAAGGGAAAAATTTCACGAATCAAAAAATAGATAAAGTTTATTAACTAAAAATTAAATCAAATTTAACAAACCGTCATTATTATTTAAAAAAATTTGTATTGTCAATTTACATTTGGGAAAAAACCCGTTGCCTAGACGACGGGAAAATTTTCCCCTGTAATTTTTACATAATACCACTTTTTGTGGGGAAAAAAAGTACAAGAGTAAAAAATTTAAAATTATTAAAAAAAATTAAAACCACAAGGTGAAATACTTTTTAAAGCAATTAATTTTTGCTTTTTTTTTTAAAACCCATTTCTGAAACGATGCATTTCTTGACCTATGTTTATAAAAACTTATTTTTGCAAGATTCAACTGCTGTCGAAGTTTGTAAATCTTAAACAACCTGTATAATTCTTAAGAACTAGAAATATATTGTTGGAGATTTATTACAGTTACTTTACTTAAGTTTTAAGTCATTAAAATTTTTCGAGATGTCTCGTCTCGTCTCGTCTCGAGCTTGTCTCGAAGAATTTTATTCGTCTCGTCTCGTCTCGAAATTCGAGACAAAATGCTCTCGAGACGAGACAAAATGGCTTCGAGACGAGACGAGACGAGACGTCTCGTATCTCGTGTCTCGCGGCAACTCTGTTTATAACCTAAATTAATTTATGATAAACAAGTTGCATGTATTTAAATCTAATTTATTTGCAAGTAAGATTGTATGAATATTAATTTTATATAATTAATTACAGTGGTTTGTTTTGCATATGATAACTTACAGCTCATAAATAACATGTATAACTTCTTCCCAAAATTGATTTATTTTTTTACGGTTTCTTTAAATTACATGGATCAAAAAGGATTAGGTGCATAAGAATTTAAACTATACCGAGTATTTTAAACATCGTAACGTAGCCTAGCATTTTGGAAGAAATTAATAAAGAAATACCACACAATATTTACAAAAATTGAACAAAACTTTTAAAAAACCATCACTTGAGAAATGCTTATTAAAAGAGCTAGGGGTTCTTATAAATGGTTTTTTTAAGCATCTTTAAAATTGTTTGATATAAATTTGCATAATTCTTCCTTTAATTATTGCAATGTCACAATTTTTTACTATTTAAATTAAATATATGATACCAGCATTTTTAATTTGTAAATTTAGTTTTTTTTTTGAACAATTAATTATAAAATAACGTAGTTTTTTATACAAATTAGATCTTCTGTCGATATCAATTGGATTTACACTTTTTAAGCCTAATTTAAAGATCATGGTCTAAGAGCTGGAGCCGAAAAATCATCGTCATCAGTAATAGGGAGTTTATCCCGTAAAACATGTTCATTTAGTATTGTTAATTATATTCCCGAACATAATTAACAATACTAAATGAACATGTTGGACCACCTATTGGATACAGGGGGTAGCGACAAGGGTTGAAAATGCACAATTTTTGGGGAAAAAATCGTCATCGAAAATATGCTTCAAAATTTTCCCAGGTGAAGGTTTTAACCCCCTTAGCTGAAATTCCAAGGGGCTGACAGCTAGATGGATACAAAAGAGGTGGCGGATAAAGGTAAAGAGGGTAAAAATTTAGGCAAAAAATCGTCATCGATAATATGTCAGCCATTTTGACCACTTAAAGTTGAAACTCTAAGGTGTCTAAATCTAAAGGGGTTGACAGTTAGGTAGATACCGAGGGCAGTAAAACGGGGTCAAATCATCACAAAAATAAATCATTTATTTTTGTTATTTATATATTTTAATAACATTTGGCATACATTAACTATGTATCAAGAGGCATTCTTTAGTATACTACATTTTTTTTATTTCCACCAGTGGCGTTCGTAAGGAATTTGACCTGCCTATTTTGGCAAATATTCATGGTACGTCACTGATTTCTCTTAAAACAAAAAAATATTTTTGAAATCCCCAATCATTTATAATAGTCCAAGAAAATAGGTCGTGAAATACGAATTTAAGGTTAAAAAATGAATTTTTGATATAAGTTACTTTGAAGAATCTAAAAACGAACTGTAATTTTTTTTTTAATTCACCCCCGGGAAGGGGTGAAAAAAAATTAAAGAAGTGTTTTTTTTTGAAATTTTGAGGAAACAGTAAGTCCTAGAAAAAAAAGTTAAAAAAAAAGTTGTAAAACGTAAAATTCTACATAGAAATAATTATTTAACTTTTTTTCCTTAAATTAAAATTAACTGAGATAAGGTAGCTAGAAGCTAGAGGATAATAACAGCAACTTTAAAAAATCATAAATTAGGGGAAAATTAGAAAACTCATAGTTTTTTTTAATTATGTATGTAATTAACAACTTTAATTCTAGAGATTTTTAAATCTAGAATTAAAGTTGTTAATTATATAAATAATAAAACTATGAGTTTTTTAATTTTTCAATAATTTATGATTTTTTAAAGTTGCTGTTATCATCCCCTAGCTTCTAGCTACCTTATCTCAGTTAATTTCAATTTTAGGAAAAAAAAGTTATTAAATTATTTTTATGTAGAATTTTACGTTCTACAACTTTTATTTAAAAGTTTTTTTTCTAAGACTTACCGTTTTTTCAAAATTCCAAAAAACCCTTTTTAAATTTTTTTTCACCCCTTCCCGGGGGTGAATTAAAAAAAACAATATCACCATGCAGAAAAATATTTAGAGTTAATTTTTAATTATTCAAAAAATTATACATCCTACCAATATTTTGCCTTTTGATTAATTAATGTCTAAACATTTTATACTGTGTGGAAAACTACACAAATAAAAAAAATAAAAACTAAAAACAAAAAAAAATACATACCAAATTTTTGTTACTAAAAAAAATTATTCGATTCAGTCTGTAACAATTACAAAAATATGGGGCAAACACCATTTACAGGATTTTCATTTTAGGGTTCTTAAGCCCCCAGGTCTTGTTTATAATAATTTTTGATTTAATTGTTGTGATATACATACTCAATTAATAAAGTACACCATAACATTCGGTAACAAATGTTTTACAGGGTGTACCAAAAAATTTGTACGTAATATTTTTATTTTAATTTTTAAATCAATCCAACAGCATTATTCATGTTCATAAAGAAATAGGTAAATTTATGTAAGGTATATATAGTAATGCAGTTTATTAAAATATATATTGTAAATATACAGAGTATATCAAAAAACTATAGTATATTTTTTTAATTTAAAATTTAAATTTTTTTATAAATAGAACTATAAATTTAAACAAAATTTTAGGGGATAATATACATGCTAGTGTAGAATTTAAAAACATATATTTAAATTGTACAGGGTGTATTATAATAAGATAATAAATTGTAAATAATAATTATATTTTATTTAATATTTTAAAAATACAAATATTAAAAATTTAATAATGAAATATTAAAATCAAATACTGTACGTGTACGGAAACTTCGCATATATTATTATGTGTTGATAAAAATATGTTAAGATGGTATACAGGTTATATTTAAATATATTTATATATATATATATATATATATATATATATATATATATATATATATATATATATATATATATATATATATATATATATATATATATATATATATATATATATATATATAATATTTAACTCTTATTCTTGGGTATAGGTTACTTGACGAAATTAAAACAACATACTTCAACGTTTCGCCCTCATGTTTGGGGCTTTTTCAAGATATAATGTTCTAAAATAAAAATATAAAATAAGTTAAAATATGGAGACCACCTGTATACACACTACATTTTTTTTTTAAATCACATTTACGGTTATTATCAAAGACAAAAATACATGTAACAATAAAGCTTAATTTAAAACAGTCGTCAATATTTAAATTATTATTTACAAATAATTTTTTTCTATATGTATAATCATTAACAATTAAAAATTAAAAATATGTACATACCTTGAAAGCCTATTATCTGCGTCTCGCAGTAAGTATGGAATGCGGAGTCGGACCAGGAAATAAAAACGTTTTACAATTTTATAACTTTTTTTAATATATATTTTTTTATATTTTACTATACGGAAGTGTTAATTTTAGGGATATGCACTAAAGTGTACGTATATAAAGATTGTCCTAAAATAATAGTAGCAATTTAAAAATAATTATTTAAAAGCTCAATTAATAAGGTTGTGGTATATTTGACTTAGTTTATTGATGTCCTGTTTGTCATTTACTGTATTTTGCTCTTTTTGTATGTGTATCCTTTCTTTTATTGTTAGTTTGTGGTAGTTGTTGTCTTGAGTCAAGATTGTTTTTTACAATCTTGACTCAAAAAAATATTATTCTTTTTTATTCCCAAAATACTATTATACAAAAACTTCATATAATGCTAAGAAATGTATTATTAATTTAAATTTTTAATTATAAATTAAAATTAATACTTAAAATTACATCTAGTTTATTCTAAAAAATAAGAAAAAAGTTGAAAATTACGAAAATATTTAAAAAGTAATTAAATATTTAATTTTAAACCAATATTTTATTATAAAAATAATATTAACTCTAATTATTTTAAACACTCTTGTTTTTCCTTTTAATTAACAATTCTTTAAGCTCTCCCTGGTTGACATCTGCCAACCGTTTGCAATTTCGTTTTAACAATGAACGATGTCAGTTAGCAATCCAGTCGACATTCCTCCAATGACTTGAAGGCAGATTCGGGTTTTGCTAAGAACCGTGTTTTAACGTCGGAAACACCGTTCGTTGGTGTCGTACTTTTACGAAAGATAAGCTTTATTTATTGTGTCATATTGTAAATGCCAAAAATGACAAAAAAAACTTATAGAAACAAGTTTTTTTTTATGGGCTTTTTCCTGTATTATTCTTTTTTTTAATTATGAGAGTAGCCAACTTTAAAAAAATCATATTTTGGTTTCTACAAATCGTAAAGACTTTTTCCTACGAGCGTGCGGAAAAGTCCACTTTTCCGCACGCATTTGAGTGCGCAAAGTTGAACTTTTCCGCACGGCATGCGGACAAGTGAACTTTTCTGCACGCCGTGCAGAAAAGTAAAATTACTCTAAAATCTTACAGGTAAGCAAGATTTATATGCATCTTAGTAATTGTAGACTATTTCATGCAATATACGAAGCCATTGCAAGTTTTAGTTTATTCTCTTTTTTGTTTGTTACTTCGTAATTTTCAATATTTCAACTAAAACAAAAAAAACATTTTTTTAATTACCCTGTATAATAATAATAAATGATTATGACAAGTCAAGCAACAATATGTAATTATGGTGATTTTAACACGTCAGATTTTTTCTTCGTTTCCATATGAACAAGCAATTGCAAAAATGAATTTCAATACAAACAAGCATTTTTAATGAAAAGGCGTCATAGTATCTTTTTTTAATTAAATAAAAATCCGACAAAAATAATTATTTAAAATGAGTAGTTCCGTTGAGGAGCTACCAGATTATATCCTGGATGCAGCAAATACCGTAAGTTTGAATTTATTACCAGCAAAATCTCGTGAAAAATATGAGAATCAATATAGTCATTTCGAAAACTGGTGCTCCAGCAAGGGAACAAAAAGTATTAAAGAAGAAGTGTTCTTGGCCTATTTTGCGGATTTGCAAAAAACATATAAACCTAATACTTTATGAAGAAAGTACTCTATGTAAAAATGTGTCCTCAAAGTGAAAAGGAACCTTGATTTAAGTTCAAGCTAACATCACTACTTAAACACCAAAACGTGGGATACCGGCCAAAAAAATCAAAAACTTTTAGCAAAGAAGAAGTTTCAAGATTCATGAAAGAAGCACCTGATAATATTTACCTTCTAATAAAAGTTGCTACAATTTTTGGATTAGCCGGTGCTTGTAGGAGAGATAAACTTACAAAAATAATGATTGATGACATACAGGATAATGAAAATTTGATAGTGGTGAAAATTCCTGATAGTAAAAATAGCACTTCCAGAATTTTTGTCGTGTCCGATGAAACAAATAACGGACTTTATCTGCAATTGTACCGTAAATATGCAAATTTGCGAAAACCACATACCCCACACAGACGTTTTTTTGTCCAGTATAAACAAGGAGCATGCAGTACGCAATGTGTGGGAATAAATTCAATAGGTAAAATGCCTTCAGAAATTGCTGCATACCTAAAATTAAAAAATCCAGAAGAGTACACTGGACATAGTTTTCGTCGATCCTCTGCGACTATGTTAGCGGATTCTGGAGAAGGAATTACCAATGTCAAGCGACTTGGGGGCTGGAAATCAACGGCTGTAGCTGAGAGCTATATTGATGAATCCACAAATCAGAAAAAGGATATGTCGAATAAAATATTGACCATGAACAACTCCCCTCCTGAGCTAAGTCAACCTTTATCAAGCCGTACAATAATGGCTTCCATAAGCCACCCGCTAAATGAAATTACAGGTTCTGCAATTAATTTACAATATGCTAATAACTGTTCTTTTGTTATAAATGTTATCAACAAATAATTCCCATTTATAAATAGGTTGTAGTAGTTCTTTCAGATTAAACATAATTTAAAAAATAATCATTGCTTTAATATTGGTATTATCTGACGCTCAAAGGAAAAATTTTGTTCCTAACGCTTGCGCAAAAGTATCACTTTGCGCACTTGTTAGGAAAATTACTATTAACCAAAGCAGTTTAAAAGAACATGATACCAGCTTTTTTTTTGAACAATACCTTTTTTTAAATTTATGTGAAAAAAAAAGTTATGGGGTGAAATTTAAAAAATTTGAAAATGCACTTCTGGGCTTTTTTTTTGCTTTGTATTTTAAATATATTTGCCAAACATTTTTTTTTGGCTTTGAAGTTAACATGGTGATACGAAATTTAATGTTGAACAACGTTTTGTTATCGTATGTGTGACAAAAAGTGCACAGAATTTGAGTCAAAATCAAAAAACTGAAAAGTGGCCAATTACACTCCTATCTTTAAAATCCACTCTTTTAAATAGTAGCACTAAGCGGTTTTTCATATTTTAGAGTTAATTGAACGTATGAAACAATAAAACCCCTTTTACGCTGTAGTTCCTCTCTATACTACAGAATCAATAGCCTATTAATAAGTTTATTGCGAATTACTCATGTTCTAGATATAATTTGTAATCAAAGCTTATTGAAAATGAAAACAGTCTTAATTATATAGGGTGTAGTTAGCTAAGGTTATTTTATTTCCACAAAATAAATGACTATTACCAAAACAACTGGCAGTTACCAAACTGTGATGACGTTATGAAATTTGATTAAAGGTAGTTACCACGATGCAGTCTAGTTACCTGTGCAAGAAGCTACTAGTCCAGTAAATGAAGGAACAAAGGGGTAAATTAATCTGTACAGTTTTCCCTTGTGGCGCAATTCTTATGTCTTTGGGGATGCTTTCGAGCGAAAAAAGGTTTATCAACATTAACAGGTGGGAAAGGACTGAAAATGTCCCCTCAAGACCCGACAAATGGGTTTCCCGCTAATATCTGCAAAAATATGCAAATTGAAGAATTTTTGTTAAAAAAAACGCTTTGTAGTCTACAAAAATGGTCCCTATAATTTTTTTTCAAAAAATAGGTAGACAACGGGACCCAACAGACTCCTCATTTCAGCTGCCGCTCCTTCGCTAAAATGCCGCTATCTTTATGGATTTACTTATAAGCGGGCGGACGAATTGTTTCATTACTCGGGCAATAATGTACATTTTTTAATCATTTAAAGTTTATCGAAATGGGAAAATCCATACCTATCATTGCATATAAGTTTGGGTCCATACTGATTTTTTTAGAATATTAAAAAAGGAGTCAAACTTTTTTTATCTCATTAATTTATTGATATTTTTTGAAAAAATGGTTTGTTATTAACATTTCTTTTTTATAATGGGACCTTAGCAAGTGTTCAATGATCCCAGAAAATTTCCTTCACCATCTCTCTTGCGTTTTGATAAAAAATTGTTTTGGCCATCTGCATTTTTTAGCCTACTTCCACATCTATCCAGTGTGGAATGTTATGGATTTCTCGACGGCCGTTTTCGCGAAGAATATTGGTGTTGCGAAAAAAATGGTAAGAACCATTTTTATAGATTTCAAGGTGATCTTTATTTTTTATTTAAACAACAATTCTCTGGTTCCCTTATTTTGGCAGATATTCGCAAGAAACTCATTTTTAGGACTTTGGGGGTCCATTTTCAGCAGGTTCCCATGTCGGAATCGTGATAAACTTTTTCTCGCTCGAAAGCATTCGCGAAGACCTAAGAATTGCGCTACAAATAAAAACTGTACAAATTTATTTACAGCTTTAGGTACTTTCAGGTCTTCAGTTACTAGACTATACGTCGATCGAAAAAGTGTAAATTTGGTATAGAGATTTAAAAATAAATGTGTTAACCTTTAGCAGTATCCTGGGTGATAACAAAATCACTACCAAGCTTATTTTTTTTCCTGAAAACATACCTTTCGCCAAATTTTAGGATGATAATAAAGTGTATCATTAGATGTCGATTCTAGATATAGGAACAATTGTAGAAATGGTGTGAATTTAGATATTTTAAATAGAATACTCCGTATAATTTTTTGAATTTAAAGTTTACAATACATTTCTTATATAAAACTTGCATCATATCCTAGACGTCTCTTTGTTAGTTTTCGAGAAAGTAGCGATTGAAATTGTCTAAACGATTGCACATTATGCAGTTACAATTTATACCTATAATAATATCTTATTATAGGTATAAAGTTTTACTTAGCATTTTACCCGCGTGGACTACACAATTTTGGCTGTTTTGGCTTTCCTGTTTTCGCGAAATATTGCTTCTTCCTCCTCTTCTACTTCATCCCGTTACATTACATCAAGCTCCCCGCGCTTCGTCTTCCGTCACACACTACGCGGTGTAGCGCGCGTCGTGCGATTGAGCAATTTTTATTTTATCGTATTTCATTTTTTATTATTTTGTAATATAAATGTGGTTCCAAACAAACTTTCACCTCCCCCCATTCTACCCATTTACGGGGAACCTTTCTTAGCTGACGTCTCCAATTTTTCTGAGTAATCAGAAGCCAAATTATTAACTCCTATATCAACAAATTCAACAATAACGATTTTTTTATAATACTTTTATTCCCATTTTGACCCCCTTTAATTAATTTTTTTTACAACAGACTATTTTTAACCATATTCAATAGCCTATATATCAAATTTTACACAAGTCCAGTCCATACTACTTATTTATGAGCGAATTTCCTAAAATCATTTCTTAAGGTGCGTCCAGACCGAGCGCGCCGAATCGCGCAAAACGTTTTGCAACGTGTGGACGGGAAAGTGCGCACAAACGCGCACTAACAATCTTCTTTGCGCGTGTTCGTTGTTGTTCCGCCAGTTGTCGGTACATCAAAAGAAAATCGAGGCTCGTGCGCGTTTTGGCGCGGTTAGTTTGGACGAAGTTTTTGAAGTGAACTTTAGCAAAACGTTTTTTTTTTACGTGCGTGCATAAATTGTGTCCGATATCGTGTATTGACTGTTTTTGGTAATCGTGTATTAATTAAGAATGTCTGGCGAGTGGACCCACGAAAAAATAATTAGATTAATAAATATTTATGAATCTAAGCCGGAACTGTGGAATCCTACCAATAACAATTACCACCTAAAAAACAAAAAGTATGACGCTTGGCAAGAAATAGCTAATAGCCTAAATGTGCATGTCGATATTATCCAATCGAAAACTAAACTATCTGTTTAACGAGCTATATTCACCACAAAATTAAAAAAGAAACAAACAACTAATCGCTCGGGTTGGAACACTGACGAACAACTGTTTGTTGCAGAGCGCAGCAGCCGGTTTGGACGTTTCTCGCGCAAAGACCAAATTATGTTCGCTAACGTTGCTGCAACGTTCACAAATGCTCAGCGCGGCTTGGCGCGGTTCGGAGCGCCTGGTCTGGACGCACCTTTAGCTGACGTCTTTTATTTTTCTGAGCCTAATAACCAATTTCCATATTTACAACTTTAAAAATAACATTTTTTTTATACAAACTTTAATTTCCATTTTAACCTTTCTTTCCCTACCCCTTTCCCCACCAGGGGATATAATTTCAAAAATGTTAAAACATAATTTTTAATCGTAAATAAAATAGCCCACATACCAACTTTCATACTTCTAAGTCCAGAAATAACAAAGTTCGATCTAAACTTTTACCCTCCATTCTACAGCTTTGGGGGGTAAGTTCTCTAAAATTCTTTCGTAGCCTATGTTTATTAGGGATAATGTAGGATTCTAATGGTAAAAGAATTTTTCAAATCGGTCCAGTGGAGCCTATTCAATGCAAACAAACAAACAATTAAATCTTTCTTCTTTATAATATTAGTATAAATAACACTTCTGTCAAATATAAAAAAAATTAAAACAAGTTTCAACGTTACAATGAGCTAACCACATATATTTACAAGGCTAATCGACAGAGGCCAAAGTATCGCCTTATAGTAAATAAAGCCCGGCCCGTCCACAAGTCAAATAAAGATTGGGATAAACATCTTTTATTTTTGTCTCTTCCATGCCATCCGCGCCAAACTCACCCATCTCTCTCTAACAAAAATTGATTGTTGTACGGGCCACGATAGTTCCTCTCTATAGTACATAATCAATAGCCTATTAATAAGTTTATTGCAAGTCACTCATGTTCTAGATATAATTTGTAATTAAAGCTTATTGAACATAAAAATAGTCTTAATTATAAAGGGCGTAAAAGCACAAGGGTTTCTTGATAACTAGTTAGCTAAGGTTTTTTTTTGGTATGATGGCCTTACAAACTGGTGTATTGGCCAAAAGGTAATTTTATTTTCTCAAAATAAATGACTATACCAAAACAACTGACAATAACCAAACTGTAATGAAATCACTATTAGGCTTTTTATTTTTCTATTGAAAACATAATGGTTTCAAATCTTAGGATGATAATATTGTATTATTAGATGTCGATTTTAGATAGAATAACAATTGTAAAGATGGCGTGATTTTTGATATTTTAAAAAGAAAACTCCGTATATTTTTTGGGATTTAAATTTTAGAAACTTTCCTTATATAAAACTTGCATCATATCTTATACGTACCTTTAGTACCGCACATTATTCAGTAACATGAAAAAAAAAATCTTTATACCTAAATAACGCTTCTGTCAAATATTTTTGGCACAAAATTTTATAACAGAGTTCTTTTTCTTCTTCTTTCCTGAGAGCAGTCTAGATTTACTACCGGAGGCAGCTTTCCCAATATCTTTTCTACCAATCCCCTCATTAGTCTTGTTCCTTCTACAAGTCTGTATAACCCCAAGACTTATTTTCGGTTGCCCAAATAATGCCTGTCTTTTGTGATTCAACATTTCACATTCGCACAGGATATGGTAGGCTGTTTCTTCCCCTTCGTCGCATATTCTCCAACTTGGGTCCCCATTGTATGACCCTATATTTTGTGTAGGTGTCCTCTTAGGTTATCGTGCCCTGTTAGCAACCCTACTGTTATGTGAAGTCTTTTTCTACTTTGTCTCAGTAGTTCTTTCCTTGTTCTTTTGAAGCCTTTTCCATGTCTTATTCTACTAAAGCTCCCCCAGTATTCCTCGTGTTTGTTTCGGATTCATTCTCTAGTTTGCCCTCGTGCTGTGGTTTTGGTACCTTCAAGGGCAGGTTCTGGTACAAAGTATGGTGTGAATAATTCCTGTCTCGCTGGCTCATCTGCTCTTTTTCGTTGCCTTCTATTCCCGAATGTCCTGGAACCTACAGGAGAGTTAGCGGGATAAAATGTTTCCGCGAAAACGATATCCACGTCACAATGCGGTAACCATACATATTCACAAGGCTGATTGATAGAGGCCACCGGGGTTAAGTTCCAATATTACATCCCGTAAAGTGAAAAAATACCAAGCGAAGCTAATTCCGATTTTGATTTTTTTTTTTTTTAGTCAGTGGATAAGTGCCATTTTTATTTGTTTATTTAAAAATTAGATTACTATAAACTGTTTATTCATGTTTGACAAAAACATATCAATAGAAAACATATTGCGTTGGTTTAAAAAGCCAGTTATTACGGTTACAACAACAAAAAATGTATTGCATTGGTTCAAAAAGTCGGTGATCATGATAACTTTTCTGGTGTTTTTCTCAAACGATAACGAATAGTTTTTAGAGCTTTAACCTGTTTTTGTAAAATCTAATATTTTTCTGTGGTAATTTTGATGGATTTTGACGATGTAATTACCCTTTACATTAATTTATTTTGTTGCATATTTGATTGCCATTAAAACGATTCATCTTAAATTGGAATAAAGGAAGGTATTTCTGTTTTTGCTTTATTAGGATTTTATTAACGAAGCAAAAAAAATAATGGTATTACTCGGCAACCCTTGTCTGACGACAAATTTAAAGGGCCAAACGTGAGCTTTAAATTAGGCTAAAACTATTTTTTTAAGAAAAGGTATTTAAAAAATAGTTCTTTAATGATTAAAGGAGCATATTTGACTGGTTTTTGATCAAAATATATTTTATTCAAGGGTTCATTGATGTTATCAATGCGCTGTTGCCAAATATCTGTGTAAGTTCTGGTTAGTTTTAATGTAAATGTCAAGACATGTTATATTGCTTTTTAATATGAGTTTAAAACTGATTTAATTTTTTTTTTCTGCAGGCAATTGTTTCAACAAATCTGTGTTTTAAAGTTGTTTAGTTTGAAAAACTTTCGGTTAAATATTTTTTATTGTTAATTTCTATGCTGGTCTTGTGCCACTTTTCTATTCGGTTATTTTATTATAATGTAATAGCTATACATTAATAATGATTTATTTTCAAATATTTAACCACTTTAATTTTGTTTGTTTGTAAAAAAGATATGTTAGTTGCTAATAAGTTCTTTTTGTCGTTGTACGGAGAATCTTTTAAAACGTCCAGCAGTAGTTTTTTTTTGTGGGCTTTTTAGAGTCAAAATACCCGATTCAAAAAAGTTCACTTTATTACCAACTGTATGAGAAAAATTTAAAAAATAACAGTACGGGAGGTAGCGCTACATATTTTTAGGAATTTTATGCCAAATTAATTTTATTTTATCAGTTGTTTAATGTTTAGAAATTAGCAAAGTAAGTTTCACTTGCCGCACCCGCGGTGGAGCTTAAAGTGACAGCATATATATCAAATCATTTTAAACGAAAAAAAAAAAATCGTCAGCTGTATGGAAGATGAGAGGTTATACCTCAGTAACTTATATTAATCATGCTGAAAACTTGTAAATGGAAACTCATTTTATATCTAATAAAATTTATGCAGCTAAATTGTTATGCTTTTTAAATAATAAAAAAAATTATCAGTTATATTTTTAACAAGCGCAAGACCGCCAGTCAGCGTGATAAACCTGCTGCGCACTCAGTGCATCTCAGTAGTCAGTTTGATAAAACAAAAAAAAATGCCGATATTTACACTTATACAAGCATGCATGATTTTAATAAAATTACTCTAATCTATTAAATTTATGTAATTTAATTTTTAAAATAATTGTCGTTAGTTGCATGCTTGTAGTGTATAGATCGTCAGTTTATTTGTCAAAATGACTTCGCAACGCTAAAATGCACTCAGCGCGCAGCGTTTATACGTGAGTGACGATCTTGGCCTTGATAAAAATACAACTGACGATTTAGCTGCATGAATTCATTGGGTATAAAATAAATTTACATTAAAAAATTTTCAGCATGGTTCAATTATAACCCTCCCCCCCCTTTTCCAAAGAGCTGACGATTTTTGTTTTATTTAAAATGATCTGAAATATTATCTTGTAAACTTTGGAACTTAATGAAAATACTTGGACCAAAATTTTTTATACCGACTTACATATGTTATAACTTTCAGCTTCACCGCTACCAGAGTAGTTGACGTCTATAGCCCTTATGTAGTAGGGCAAAGCTATAATTCTTGTGATTTACAGTCGGTATAAAATAACTTGTTTAAATATAGAGCTACCTCCTGTACTATAAACTAAATAATTTGTATTTAAAAGGTAATGTATCTGCACACTAATCATGTGTATTTGTGATTTAAATTTCGGAATGTCTAAACATATTCTTCGTTTTCCTACATACTTCTTTAACGCTACAATAAGCCTTATACTTATACGCTTAATAGCATTGCGAAATGATTTATTAATGCTTGTATATTTACAGTATAAACATAAGAGGATTAAAACAACCTCACGATCATAACTCCTTGTACTAGTTGACTAAATTACCTCTGGAATATCCTATGACGTAAGCTATAAATCCTCTTACTATATGTGGAATAAGTTAACAAGAAATATAATAATCGGTGCTTACGATTAGTTGGAAATCTAACCAGTTTAATATTAAATTAGCTTTTTTTATTATAATATTATAAAAAGCGAGTATAAAAATTGATAATTGGCTTGTCAATAACTAAACTGGCATATCGATATCATTAAAAAACCCCTTATAAAAATTTATAACCGAGATTCTACATAGAAAAAATTCCTGTTAAGAATGATTGTCTTTTACCCATATGTAACTTTCATTTTAGTGGAAACCACCAAAAGAGCGCTAATCACTGGCCAAAAAATTGTTTTTTAAGATTTATGTAAAAAGACTTTTATGTAGATATCGACTTTTTGCTTTCTAATAAATAATTATACATATATGTGTAACAATTTTCTGATGAAAGTCATACGACATAACCGAAACGTCAAAGTATTATTAATGCCAGCATAAAGGATTTATTTTAATTTCCACGCCCTAAACCCCAAAAAAATCAACAACCCAAATTAAAATAAATATATATATATATATATATATATATATATATATATATATATATATATATATATATATATATATATATATATATATATATATATATATATATATATATATATATATAATAATATATATATATATATATATATATATATATATATATATATATATATATATATATATATATATATATATATATTATATATATATTAAAACCAAAAGGCAGACTTTTTTGGGCTTGGGGGCTTCTCAATTAAAAAAAAGAGAAAAATTAATGATACTGGTAGTTGTCACTACTAAGTTTGGTTACATAAATCATAAATGTCCTAACGATTGAACTACAGATAAATTTGCGAATGAAGTATGCAATTTGGAAAATTAACTACATGCAAGGTTAAAAAATAAGCAACTTCGCCAAATTTAGCTGGTCTATCTTCAACAACTTAAGAGATATTACGCAAATTGGGGCCCATTTTTCGGGGAACTTTAGTCAACTTAGGGTGCATTTTTTTAGGCATCTATATATAAACTTTTTTTAATATATTGGAAAGTTCAAAAAGTCCTAAAAATATTGTCCAATAATCGGGACACCTTGTCCTACTCTACTCTACTTTAATTTAACAATAAATTTTATATAAAATTTAAAATATATTTCTGTTTCGAATAGCATTATAACAAATATAACTCAGATCCGTGTCAACAGATATTTCTATTTTTTTTATTTTAAGACTTAAAACTTTACATTCTAAAAATTGGAAAAAGATAATATTTAAACTAATAAAAAAACAAGTACGACTTGACAAGTTTCTTAAAGATTTTCTTCGCAGGTTTTTTAATAATGTAAGAAAACTTAGTTTAGAAAATATTGGAAATGTATAGAATTTCTATATATCCAATTTTAACACACGTGTCATATATTTTTACCGTCTAGAAACTAAATGTTAGTTTTCCCGCTTTCTACTTTTATCGAAAAATTACACGCGCAACTACAAGGAAAAGAAAAACCATTGAGAGCATGAATACTGCTATTTGGCTTAAATGGGCGAAGTTTACAGGATTGAGGTTGAGTCACTTGGGCGTGACATTGATTCAACATCGAAATACGAACGTGAATTTACGGTAGTATAGATAGAGTGGTCCGCACTTGAAAGTCTTTTGTTCTCGAATTATTTTTCAGTATTCTAATAAATTTTAACAACACTTGAAAAGTACAAATCTAAATGATTAATGCGCTAAATCACTTAAACTTTAGGGGAGGAAACAAAGTGTATTATACAGCGGTAGACAGGGTGTCCCAAAAAAAGATTCCCACCAGGGGGACTCTACGACCAAAAATATGACGAAAGTCACGTTTGTTAAAATTTCAAAAAATGTCTTCTTATGAAATTATACCCCTTTTAAAAATTTAAATTAGGCAATTTTCGTCAGTCAAATATTTCACTGACAAATATTAATTTAAATCTGGTCATCCTCATAGTCAATTCTAGTTCCCTGGGTCTCAACCCAATAGTTTCCAAAAAATACAGTTTACCATGTCCTACCCAACAGTGAAGATGATGTTATTGTTTGCATTTATAGAGCTTTAGCACAAATTAAAAACTAGACAATAAGCCGTGTAGAAAACAATTTTATTCGCCGTTTGCACGCATGCATTGAGCAAAATTGTGAGCATTTTGAACACTTAGCCTTTGTAAATTTAAATGTTTTTTTTATTATGTATTGTATTATGTGTATAAATTATTTTATTTTAAACATTTGATTTAAAAATTGCTTTATATTATTATTCAAAATTGCCATAATTTTATAAGAAGACATTTATCGAAATTTTGACATAAGTGATTTTTGTCTTATTTTTGTTCGTAAAGTCTGCCCCTAAATGGTGGGAATTTTTTTTGGACACCCGGTATAGTAATCGCAGTAAGTATTTTTCACTTTCTATTGCGTTTTAAAAGATCCTAACCAGCAGCGCTAAATAAAAAATGTGTGATTTAACAATTGTTATCAATTAATTTTATTAAATTTTGCACCTACATTTTTAAGCCAACTAACGACTTGTTTTTTTTTTAAATCTTGGGACAGTCCACGAAGGCTGATGCCTAAGTACTAACGTACCGTGGGTGTCTTATGTGTGGTGAGAGGGAGTTTGTTCACACGGGACTTAAATATTTGGAGATTGGGAGGAGAAGGAAAAACTTTTGCGGGCAGCAGGTTCCATAGTCTTGACACTCTAGGAATGAAGGAACGAAGAAAGCGGGAAGTTCGGGACCTCTCTAACTGAACTATAAAAGGATGCATAAAAGTTGCACTTCGTGTTGCTCTGTTGGGAGCTGCCAGAGAAAGAATTATACTGGCCAACTCCTATGAG
Organism: Listronotus oregonensis; assembly: GCA_019359885.1. Classification (NCBI taxonomy): domain Eukaryota; kingdom Metazoa; phylum Arthropoda; class Insecta; order Coleoptera; family Curculionidae; genus Listronotus; species Listronotus oregonensis. Next base: position 102,510 of record JAHBCN010000056.1, read on the forward strand.
CAGAAGCCGTAAAAATACCTATAGAAGAGCGACAGATCCCCTACAGCTCGACGGTTGGCAAGAAGAAGAAGCCTTTCTGTGAGCTTGGGATCATTAATAAGACGAACGGCTCTTCTTTGAATAGAGTTCAGAATGCTAAGTGTTGTAGGGGACGCCATTCCCCAGACATGAGAACAATATTCTAAAGAGGGTCAGATTTGGGATACAGAGTATACAGATTGGAAGAAGAGAAATACTTTCTCGCTCGACAGAGGAATCCAAGCTTCTTCGAAGCTGCCAAGGCTATGGATGTAATGTATTTGTGCCAGTCGAGATTACTCTCAAAAGTAACGCCGACAAGATTAAACGACTCTTTGTTTTGCAGAACTTGGACGCTCATATGTAACGAATGAGCACTGGCAGACTTTTTTCGCGACAGCGAACATGACTGTGTTTTCGAGCCACTAAACTGAACAAGATTTTTGGCACCTCAATCCAAGATAAGTTAGAGGTCTTGTGAAAGAGATATCTGCATTGACCTGCGCTTGTTTTCCAAATCAGAACTACATGGTGGCTTAAAAAATTGAATACCAGAGTGGAGGGTACTATCGTATACCGCCCGTGTTGGCACAACCGCGTCTAAAAAATGCCGTGATAATGCCGGCCTATATGTGCCGGTTTCAGTGCTTGATTTTTGTTCTACTATTATTTTACTAATTTGTATATCTCAATGACAAAAAAAGTTTATTTATTAAAATAGACAGATTAGTAAAAAACTTTCTAAGTCAGAAAAAGAGTGGAATAAAATTGTGAATAGAACTTGGTTTTATGTTCGATCTCAGTACTTAAAAGGCCGAAATTCTTGGATAGGCACTTAGCCCTTATTTTACAAAAGCTTTTACTAGGAATTTACATTAAGTAGTACAGACATACTGTGACAAAGTATATAGGGGCTTTAACCCCTTGGGGTAATGTATACAGTTACTCCATTTCTTGTGGCACATTATACTGCGGGACACTATATTGTATGACACTTTATTAGGACCTCTATTATAGAGGTTACTTTATTAAAAGAACTTGGAGCCAGGAAACTGAAAAAAGTTTACTTTACCTGTAAAACCAGTATAAAGCACATAAGATAGCCGAGCCTTCAGATCCCTAGTCTGAACTGCCAACCTCTGGACTCCAGGACTTTCGATACATTTACCTATTATAACCTTTTTGTGAAAATAATTTTAATTTTTTCTCCTAATTTCTACAGGTAATCGTGGTAAGCATCAGATTGTCACTTACCTTGTATAGGTAATCGTAACTCTACCTTGACTATATAAAACCTGACTTAGCACTTCTTTTCTTTTCTCTACATATGTTAAATATTTATGTAATATTTTATTTCCAAAGACCCCGCACAACTTTTATGAAAATTGGGTTTCGACTAATCATTTGAAAACTTTGTAAATTATTAGTTCTTAAAACGCTGACTAGTAATCTCAATGGTTACGAAGTCCGATAGCCCCTCCAACCCTACCAAAATCACCGACAAATGTAAGGAGGGTGCATTTGACTAATTATTGGTAAATTGCTTAAACGTGGTTGAACCTGCATAGTCACCAAATTTAAGCCTGACATCCTCCAAACACTCAAGTACACCCCCACACCCTTACCCCTTCCACCACCGATTAAAGCCATTTGACTTTTTCCCGTTCACGGTTTGTAAAACCGTTTAATCGTGGTTTTCGTAAGACAACTACATTCGGGGATAGAAGGCAACGAAAAAGCGGATGAACTAGCGAGACAGGGATCATCCACACCATACTTTGGGCCAGAACCTGCCCTTGGAGTGACCAAAACTACAGCACGAGGACAAACCAGGGAATGGATCCGAAACAAACACGAAGAATACTGGGGAAACCTAGTAGAATAAGACATGGAAAAAGCTTTATAAAAGGCCTATCCAAAAAAACAAAGGAAGAACTACTCAGACACAGAAGGAAAAGACTTAACAGTAGGGTTGCTAACAGGGCATGATAGCCTAAGAGGACACCTACACAAGATAGGCTTATACAATGGGGACCCAAGTTGCAGCATGTGCGACGAGGGGAAGAAACAGCCTACCATATCCTGTGCGAATGTAAAGCATTGAATAGCAAAAGACAGGCATTATTTGGGCAACCGGAAATGAGCCCACAGGAATATATCAACCAACCAGTCTCGGGGTTATACAGACTTGTGGAAGGAACAAGACTAATGGGAGGATTCATATAAAAGACAATTGGAGATTAGGCACAAAAAGCCCATGAGGCTGCGCTGCCTACGGACGGCTCCCAGGGAAGAAGAAGAATCTAAATGATCACTAGCTAATACCTCTCGACCCCAACTATTAAACTCCCATCAACTCTACCTCACTTCAAAACCTGCCATGGACTTTCCTGCTTACTGGTTGTAAAACCGTTTGATCATGTATTTCATTCCCAACCAGCTAAACCATCACTACTCAATATTCTTGTGTATTCCACCTCGTACGTGTGTCTGTAACTAATCGTGTATTCCACCTCGTACGTGTATCTGTGTGTGTGTGTGTGTGAGTCCATTTAGTGGCAAGTACAGCGTGAAGTGGGGGTAGGAGATCGGGTGTTCAATAATTGGGGTCAAAGGAGTATTGGGTTGTGATTGTTTAGGTACGAAATTCAAGATCAAACGGTTTCCCATGTCGAAAACAGAGAAAAGTCACATGGCAGGCTCTGGTCGCTGATGGAAAGGTTGAGAAGGTGAGGGAGGGACTAGTTAAATGTTTGAGCTGTAGGTTTGATTACAATAATAAATATTTTGTTAAAGCAATTGACCAATAATTAGTCAGTTGCATTTTGTTAGCTTTGAGATTGATTTTGTGGGGTTGGTTGGATTATTGGGTTTCGTGCTCATTGGGACTCTTAATCAGCAAGTTAGGAACAATTAACCTGCGAAGTTTCAAAAAAATTGACCGAATCTCATTTTCCATGAGCATTGCGCCGGGTCCTTTGTTTTATCTTCTTCACCCAGAATAAATTTTTATAAATCCTAATATTAAGATTACCATACCGATGCTATTTTTCCATAGTTCACACATGCCCACTTTCTCGAACGAGTTGGTGCTAACACATGCGGTCTTTTTACAAGAAACAATTATGTCTTTTATAATTTCTTAAAAATTTATAAATATTTATATCGAAATATTATGATTCCATATGGCTTACAAAAATTCTAGAAACTAACATTAGAGCATCCTGCATATTAAATTAAAAAAAAATATTTTTACGTAAAAAGTGTATTATAAATCCGCACTGTCTAGACTTATATATTATAAATTTGACCATTTTATAGGCCAGATTTACAACATTTTTATAAAATACTTAAAAATGAAAAGTAACACGTACAGGCATTGATTAATGAATGGTTATGAATACACCATTTATTATGTGTATACAAATATTTCAAAAATGGGATAATGGTGTTAAAATCACAAGCTTTTGACGGCTGTCAATAATTTTTTTTTATTAATGACTTTTAAGACGTAAATGTATACTACAGTGAACACAAAACTTAAATTTTTGTATTTTTGGTTTTTCATTTAATTTTTTTTTAAGATATCTCAATACGTACTTCTATTTTTTTTAAACATATTGGTATTTATTAATTAAATCTTTCTTTAGACTACTTATTTTATTATAAAAAAATATTCTGTTTCATACAGAGTGTTAAAAATAATTATATGTGTGTATGTATGTAGTGTGCGAAATTTTATGACAGACTTAACTATATCTGAAATTATTTCGTTTACTTAATTAAAAAAAATCAACAATTTTAAGTAATAATATTATTTTTTTTAAATATGCGAATTAAATTTATTGTTCCTAATATACGGCACTATAAAGTATTGTTTTTAGTTGTGTAGTAATGGCCGGAAAGTTTATAAAAGTGGCAACATCAGTATAGTCTGTCTCAAAGTATATCGTTATGGCTTTTGACGGACCATACCCCAATAAACCTTTAACGATTTTATTACCTATTATTATTGGGTAAAGTCATTTGTTTATAAGGGCAGGGGTGGGCCAGGTATTTCTTGAGTATTAACCATTAGGCATTTAAATATTTTGGCTAAAATTTTAGTGGCAGTGTTGAATAACCGTTTTTACTGTGCGTTTTGAAAAAGTTGTTTTACGAGAATATAACTATGTCGAGTCGAAATCATTTGGCATTAGATGCAAAACAGGTTGTGAAAAATGTGTATGAAACTTTAATCAGTAGAGGTCTACTTAAACAAAAAGCTTTAAAAGAAACCTGTCTACTTACAAAAACTCCAATTTCATCGATAAGGGATATTATTATTAGTGAAGAATTGAACAAAAGAAAAAAACGTAGTGATTGTCAATCTCACCGTATAGATAATAGTGATCAGGACCTAATAAGAAGGAAAATATATTGTCTTTATGAAAGCGGAGTTATTTCTACCTTGGATAAACTAAAAAAGAAGCCAGACGAAGACGAAACCAATATAAATATTAGCCGTGCCACCCTCCATAGAGTTGTTTGTAAAATGGGATTTAAATACCGCAAAACAGACAAAAGAAGTAATGGAATCGCACAGATTACGCACTTGGAGATTTAATTACCTTCAAGAAATTAAAAGATATAGGTTAGAAAACAGATCCATAATTTACCTTGATGAAACATGGTTTGATACACACGACACAGTATCCAAAGGATGGGTTGATTCCAGTCAAAACTGTCAGACAAAAGCACCTTCAAATAAAGGAAAAAAAACGCATTACCATAATACACGCTGGTTCAGAAAACGGATTTGTCCCAAACTGCTTGCTGTTGTCTGCAAAGAATGTTAAGGATTCTAGCTTGGATTATCATAAGGATACAAGTGCAGAACTTTTTAAAAACTGGTTTCAAAATTATATTTTAAAAAATATTCCAAACAACAGTGTTATTGTCATGGATAACGCAAGCTACCACAGCCGTCTGCTACACAAAGCACCAGCTTCATCAAGTTCAAAAACTGAAATCTAGGAATATTTGTTAGAAAATGATATTTATTTTAAATTCAGTTACAAAAAAACGCATCTTTTGGAAGTCCTAAATTTATATGCAATTAAAAAACAATATGTATGTGACAATTTGGCTGAAAAGGCTGGGCATACTGTCTTACGGCTTCCTCCGTATCACTGTATGTCTAACCCCATAGAGCATTTGTGGAACCAAGTAAAATCAAAGATCAGAGCAAAAAATGTTACACCTATTTTAAGTCCCAGTGTTATAAATTTGATAAAAAATGTAATTACCAATATACTAGTTGAGAGCTGGAAAAATTTACTACAGCACATTATAAAAATTGAGGACTCTTACATTTCTATCCGAAACAACATAAATCCTATTGTAATTAATCTCAATGATGACTCTGATAGTGAAATAAAATTAGATTTAGATATTTAGATTGAAAATGTAATTATGTATAGATAATGCACTTATAAATTTATTAAAACTTTGCATATATTTAATTTCTTAATGTAATTTTAAGATTATACTTACCTAAATAAACAATAAATTATAAATCTTTATATTAATAAAGTCCGTCCCTAATGTTCTGTCCTTTAATACCTTGCGATCCGCAGTTTTATTGCTGTCGGCAGGTATAATTCATAAAGGCAAGAGCTAACACGGTATACTTTGAGACATACTATACATATTTTCCTAATTTTAACTAGTAATACAATGTCACAAGGGACTAAATTATTTTTATAAATTTTTTCGAATTCATAAATATTTTGAAAATTATCTTGAGTCAAAGATAATAAATAATATTTTAGAAATATTCGTAGGCGGAAAAACAAAATTTCAAATTTAGTTTAACCTCGAGTGGTATTCTGTAAGAAACTTTTACTACAAATTTGTTTAATAGTATATTACGTGTCAGAAAAGTGGTATTTCACTTGACAAGTATGGTACGTTTGAATCCAAGTGAAGAGAATATTTAAATACCATACGAGTCAAGTAAAATCACTTTTCTGACCAGGTAAGTATATTATTTTTTCGCATTTTGTAGATAATTGCCTATTTTGCATTTTATATTAAAATCAGTTTATAATAATAGTTACTGAAAAAATCTAAAAAAACGTAGTAGTCTGACGTCTCAGTAACTTGGCAATCTAAACCTAAATAGGAGGTTGTTTTGTGTAATTAACAACGGTTGACAACATCTAAATAAACTTATCTTTAAAGAGCGAAATTTTTACAATAATTATTATAATGGCTGATAAAAACGACTCGGAGGATATTTTAAATGGAGCCCAAAAAGCTTCTTTTAGTTTACCTCCAGTGAAATCTAAGGAAGGGTATAAAAATGTATATAATATGTTCTTCAAGTGGAGAAACTCCAAGGGATTTAAAGGAATTGACGAAAACTTAATGCTAACCTATTTTTAAGAAAAGGTAGGCTATTTTATATGATTAAAAAATTGTATTCCATAGGTAATAATTTTGTTAATTATTTTAGGCAAAAGTCCTTAAAGCTTCTAGTTTAAGGTAATAGCTTACTTGAAACACCAAAATGACGAATATGAACCTAAAAAAATTAAAAGTTTTACCAATGGAAAACGTCACAACTTTTCTGAACAAAGCTTTAGACGACACATTTCTTTTATTTAAACTAGTATTAATTTTTTAGCAAATGGTGTTTGTCAGCGTGCAGAATTATGCAGTTTAACAACTGAAGATATTGTAGCGCTGATATTCTGGTTTTTAAACGGCCTGGGAGATGGCGATCTACAAGCGTAGCTAAAGAATACGTGGAAAAAAACATTGGTAATAAAGTAAGAAATTTTTAAAGGACATTTAACAATGTCCAACCGGGACCAAAGAAGTTCCCGTGGGAATTTTGGTAAATGAAAAAAATGTTCAGCAACGATTGATTGCTACAGCGGGGCAAAAGTTATAATCTTTTCCAACTTACACAATTGTTTTTTTTTAATAATTATAGCCACGCTGTTTAAAATATTTTTTTCTTTCTTGTTAAGTTGTGTTTTATGGAGTAATGGTAACTGCTAAAATGGTTGCTATACTGTAAAATATGGTCTATTACGTATGATTTTATGGTCTGTACTGTACAAAATGCAAAAAAACTATGTAAAACATTGATTTCTACGCATTGTAGTCACAAGGAAAAACCATAAATTTTATCATGGTATATTCTATAATTTTACATAAACTTTAGGTTCCTACAAATGGCAGAAAATTGCCTTTTCTAGTTTTTATTTCCTTTTATAGCTGCACTACGTACACTTCACATAGCACGGCGGAGAAAACTGATTTGGAAGCCATGGTTTTTTATTATCGATTGTAACGGCACAAAAATACTCTTTAAATATTTAACATAGCTTATTATAAATATGTTCTATAGTTTTGTGGCGGATTCATGTTTCAGTTTGTTTTATTTGGGATACTCGCCTTACTCCTTTTTGGAAAATGGGACCCTCTTTTAAGTTTTTTTAGACTTACTCAGTAACTATTATTATAAACTAATTTTATTATAAAATGCAAAAGGAAACTTGTTCAAAAAAACGTAAAATAAAGAAAAGTGCATTTATTTTATTAAATAAAGACAGATGTGTAACATCAATATCTGTTAATTTAAATAATACATGGTTACCTATGCTTGAAGCTGAAGTAAATTCAGGTAAACTTAAAATCAATTAACACACCATACCACCCACCTTTCTGGTCTTTTTGAATACCATACATACACCAGTCCAATAACCTAGTGTCACTTATGACAAAACGTCATTAAAAAGTAAAAAATAAAAAAAATAAAAAAGCTATCAGAATTTCCTAAGTTTTTAGACCAAAAATTTCTTAAAATTTAGTTTAATTTTTTGTTTTAGTTTCTATCTTGACAACGGTGGCCGACTTGCCACTGAAACGTAGACTAGTATTTGTGATATTTTTGGGTTTTTTGGGGAGTTTTCTTCTTTTTTGTTGCAGGCGATCTGCAAGTTCATAGGGGTCAATAGGGCTGGACAGGGTCAGCCCGTATACCCCGGGACCCGGACCAAGAGGGTCCCATTTTCCAAAAAGTAGTAAGGCAAGTATCCCAAATAAAACAAACTGAAATATAGCTTATTATTTCATATCATGTATGATTTGTTTTACTTCAATTAGTATAAAATAATTATATATAATAGGAATAATAATTTCCTCTATATACAGTCTGTCTATTTAAGTTGGAACCAAAAGGAAAACTTTATTATTAATAAGTTTACGAAGAAAAGTTGTATACGAGGTTTGTCAAAAAATATTAATTTTGTAGGAGTAAAGTACCTTTATTTTTTACAATACAGAAAAATGTTATAAAGTAAAATTATTTTAAATTAAAAGGTATATTTAAATATGCAATCACAGCTATTTAGCATAAAAATTTAGGTTTGGTGATTATTTCCTAATAATTCCGTATTAATTGTTCTGGCTTGATACAATTTAACGTAATCTAGGATGCACTGACATGAAATATTTGACATTGTGTGTCATAGTGAGTTCGTATTTGTAAAATTACAGTAAAAATGGCAGATTTACTAAATCGTGAAGAAAAAATAGAAAATAGAAATATTATTAGTAAATAATCACCAATCCTAAATTTTCATGCTAAATAGCTGTTATTGCATATTTAAATATAACTTTTAATTTAAAATAACTTTACCCCTTAACATTATTTTGTATTGTAAAAAATAAAGATACTTTACTCCTAAGTAAAATTCACATTTTTTGACAAACCTCGTATACGGCTTAAAAAAATTGATATCTTATGGTTGCAATTTAAGTTTTGTACCATGCAGAACATTTTATAAAAACTACTTTTTTTTGTAAACCTAATAATAAAAAATTTTCCATATGGTTTCGAGTTAAGTAAACACTGTAGATGTAAACAATGTATAATTGTTTAAAAGCACTAATAGATTAATATATATGTGAATATAATGCAGTTTCAGTAATATTTCATACATGCGTGTCGAATTATTAACCTACTTTTTTTTAAGTCTGTTAATAAATGTTCAAACTAGGCAACGTTAATTAGCGGATTTAACATTTATCTCCAGTAATTATTAATTTTAATCAATAGTCTCTCTTATATGTGGTATATAATACCGTACAACATGCTCATTGAAACGTAAATTATTCATTTGAATTTCTACGTTTACAGTGGATTACTGTATTACTGTATTACCAAACCGGATACAACTTTTCTATTTGTTATAAACGGAATTTAAGCTATCCATAACATTTTATATCATAAATATTTAATTTTCATTGAATTTATTTAGAAAATATTGATGTATCGATTTTTTTACTAAATATAGTAATTAAATTTTTGTTATAGCGATGGATTTTAATTAGGTCTACACTAAACCTAATAAGTTATTAACTATAAAAAATTAAAAGAGGTAATAGAAAATAAATTCGAGAAAAAATAATTATAATTGAAAATAGTTTTTGGCTTTCTAAATATAAAAAAATAACAAAATGCTTTTAAACTTGGGCTTGCTTTTTTGGGAACGAAGTAAAATTTTACATGATGACGTTTACAGATTACAAATTATATTTAAATACATATATTTTCAGTAAACATGTAGAAAATTATATTTGCTATCGAAACGATACCTTCTAAGAGTTTTGTTTTTTGTAAAATTAATGCTAACCAAGTTTTAAAAAAATTTAAATTCAAATTTTGATTTTTGCCAAGAAAAATAGGCCAATAGCATCTGATATATATTTGGTGTGAGTCCCCTCTCACTTTTTTAATAAAATATTTGGAAAATCCTAGAGCCAGGGTTGTTTTAACGATATATGAGTCTAATATGTAAGTTCGGAAGGGTAAATCGACATGTGTGCCTAGATTTGTACCTTGGAACCGAGACCAAAATTCTAAGAGTACCTTTTATTATTTTTTATTAAATAATTTTATCGTAATTTAAATTACAAAATGCATCATAAAATTTTTTTTACTCAAAAAGGGAGTTTTAAATAAGTTATTTTTTTGCTTGTACTAGTGACGCCTTTTTGAGCGATTTTCTGTTTATGTAGAATTTTAGGTAGAATCCTTTTGCGTACTTTAATAATTTTTGTCAGTTGCGGTTTTAATGAAATAACCCACATTTGCCTTTTTTTAAATGAAACACCATGTATATTATTTTACCACCTAATTCTCAATACAAATAAATATTAAATTATATCTTACACTTTATATTTATTTGTTAAGAAATTGGTTATTTGTAAAAAAATAATGAAAACCTCATAAGATTTAAATTTTGCACACTTTGTATAAAATCAACATTGCCATAAACTCATAATTATTTTTATATAAAAAAAATGTTTTTACATTATTAGCTAATTTTTCCTCTTTTTTTATTCTTAATTTCAATTAACCAAGTACGCATTAGCAGAATGCAAGTTGGCTTAGGAACAATTAGTTGCTGCAATATTTTGTAAAATGTGTAAGCAAGAAATAAGGATTACATACTGCCAGCCTTTTGTGTTTCTTAATTTTGGTTTTAATGAAATAGTATTTGAAAACTTTTTAATATATAATATTATTAGACTTTATATTAAGAACCAAAAATAAGTGCAAATACTTTACAAATGTATTTCGCTAGATATTAGGAAAGAAGTAGGGATGCGACATCGAAGCCAAACATCGATGTTAAACATCGATGGCAACATCGAAACCTGACCATCGATGGTACGATGCAATGGTTCGTTCATGGTCTATTAGCATTATTAGCATCCATAACGTACCGCCAACTCCAAAGGCGACGCCAAAAGAGCCGCGACACTATGATCTTTTAGCGGAGTGCGGCTCGGCTCGGCATTAGGAAAGATTCATTATCAGGGGTGGCTACTTATTTTTATCTAATAAATAATAAAATTAAATTATCTTAATTAATTACATAATATGTATAATTCAATAATATTAATTATATTAATTTTGCCTAATAATATTAATTCTAATAATATAAGTCTTAGTTTTTATACAAAATTGCGGGTTGTATGTATAAAGTACGAGATTCAGTTCGCTTAAAGCAGTTTTAAACGTATGTTTAAAATTTTTGTATTTTTTTTAAAAAGCCTTCTTGAATCTAATATAACATTTGATTATTATTTATTTATAAATAAATGGACAAAACCTTTATGTCTTTACCAAACAAGATAACAAAGAAAGACACATCATAAAAAATTTTAGTATATCCTTAAGATTATTTGTTTTTAAAACATTGTTATTTTTTTTACCTTTGCAAAAAATATCGATGTTAGAAGGCAACATCGATGTTATCATCGATGTTTTCGAGACCCAACCATCGATGGCAAAACATCGATCAACAAACCATCGATGTTTTTAGACCATCGATAAACATCGCCCATCCCTAGAAAGTAGGTAACCAAGCATTAATACTTTTAAAAGACTGGATGAAGTCCTAGTTGTCCACGAATTATTAAAAAATAATAAAGAATAAATAAATAAAAAAAGAAGAAATAAAATATTAAAAAATAATTATATTTATAAAAAAGTATTCAATAATAAAATTATATACAGAAAGTGTAAAAGAATTCTATACCTATTCTAGTTCTTGATGTCTTTTTTTCATTAATTGTATTTTTTCCAGAAATACCAATTCTTTGAGAATAAATATAAAGTATAAAGTATTAATAAGGAGGTTATTTTATTTTTAAAGGGAATAGTAGAGTACAGGATGTCTTATTTAAATAAAAGCAACTTTGCCTTATATTTTTTAAACTATAACAAATAAAAAAGGATTGAAATTCTACACAATCTTGTTTTAAACTATTTTTTCTATCTTTACTAGCAATTGATATAAAAAGCTGTCTTGAATTCATCGATATTTTAAAAACGCCCTGTATCTCCAAAATAATTTAAGTTAGCCGCGATCTGTTTTTACCGTTGCAGTTGTTTCAAAAATCGCACTATAGTTTTCCCCATACTATGAAAATCTATTAAAAAGGCGCCAGCCTGTGTTTTATGCTTTGGCTTTCGTGTGCTGCTAAACGACAAATACCATTTCATACTGATAATATTCAATTAAAATTATTTATTTCCTGGCTGTCTTCTGTGTTTCTCCATTACATTGCTACTGGGTAATATTGATGAATTGATAAACAAATGCATAGAAGCAAATAGTTTTTGTTAAAGACTATGTGATTCCTTCTCTTTTTGCTCAACTGATTTTAATGATGTTAGCATTATATACAAATTTAAACAAGTCGTACAATAGTGTGTGCCCTTTAAAAAAGTTAAATACTCATTAATTTAAATATCTTGTAAATTTTTACTAAAATTATAAAATAAAAATTAAAAATGGATGTGTCGTTTAGCATTAGATTTTAAAATTGAAAACAAAACAACCTTTAAATTGTGCTTATTGTAAATTAAATCATAAAACACACCAATTAGTAACAAACTTTGTTACTATTATGGACCAGAGGTGTAGCTTCGGTCAGTCTTATTTACTGTTTTACAATTATTTGATTAAAAGTATTGTGGTATTAATATTATTAATAATCTTGTACTTGATATTTATTTTCTGCTTTGTTATTCATAAAAATAATACATTTGAAATACCGCAATAACGATGAATGTCGAGATATTTAAATTTTTTAGTTGCGGGGTACGAGAAGGCTAATTATTTAAAATTAAAAATAATTCTAATTTTTCCAAAAAATAAAAAATAAAACGAAGCTTTGATGAATGATATACTATCAACAGGTGGTCACTTTAAACACTTTTTGCAAAATTTATTATCGTCTTTAATTTTACATATTACCCTTTTTGTGTCAAACAAGTTTTAAATTAAAATATCTTTAAAGCCGTGGAGTGAATTTTTATTATTTGTTTTATATAGATTTTTCCAGAAAAAAAGCATGTAGTATAAAGCAAAGAATAAGTACTATGTACCAAATTATTAATAATATTAATACTAAAAAAGTTACTACAAAATAATGGTAAATAAATTAATAAAATTGCCTGGAGCTACGCCAATGAGAAAAAATATTTACTAGATTTATTACAGAAAGTTATATTTTGGTTAGTGTTTTAATTGTAGCAAGTTTCATTCAAATTAAAAAACCCGATTTAAAAATAAAGGAAGAATCCCTTTTTTGAAAATGTTTTTCTCATCCTGTATCTTATCGTTTTAGAGCTAGGTCTTCATAACATTTTTGTCTTATTTTTGGCCAAGAAACCAGGCATTAAGAATGGTCCCATGTTGTTGAAACAGCCTGTATATTACTAAAATAGGCTAAAAATTTTAACTAGGGCTCTTTAACTTTAACTAACCACAACTAACCAGACAATTTTTGCGGGTAAAATTGGTTTTTTGATAATACAGGCGCACAGTAGTGCGCCAGGTCAAGGTCCGGCCTAACGCACTCAGTGTGTATATTGCACAAAAGGTTTTGGAGTATTTTCCCCTATTATATCTTCGTTATCGTTTTACATAGAGATATAAAATTTTATTTTAACACATTTCCACAAGTATTCTTATTACATGTGAAAAAAGAGAGAATTAAATCAAGTAGTTTCTGAGATATTTGATTTTGAAAATCACCCATTTTACTACTGAGTAATTGATTGACCTACTTATTAAAATTATAAAGCACTTTTCGAGGGAGTAGAAACTTAAAATTTGGCATAAAACTGGTTTTAGGGTACAAATAAAAATCCCACATTTTTACCCAGAACGCCCTAAAACAAGGGCGGTAATATCGAATATTTAAAAGTTTAAACCTGACAGAACCTGAATTTCTGAGGTCATAATTGTCTTAGAATTTAATATGTAGGCAAGATTTCATTTACTAAACAAAGAAAATTGCTACAATTTACTCACTCAGAAAAAATAACCTTAAATCCATGGTAACAGAAGTTATCTACCTTTAACAAAAAAACTGTCAAAAATTCATATTTAAAGAAGAATCATCACTTCTTTTTTGATATCCAGCGAAATACGTCTGTAACATGCACATTTGATTCGCTTTTAACATGAAACTCAATAATATTAAATATTTTAAAGTTTTCAAACTTCATCTCATTTAAATCAAAATTTAAAAACACGAAAAGCTGGCAGTATGTAATTCTTATTTTTTTCTTAAATTTTATACAAAATATTGCAGCGATCATTTGTTTTTAAGCAAACTTGGATTCTACTAAACAGTATGCGTATTTAGTTAAAGAAAATTAAGAATAAATAAAAAGGTTGCAATTAGCTAATAATTTAAAAATATTATTTATTATTTTTATTAAAGTAATCAACTTTAAAATTGATATAAAATTTAAAATTTATGTTTTTTTCCTTAAATTCATTACAAATAAACTATTTATTGGAAATACATTTAAATGTATCCGAACAAGATAATGATGTCGATGATGTCGATTATTCCTTTAAAAATATTAATTTTAATTTTAATTTATCTGAAAATGAAATTAAAAGTGCTATTTCTTCATTTCGTCCTGGGTCTTCTGGTGGTATAGATTCATTAAGACCAAGACATCTTAAGGACTTGGTAAGTGACGAGCATGGTAACCATTCTTTTAAATTACTGTCGTCAATTAAGTCTTTTATAACTCATTTATTTCAAGGTTCAGTTCCAAAAGATATTTGTAAATTTTTTATGGAGCAAACCATGTGCTTTTAATAAAAAAGATGGAGGTATTCGACCAATACAGTAGGAATATGTTTCCGACGTTTAGCTTCTAAGGTAATATGCTCTCGTATTTATGAAAAGCTAGGAAACCTTTTTCGCCCATATCAACTTGGCTTTGGAACAAAATGCGGAGCAGAAGCAGCAATACATGCACATACGTCATTTTCTTCTTTATCCTCACGAATCAGATAAAGTTATTTTAAAAATAGATTATTAAAACGCTTTTAATATGGTTAATAGAAAAACAATTTTATCACGAGTAAGCGAATATCTCCCAGAATTTTTACCATTTATAGCCCAATGTTACGATAATCCGAGTTTACTTTCTTACGGTGATCAACATATTTTTTCTCAAAGAGGTGTCCAACAAGGAGATCCTCTTGGACCAGCTCTTTTTAGTTTAGCAATTAATCCACTTATTTTATCATTAAATACAGAAATAAATCTTTGGTATCTAGATGACGGCACACTTGCTGGAAACCCAAAATCGGTTTTAGATAATTTTCATAAAATAATCAGAGGAAGTAAAGATTTGGGTTTAAATTTAAATTTTGATAAGTGTGAATTAACTGTTTTATCTAAAGATCATTCCAATATACTATCAAATTTGTTCCTAATTTGTCAGTAATTCCCATTTCAAATTTTAATTTATTAGGAAGTGCTTTTTCGTCAAATGAAATTGAATACTCAATTAATAAAAAGACAGAATTTTTAAAATCTCTTAGCACCAAATTAAAATTTATAGACTCACATATTTCCTATTATTTACTAAAATATTCCTTTGCCATACCTCGAATGTCTTATTTGTTAAGATGTTCACCTTGTTGGAAATCTCCAGAATTACTTTGTAATTTTGATAATGTATTACAAAGTTTGGTTCAAGACATAACAAATTGTGATATTAAATTAAATTCTTGGTTACAAAGCACTCTTCCAGTAAGATTTGGAGGTCTTGGAATAAGAGATACATCCACCCTATCTATTTCTGCCTTTTTAGGTTCAATCAATGACGTGTCAGGTTTACTTTCCAAAATTTTACCTTCCTATATTCTTGCGACAGTAGATAATGATTTCAGCAATTGTTTTGTAAGATGGTTATCTGTTTGCAATCTTCAAAATCAACCACAAGAATTACCAAAAAAACAGAAAGATTTTGACTTTCTAATTTGCCAAGCTCGTCACAAATATATTACAAACATGTGCCAGACAAGTGAAGATAAGGCACGTCTACTTGCTCTTCAGGCCCCTGAAAGTAATGCTTGGATTAACGCACTTCCATCTTCGTCCTTGGGAAATTTGTTAGATAACAAAACATTCCATATTTCCATCGCTCTCAGACTTGGTCTGCCTGTGTGTGGAGAGCACACCTGCGTTTGTGGCGAAAATGCTGATATTTATGGCCTACATGGGTTAAGCTGCAAAAAAGCGCAGGGCGTTCTTCTAGACACAGTCAGATAAATGACATTATCAAAAGAGCTCTGATTTTAGCTGAAAATCCTTCTGTGTTAGAGCCTCTTGGAGTTTGCAGAAGCGATGGAAAACGGGTAGATGGAATGACCTTAATTCCCTGGAAATATGGAAAACAATTACTTTGGGACGCTACTTGCAGCCATACACTTGCAAAATCCTATCTGGACAAAACTTCTAATTTTGTAGGTGCGGCTGCTCGTATTGCCGAGAAAAAAAAACATCTAAAATATAAAGAGCTTGAAGAACGCTTTATCTTCATTCCTTTTGCTGTTGAAACTTTTGGTCCTTGGGTGATGAGGCTAAGGGTTTTATTAATGAAATTTGCAAAAAATACAATGCAAAAAATCTTGAAGTTTCATTATCCAAAGAATTGGTTTAGCTGTGCAACGGGGTAATGCAGCATCGGTACTAGGAACAATCCAGGAAGACCTAGGACTTGATGAAGTTTATAATTTTTAAATATAGATTAAGTTATTTATTTAATTTTAGAATATTGTTATTTGGTATTTATAACATTATATATTTTAAGGGACAATTATTTACCTTCATTTTTTAAGTAAAAATATTAATTACTTAAAAAAAAAATTAAATGTGTAATATCGATAGATATATAATTTTATTCTAAAACAAATAGTCAAATTATATAAAAAGTGTCCCAAATAAAAAATAGACAACTTTAAGTTAAACCTTTAAAACCGTACCTGATAAATTCCACATAAATATGCTATTAACAATTTTTTAAATCTCCACTTACAACCGAGACATCAGGGATACTTAAATAGTCAGAATTTAAAAAACTTCCTGTATCTCCGAAACAAATCAACTTAGCCGTGATCTTTTTTTAGCGTTCCAGTTGTTTTACAACTAGAACTCTAAAACTTGTCATTAGAATTGCTCTATCTATAACAGTTTTTCCAATACTCTGAAAGTCCATCGAAAAGGTGAAACCCTGTACTTTTATCTAGTCCTAAAAAACACATTAGTAAAGTGAACCTTTCGGTTCTTTGAGCTTAACGAAAATCAATAAAGGCATTATTCAACCATTACATAACGCTTTTAGTGGGCAATTACGTTGTTTTTAACTTTTAGCCTTAATGTAAATTTAGTTTAAATATCTCATAAAATTTGGGCTTTAATTCTACAATTTTCTTAAAAATAAATTAGCTACATTTTTGTTTTTATACAGTTAATAGAAGGTAAATGTAGCTTTTTCTCATTTTCTAGCTTTAATTAATTTATTAAATAGAGCACTCTTGAGTTTTTCATGTAGGTGTAGAAAATATATGTAAATAAAAAAAATGTAGTGTATTTTTCCTTTTAACTTACAAGAATATAGCAAAATATAAAAACAAGATTATATTAAAATGAGTTCAACGATTCAATAATTTTTTATGAAATTTTTACTTGCAGTTGCTGGTTTTGTTTTTATTATGATATCTAAGCTTCTGATACTTATATAAAATTAAAGCCCGATTATTTACCTTTGTTTATATGTATAACAATATAGGTTTTATATTGGTCTTGTCTTTTTAATATTAATTTGTTAGTTCAAAAAAATGAAAATGGCGTACGTAATATTTTACCTTTTTTTAATATTAAGCAAACTTTTGTTTTTTTTTTACAACTAATGGCCTTAACTTAAAGAAAATAATTTTATGTAACTATTTACACTAAATAGTCTTACTAAAATACTTTTTAAAATACTAAAATCTTGGTTTATTTGGTCATTACAGATCATGACCTAGGTAAACCTATCTTAAATCTAATTTATCAACCTTTTTAAAAGTTTTTTTTTTGTATTTTTTTTTTATAAAAGTTATTGTCCAATGCTTTATTTATTATTTAACTAGTTCTTGATGTGCCTGTCAGTCGCAAGATATAGATTTTTGAAAAAATCTATACCGTGTTGACTATCACTTCAGGTCACTTTTCTTAACGAGTAATCACTCACTTTTAATTAGTCTTGTTGGTTTATTTTGTGTATACCACTTTGTCTTTATCCCTACTAACTATTTCTAATAACAATATTTTCTTAAATCTAATAATTTGTTTAAAATAAGCTATTCTAAATTCTTACCTCTCGGTATCCTTCCTCATTCATGTGGACATTTTTTTAAAAACACTTTGTATATTTTGTGTATCGTTAAATTTAAAATTAAATAATGTTTTTCTTAATCTTTAAAAATATATTTTTGTTAAAAAATTGATTAATAATATTGCTCTATGAACATTTATGTTGCCTCATGCTTTGGTTGCGAGAGTCAAAACTGTGAATTTCTTTATAACCCAGTTTTTGTTGATTTTGATGTTTTAGAACTTTTTAAAATTTGTTTTAAAAGTACCTTTATATGCTTTTTTGCTGTATTTATTTATTTTTACTATAATTTTATAAGGTTAAGTATGTATGTTCCAGTTTTTCTTGGATATTGTATTTGTTAATGTCCTATACAAGCGTATGTATACATATTTTTTTTTTTTTTTTTTTTTTTTTTTTTTTTTTTTTTTTTTTTTTTTTTTTTTTTAAAAAAAATATAATATATATATATATATATATATATATATATATATATATATATATATATATATATATATATATATATAATATATATATAAATTTATAGATTATTATTTTATTATGTATATGGTATGTGAATTAATTAGATTTTCTTAAATTAAATTAGATTGAAATTGTTATATTATAATAACTATCACAATATTTTTTTTGTTTGTGGGGCGCTGATTTTTGCTCCGACTGTATAGACGCTTACCTCAGGTGAGTTCAGTATTCAACAGAGCCTTACGAACCTATATAAATAAAAGACTGATAAATGTTTGACACATTTGTTTATTAAAAAAATATTTATGATAAAACTTGAATATCAAATAGTTATCAAATTATGTAAGTCCTTATCAGGATATCTACACTATTACATTAATTAAAACGTTTGTCTTATATAATTAAAACAATATAAATAAACTTTTAATATAATATTTTATTATTATTATTATTATTATTATTTTATAACTCGTTTCGAAGAATTCAGAAAATTAAAAAAAATATGAAAAATGTATTTGATTCTATTAGTTTGTCTTTACTGAAAATTTATTTATTTATTTTTTTAACTTTTAATTAAAATTATTTGTTCATTATTATAATAAAAATTTATTTGGTCCAACAATTTATTAAATAAAAATAAATCTTTCAAAAACAATATCTATTCTAAGTCTGGACCTGTCCTTTTTCTCCTAGCGGCGAGAAATCTTATTAACCTTATTCGGTTTTAAAATGTCTATTCTAAGTTACCTGTTTGTTGTTACAAAACTGAAGTTCTTTGCTAAGTAGTAAAAAAAGGATATAATATTTATACAAACAGGCTACGATGTCTTCTAGTAAGGTTTATTTGAACTGGACTATCAAAAACCATCAGCTGAGCAACATTGGCACTTTGAAATTTTTCTAACATCTGGTTGACGAACTTTGTTTACTTTTTTGTGTCAAGGAAATCGGCACAGATTTTATGCAATTTGTCACTACCTCCAGGTAAATTGATTATATTTACTTTGAATTGATTTTTTATATACACTTTACTTAATTTTACTTTCTTTAAAACATAAAACTTTGGAAGAAAAAACTGTATCAACTTTCTAGGTTATGTCTAGCACTTAGCTATGAAACCGCTTTCTTTTGTCTTTTTCGACCCCTGGAGGAGCGTGGTTACTTTAGCGACTGAATTTGGACTAATCTCTAGTTTTCGGGGTTAATTCGTTTATATACCCCAAGAACAATTGCCACTATTTTAGGTAACATGGCGTCTTTCCAGGCACCTAGATAGAATTTTAGCTGGACAAATAGGGCAATTTTGAATAATAAAATTTTAACTTTATTACTAAGCCTTACTTTGCTGTTATTATCTGGGCAGCTATAATCTCACTTGATATTTAGAAAATTTAATGCTCTTTTTAATGGTGTATAGTTATATAAGTTTCATTTTGATCTTGTCACAATTATTTGCATGTAAACAAATTGATGTCATCCTTTCTGACTTCTTATATTTTAATATTTTTATAATTTTCAAATAAACCTCCGTTTAAATCTTATAACTAATACTAAATCTAAATAAATAATAATTTTACACATCTTTTGTGACTAATTATAAGCTTTATGTTTTTATATTAATTCCACAATATGGGTTTAATAAGCTCGATTTTTGTCTTTTAACGCGTCCCGCACTATACGCAAAAATTAAAGTATTTATTTTTACTTTTTCCTTAAATATATTTATATCATAAGAAAGATGGTTTCTTTCCCTATCTTTTGATATATAGTTTGTTAGGTTTTTTATTACGGTCAGTTTAAAACTTCTTATAGCATCATTGGACGCCAAAAGCACTGTTTCACCAATTTTTAAAATTGTCCTTTTTCTTATTAAAGTCCAAACACTTTTGTTATTATGCGGTCAAAACTTAGTTTAAACTTAAATCTACCTTATTCTAACTAAATCTAATCCTAATATTAAGTAATTTTCCATGAGTCGATCATTATTGGTTTTGCCTAGGGTTTTTTATGCATTAATGTTTATCTTGGTCACTATTATTACAACCCTCTGTATATTTATAACTATCTTGTTATAATATGATCATTAAATTAGCATTACATATTTATTGTATACATTTGGCCTTTCACTCATCTTTTTAGATTTATTACAGTCAAGAACAGTTTTCTCCGATATTTTCCGAAGTGAATTTCTGTGATTTTTTATTTCTTGTGTATTTAAAGTTTGCAAAATGTCTCATTCTGTTTATCATAGGTACCTTATGCCTTTTTCTTGGTTTCAATCCAATTTTTATATTTATATGACCCATTTTACCCCTGAAATGTATGTTCTTTTTATGTGTTTTCCTTTTCTTTATATTTTATAATAAAAATTTTTATTTAATAGTTTTCCATAAGGTTAAAAAAAAAAAAAAAAAAAAAAAAAAAAAAAAAAAAAAAAAAAAAAAAAATATAATTAATATATATATATATATATATATATATATATATATATATATATATATATATATATATATATATATATATATTATATATATATATATTATATTATTTTTATATTATATATATAATATATATATAATATTTATATTATATATATTTAAAAAATATATATATATATATATATATATATATATATATATATATATATATATATATATATATATATATATATATATATATATATATATATATATATATATATATATATTTTATTACGCTGATTACAATAACGCTAATAAAAAAAATGAACATCAGATTTACGAGTTATTCACAAAAATATACTTTTTTAAATGCAACACCCTGTATTTGTTACGTTAATTCGAAAGAGAGTGTAATTTTCTATATAATTAGTTATTTACATTTTTTTCCTAAAATGAAAAATAGGGGAGTTATTTCAATTTAAATGTATTTTTCCATAACTGGACGCAGGCAGCCATGGAATTCTTAAAATGGCATTTTTTGTATAGATTATCGTAGTATGCTATGACAAAAATAAAATACAAACAAAAGATAACACGTGTATCCGCCATGATGTTTTAGTGACAACTAGTAAATCATAAGGCAACAGTTCATTTATGCTACTGTTGTTTAAAAGGTTGTCATTTGGAGAAGTTTAATATGATAGAATGCTACATAATTTGGCAAAAAAATGGCATAAGGCTTTAGAGTGAAACTATTTCCAGAAAGAAATAAGCCAAACAGAAGATATTTTTTACTCCTTTATCGAAAGTTTCGATCAAACAAAAGTGTTTCTTAAGCGTAGAAATTAGAGAACCTTTAAAATTAATCAACAAACAAAAATTAATGTTTTGGCATATTTTAAAGTTTAACGTGAAAATTCCACAAGAGACTGTAGGTCAGATGATGATCTATGCTAAGGAACCATTAATAAAATTAAAAAAAAAACATGATTATGTACCCCACAAATACAGACCCACACAAACTTTTGTGCCAAGGCGTATAAACTTTTGCCAATGGTTTGTAAATGCTGCTATAGAAAATCAAAACTTTTTACGATTAATTCTTTGAAGCAATAATACTAATTTTAGTAATAGAGGCATGTTTAACCGAAAGAACCAACCTTATTGGAGCACTGCAATCTCCTGCGCTATCATCCTTTTAATCCACAAAGATGTTTTTGGTTAAACGTATGGTGCTGCCTCATTGGATTAAAAATTGTTGGACCTGTGTTTTATAAAGGATCTTTAACAGGCAAACAATATCTGAAATTACTAAGAAATGTGTCGGAGGATTTTTTGGATGATGCCAATATAGCTATTATTAGCATAATGTATTTTATTAATGTTACTTAGTTATGTGTTATAATTTAAAAAAAAATGAAACTACGATGTTTATTATTTACCCAAGTAATTAGAACGTTTAACAAATTATATTCTTTATGGTGGATTTTATTTAAATTTAGTTTCTGTCATAGCGTACTACGATATAATTTGTATAAAAAATGCGATTTTAACAATTCCATGACTGCCTGCGTCCCGTTACGGAAAATGCATTTAAATTGAAATAACTCTGCTATTTATCATCTTAAAAAAATGTTAATAACTAATTGTATAGAAAATTACATTTACTATCGAATTAACGTAACAAATACAGGGTGTCGCATTTTAAAAAAGTATATTTTTGTGAATAACTCGTGATCTGATTATTTTTCTATTATCGTCATTGTAATCAGCGTAAAAATGTACACAACTTTGCTAATTTAACCTAACTTATATCTCTTATAATAAAAAACTTAGCAATAGTGCCGACTTAATTTTGAACACGGTATATATAAATATATATAATATTTTAACTCTTATTCTTGGGTATAGGTTACTTGACAAAATTAAAACAACATACTTCAACGTTTCGCCCTCATGTTTGGGGCTTTTTCAAGATATAATGTTTTAAAATAAAAATATAAAATAAGTTAAAATATGGAGACCACCTGTATACACACTACATTTTTTTAAATCACATTTACGGTTATTATCCCAGACAAAAATATATGGAACAATAAAGCTAAATTTAAAACAGTCGACAATATTTAAATTATTATTTACAAATAAATTTTTTTATATTTAATCATTAAAAATTAAAAATTAAAAATATGTACATACCTTGAAAGCCTATTATCTTCGTCTCGCAGTAAGTATGGAATGCGAAGTCGGACCAGGAAATAAAAACGTTTTACCATTTTATAAATTTTTTTAATATATATTTTTTTATTTTACTATACGGAAGTATTAATTTTAAGGATATGCACTAAAGTGTACGTATATAAAGATTGTCCTAAAATAATAGTTGCAATTTAAAAAATAATTATTTAAAAACTGAATTAATAAGCTTGTAGTATATTTGACCTAATTTATTGATGTCCTGTTTGTCATTTACTGTATTTCGCTCTTTTTTTATTTGTATCATTTCTTTTATTGTCAGTTGTTGTCTTGAGTTAAGATTGTAGTATCCTTAAAACTAAATTCTAGTTTTTCATTTTTCTCATGTTTGTGCAAAGCAGTTGAGGCATTTTTGGTGTATTTATGACCATTAAGGCGGCTATCCAAGTACTGAGTTGTCATACCAATATATTTTTTTGGGCAAATAATACAAGGTATTGAGTATACTACATTGGATTTTTTCTTTTTTGGTACACCACTTTTTAAAGGAGTAAATAAAGGGCTTAAGAGATTCTGCGCTTTATGACAAACTGTAATTTGATGTTTAGCAAGAGTATATTTCATTTTTTCTGACATTTCTTGTGTGTAGGGCATTGCAATGTATTTAGTATTTTCGTTGTCTTGTCTTTTTTGGTTTAAATTATTATAAAACTTATGTATCCGTTGTTTTTGAATCCGTTGAATTAGCTTTTTTGGATAATGATTATTTCTCAAAGTCTCATTTACTTTTTTTAAGGTCTCTCTGCGATATTCGGGTGATGTTAATGCGGACCGAGCAATCGCATTAACATCACCATTATATGAAGGCAATTAAGTAACCTACTGATACAAAAAAAGAATTTTATTGTTAAACAATAAAAAAAATATAATAGATTGTAAATCGTGGTTTACGCACGAAGTGACAAAATATAAAACAAAAGAATCTTTGTAACAATAGACCCATTTACTTCATAGTAAATAAATAATGCCATTTTACCCAACATACGTGAGTATGTTTGTATTATTATTATGTTTTGGTTTCCATTTTCTCTTATTTTACATTGAGGTCTAAGGGCTTAAGGCAGAAACCATTTTACGCAGGAAATATAATAATGTATATCTTTGACTGTCTTCCCTGTTTCTCCATTAGACTGCTACTTGATAGTGTAACAAGAGATTGTTAAACAGGGCATAAAAGATAATAGCGTTTTTTAAAGCATCTCTGGATCCCGCTGAGTTTTGCCTTACTGATTTTAATCATCTTAAATGCTTAAATACAGATTTACAAAGAAACCTCAAATTTAAACAGCTCATACAATGATGTGTGCCATTAATAAAAAAATATTCATATATTTATTTAAATAACGTGTAGCGTGTTTACATACATTATGAAACACAAATAAAAGAAAGTGTGTCATGTTCGGCATTATGTTTTAAAATTGTGAATAATAAACTTTAAGATTGTGCTTGTCGTAAATCATATTATAAAAAATAATGGGTACATAATAAACAAATTATATAACTTATAGTCAATATAACATATATTAACAAATAGGGGCCAAAAATTATATCTGCAAATTACTAAACAGTAACAAAAGTAGGGATTGGACATCGGCAAAAAACCACTACAATTTTAAGCTTAAAATGATATAGAATATATCAAATAAAAATGCAAGAAATACTTTAACTTCCTTTGGTATTTTTGGTTTTTATTTTGGTATTTTTATTCGGTGTGATTTCTTGTAGAATAATATAAAAAAAAACGTGGCAATAGTAAAAAATTTAGAAGAGTTTTAGCACCACATCACATCCGTTACATAGGGTAGGTAAATCATATTAATTAAAATAAAATACACTTTGTACTAAATCCTACTATATTTGAAACCACGAGAAATATATTTATTTCTTTTACGACTAGTTTCGCTAACACGGTAGCTTTTTCAAGACTAACTAAATTTAAAAGTTTTAAAGTAGGTAAACAAATTATGGTTTATCAGTTCTTAGTGTTATGCTATAGGTAGATATAATAAAATTGGGTATGGTCTAATTCTATAGGTAACAAAATAAGATTTTACAACTATTGATATTAAATATTTACATTTAAATTTAACAATGGGGAATTATTTAGGTCTAATTGACAATTTAATAGAGTGTCGGTATTTTTAAGTTTGTTTATTTCAAGGACTCCAGTAGATTCATTTTACGGCTTTTGTTTTCTGGTATGAAGTATTCTGAAATTTTGATCAAAATTATGATTTTGCTCCATTAAATGATTAGCGTAGTGAGAATCGGTTTTTCTTTTAATATAACTGGTGTGATGTTCTTTTATTCTTTTGGAAAAAACTTTTTCCTGTATGACCTACATAAATTTTTGGACAGTCTTTACAAATTATTTAGTAAACTCCCGATTTGTGATTGTTGTCTTATAAAGATTTGTTGTTTTTCATGAATTTCACACATCGGAAGTTTAGCAATTAATTTGTAAAGACTGTCCAAAAACTAATATAGATTAGCCAGGTGAAAGTTTTTCCAAAAGAATAAAAGAACATCACACAAGGTATACTAAAAGAAAAATCGATTTTAACTACGCCAATTATTTAATAATACAAAATCATAATTTTAATCAAAATTTTAGAATACTTTATACAACAAACAAAGCCTGTAAATTGAATTTACTGGAGTCTTTTGAAATAAACAAATTTAAAATATCCACACCTAATTAACAACACTTTAAATAATTATAAAATTAGACCATACCCCTTATAAATTTTATTATACCTACCTATAGCATAACACTAAGAACTGATAAACCATAATTAGATGATTTTATTTTCCGTTAAATCATATTATATTTGTGCTTAAATAATTTGTTGCATTTAAAAAAGTCGTATACGGGCAAAGAAATAATGAATACAAGAAAAAAAATGAAGTTAGAGTGGCTACTTTCATATTCTACTTTTTTATTTAAAAGTGAAAAAGGTGTTTAGTGCAGACTTTGTAATTCTGAATTTATCTGTACAAAACCATATCAGATCGAGCAACATGTTAAAGGTCCACAACATTTAGAAACGATGCAAAGTTTTACGGGAACATTGAAATTTACAGAGTAAGAATATGTAACAAACGCAGAATTCTGCATGGATTTGTGTGAAGCCTTTATTGCAGCTGATATTCCTCTTTATAAAATAAATCATAGGTCTATGAGGACATTGTTGGAAAAACATTGCTACACAAAAGTACCGGACGAATCAACTCTGCGTAAAAACTATGTTGATAAGGTCTGTTTAAAAACTATGGACAAATACGACACAATCTGGAAGGTTATGGTTTAGTTTCGATAAAACCACTGATATCAAGGAAAGATACATTGCTAATATTATAGTTAGACCTTTAAGTAATCACGAACCGAAAAACTTATATTTAATTAACAGTAAATTTCTTTTTAAAACCAATAGTGAGACAATAAAGAAATTTGTAGTAGAAAGTATTACTTCACTACTGTTAGCCACTAGTATTCAGGAAAGTGTTGTTTTATTTCTTTCGGATTGTGCTGCATATATGCTAAAAGCTGGACGATAGTTAAAGATCATTTTCCCAAATTGCTTCATTTGACATATTTAGCTCATGCCCTACATAGAATATGCGAAATGATACGTAACTTTTATCCAGTTATTAATGTTACCGAAGTAAAAAAAGTTTTCTTTAAGTCACCTGCGCGTATTACTACATTTAAAGATATGTGTCCTAATGTCGCATTACCGCCACAACCTGTTATTACAAGGTGGGGAACATGGTTATCAACAGATTCATATTACCATATATATTACAATGTGGTAAAAATGTTATTGGCAATTTATAAGATGATTCTTTAAGCATGAAAAAAAGTAAGGAAGTTATAAATACATCAAATGGTAAATCAAATTTTAAATTTGTTTTTAAAAATTTTGGATATCTTCCGGATGTGATTGAACAATTAGAAAAAAATATGCCCCCCCTAGTGACTTTATTTAATGTATTTCAGACCACTATAGACAAGCTTAAATCTATTCCTAATGAAATTAGTGGCAAATTAAAATTGTATATAACAAAAATCTCGGAAAAAATATTTTCAAGGTACTACAAAATAAAAAAACTGACTTGTCGGATCATTTTCTTTTGCTTCAGTTACAGGCCATGATGTCAAAAGGAGCTTTTCTAGACTAAGAGATATTTTAAATTATAAAAGAACCAATTTTACCGAAACAAATTTTGAAAAGATGTTAGTTATACCATGTAATGCAAATAAAATATAAAGCACTACTGTTATGTTTTTATTTCACATTTTTTTACATTTATTTATAATTGATATATCATTAATATGTACGCCAATGAATTTAGCAGAAATAAAAAACGTATAGAAAACGAGCTTGTTCCCAACTCCGGAACCTAAAGTTAAGTTAAAGTTAAGAAATAATTTCGCCTAATAAAATTCTGGAATGATACAACTGCTAAAAAACTACAGATAAAATGGCAATGTATATATCGCAGGCTTATTGTAAAATTCGTCATATTTCAAATCCTCTAAGCTTTTTTAATACTAGGCGTATTGCAATACTACCCAAGTCATTAAAAATATCACAATATGACTGATTATTTCAGGCGTATTGTAAAAAGCCGGCCACTTTGTAGTCTTATCGTTAAAATTAAGCTAAACGCGATTGTTTTGGAATTTGACTAGGTGAAATCAGGTTAGGCAAATTGAATATAGTAAAAATATAACAATAGGATAAAACTTTTTTTTGCTTTAACTAAACAAAATAAAACAAAAAGTAATTAAAACAAAAAAGAGTTGTCGCAGTATGTAAGTAATTATTTTAATTAAATTTAATCATAGCACAACTTTATGTTAAAAACGTTCAAAAAAAGCACTTGCATCACTTTTATTGATTTGATCCACTAAATTTAAGAGGTTTAAAGTAATAAAAATACAAATAATGTGGAGATTTATTATTTATTACAGCATGGTCCACTTTTATGACATTTGCAAGTACATTTCATATGAGCTTTAAAACATAAACATTTACATATTTACTATGACACTATGCCTTGCTTGGCTTACAAGAAGACTTTTACATCCCTGTCCAAAGACTCTGTCTGAGGGACTATTGTAGCGTTGGACCCAAGAAGAATTATTATATTTGGCGTTATTTTTTTTTGGTATGATGGCCTTACAAACTGGTGTATTGGCCATTTTGACGTTATGTTTACGTTTATTATATTTTCTTACCTTAATAAAACTTCTCTAGCCTGTTATAATAAATATCTTTAAATACAAATACATTCTGTAAATCGGCACTACTACTTACTTTAATTTGAATTGTTTGGCACAAATATTATTTAAAAATCAAACAGCTAATCAATACAATGATCGCAATTCGCCCTGCATTCCGTCAGTCGTATTATAATTCGATGGATTTCATCTAGTTGGATTTTAACACAATCGCGCGCGGGTTAATTTTTACAATAAGACTTAAAACCGACAGGCATATAACAATTTGCCTAAAATCATCAGTCATATTGTGATATTTTTATTGACTTGGGTAGTATTGCAATTCGCCTAATCCTACTAAAAAAGCCTAGGCGTATTATAATATAACGGATTTAACAATAAGCCTATTTTTTATACTTATTAATTAATATTAATTTAATATTTTAATGACTTTGTCCTTAAAATTTTTTAAATTATTTTAAAACTTTGCAACAAAAATCCGTTTACTTATATCTTTATTTGTTTAATGACGTGTTATTTGTTAATATAATTTCTTATTTATGTTAATACAGCAATTTTTACGACGAAATTAAATTTAAGTTTCAATGAAAAAATTTATTGTTAATGCATGACGTTTTTCGGGGATTTAGTTTCAGTTTCACGAATTTGATTTTTACTTTTCGGTTTGTATAATGGCATCAAGTAAAAACGCTATATGCCGTACATGCGCCTGGACGCGCTTTCCTTTTTTCGATCTCTCTCTACAAAACTATGTCATGCTAAAACCAGTTGTCGTGTTCGTTATCATAATTTTCGCTTTAATTTTAAGAAGTTACATGGCTTTAATCAGGGAAAAACGGACTATTTTTAACATTTTTTTCCATAAAAAATATCGTATTTTATTCATTTTTTTTAATCGTGTTAAACAAACACATTTGACAAAGAATTTTTAAAATTTTCGTAAAAAGATATTAAAAACTTCTCCATTATAAAGTCATCGGTGACCCTTCAGAAAAAAAGGTGCGACGGGGGTTGACAGCAAAACTTATGACAGGATCATAAAAAATACTTGTTTTAGTTAAGACCATAAACTAGAACTTGAACGAATTTTTTGTGAAATTTGCTCTACATTTTTTTAATAGTTGTAATTGAAAAATAAAAAAAAAATCCTTGAATTGTTTCTCGAAGACCATCCAAAACGAGTCAGTAGTTTTCGAGAAATCTTGACAATCGACTTTGAAAACACAGTTTCGAGAAAAACGCGGTTTAGGTTTTGAGTGACAAAAAAACTAAAAAAATTTTCCGAGTACCATTCGCTAACTAAGTTTTAGAAACTTTTAGCATTTTTAAGTAAAATTTATAAAAAAATAAGACAATAAAAAAACTGATTTTTTAAAGCCGTAAAGCCCATATAATCCTAATAAAATCCCATGCCTTGTTGAATGGTTCCATGTAGATCATCTGGATATTAAAGCTGCAACAGTGGGCCCTCCCATCGACTGGATTCATTAAAAGTTGGAGTCTGGTAAGTGTTCGTTTGAGCCACTCGTTCGTCATTTTTTCGTATTTGTCGTTTTTCGTTTTAAAAATGTATACTGGTAGGTGTAACGCCTAAATAAATAATTAATACAATCCATTTTACATCCTACACTAATTACACCACCTTAAAACATTCATATTTACAAAAACAATTGTATATGTATTAATTTTTTTCTTTATAATTTTCTTGAAACAAATTTTTATGAAATAATTTAAAAATACCACCCCTCATAATTTAAATAAGGTATTTTGTAAAGGAAATAAAAATATTAAAAAATATTTAATTGAATTAATTTAGAGTACTTATAATATATTAATATTAGCTTAAAGCAGAAAGTATAACGGAGAAGAAGCTTAAAAATTTAATCATAATTCCTTTAATAGTTAACAAAGATTTTTAAAATAATAATAAAATTTCGACAAAGTATTTGAGCAGCACTTAGTACTTATTAAATACAAAAATATAATTTTATTACAAAGAAATTCGTTTGTTTTTTACCAATACAACTTTTTCCAACGCGGGATAAAAGTTAAACTACCCGAAATCCCAAGACAATTCTCTAAGCCAACAATAATTTTAAATTGGATGTTTGAAAATAAAGTTTAAAAACAAGAGCATTGTATTTAAAAATCAAGTAAATAAATTCAATTTAACAAGTAAATTGGAAAAATACTAACTAAAAGCCGCTTGTTCTGTTAAAAAAGTAAAAATTGTTTGTTTATAAATGTACACGTTAATATTAAATATAATTACAACATTTAACAACGGACGTGTGAAGAACTTGTTGTTTAATTTAACAATGAACTTAACATCAAACTAAACCAATAAATAGTAAAAAAATAAAAAATCTTGGCACCGTAGCACATTTTGAAATATTTAAAACAACGTGGTTGTCAAAAAATAATTTATTAGGGATTTTGCGTTTAAAATCGACTAGGCATAAAAAATATAAAAAGTTTGGCACTCTAACAAATTAATTTTATATATTTTCTTTAAAAACAAGTCGTAAAATAGATAGCTCAAGTAAGCAATACATCAAAACTGTTAAAATTTGGATTTTTAATAGGTTCTTTAATATAATTTATGCTTATTTCATGTTATTAATAAATTCAGCTGGTATTTTCTCTAGAAGAGGCAAAATATTTGCTTTCTTTTCCTAGAAAATTGCCATTTTAGTTTAATAAATATTGGTAAAACCATTTATTTCCAGTACTTTATTACTTACTGCTATTCTTTTTAAAAACAAAAGAATTAAAATAACTTCCTTTATATGCAGATTCGTTCAAAGGCTGTTTATGTCTTCTAAATTATAAATTAATGCAGTCTGTCAGAGTTTATAATGGAAATTAAAAGCCTTTTTGGCTAACACATATCGACATTATTTTAAATTTATTACGTTTTTATCCTAAAAAATTAACCAGGGTGTAAAACTTGACCTAAAAATTTTTCATCGCAATAAAAAGATGTTCTTGACTTCAGAACCATCGCCTATACATAAAATAATTTTTACGCGCATGCTAGAGTGAGTTTCCAATCAAGCATTTATAGCGTTCGGAGTAGCTCAAGAGCATTTTGATGATAAAAAATGCAATGCACAATAGACCTTTTTTATTGGTAAATGATATAGAGCAGAACAAGATCCAAGGCACGAAAAAATTTTCGTCACTGAAAAGCTACTCAGATTATCCATCGCAAACTTCGAGCATAAACTACTAGGGGCAGCCTTGCAACTTGGTCGTGTGAACAATGTGCGTAAGAGAGAAAGGAGAATAAGGGTACAACATTTCTCTCTTGCTCTACATCCTAAGTATTCGGAGAAGAGGAGTATATATCTCGCTCTGCATGCTACCTCTTCGGCGGCATATATAGGATTTCCAGCGACTAGTCAGCACCTAGAGCGAGAGAAGAAAAATGTTTTACTCTTATTTTTATTTCTCTTTCATGTACAACTTAAAAAAGAAGGAGCATTTTCTAGGGTAAATTTTTAGGAAGAAAACGTAATAAATTTAAACTAATGAGCATAGGTGTTAGCTAAAAAGGCATTTAAAATAATTATCAATACATACAGAATGCACTTATTTATAATTTAAAAGACATGAACAACCTTCTGGATAACTCCGAATACACATCAAATTCTTTTAATAATTTCGTTTAAAAAGAACAGATAGATAATATACATTATTATAAATAAATGGTTTTACTAATATTTATTAAATTTAATTGCAATATTCTAAGAAAACAAAGGAAATAATTTGTCTACTCTAGATGAAATGCTACCTGAATTTATAAATAAAATATAATAAGCATTAATAATATTAAAAAAAACCTAAAAAAACAAATTTAAAGAAGCTCTGCAGTATTGGTCACTTAGGCTATCTATTCTACTGCTTATTTTTAACAAAAGTATATAAAATTACGTTGTTAGAGTACCAAACCTTTTTTTCATATTCTGCGTGGGGTAATTATTTTTTTATATGTTTAATCGGTTTTAAACGCAAAATCTTAAACTTGAATATTTTCTGACTGATAGTAAACATTTAAGTTATGCCCCGTTGCCAAAAGTTTTCATTTTTCCCTCTTTGTTAATTTAACCCATTGTTGGGTTTATTGTAAAATTTAACAACGAGTTAGTTACTTGGCCGTTAATCAATCAAAAATAACTTAGGAAAAATTATTACCTATTTAACAAACAAGGGTATTAAAAAGGGCGATAAATGATAATAGTTTCGGTTTTAAATAATTAATCGCCAATTATTGCCCGGGTTAGTTACAATAGTTTTTTGGCGGTGGTTTCGTTATTAAATTAAGGAAATCATAATTTTTTTGAAAATTATTTGGGATTTATTTAAATGAAAACATTATAAAAAGATTTAATGTTTGTTTGTTGTATTTTTAGTTGCTTTTACTATAATCGTTAATAAATAGGATATCGTGCAATAATAGGTGATTTTCTATACATTTATAATACTCATAAATAAAGGATTGCCAAAAAATATATACATACATCGGTAATGCATCTATTGGAATCTTAAAAACTATCAAAGCTAAAATAAACGGTAACTTAATTACGCGTTTTTGGCCTTCTTGAGTTTTAAAATAATTTATTTTAAAAAATTATAAGACCTAACATTTTTAAATTAATTGGCAGATTTTTTTTGAATTTATATTTTACAAACCTGTAAAAATACTTTTAAGAGAGTTTTTTATTACGTACTATTAACGTTTTATAAAGTAAGCATAGTAGATTTTTTTTAAAATAATTAAGTAGTTAACAATTTTTTTTAGTTGATATCTGACAACAACGCAGCACTTATTTACGCTATAAAATAATTGAACAATCACATCATAAGCTATATTTTGTGGTAAGGCACTTTAAACGCCCTCCGCTTGGCCTTACATCTCGGTCTATAATAACAATCAACGACTGAAGTATTATACTCTGTAATTTATCTTTGTTTTAAATTTTATGACTATTATACCATGAAACAACTCAAAAAAACCTACGTAATGCACCTGATAAAATGTTATTTCTTGTTCCGAATGATGAGAATATAAAGACAAAGTGGTATAAAATATGGTATCTCAACGTAAGTATTTATCTCTTTTTCTAAACAAGTTAGTTTCTCTTTGACAATCGTCAAACAACAACCAAATTGTATTAACTTTATAGCCTAGTTTGTAAGCAAAGATATTTTAAGTGGTTTTGCTTCCGTCAGGACCACTGGCTGATGCTCTGTAAACCAGACTCTCCTCCGTAATCAACAGTTCTTGAGTGTTGCACTAAATATTGTGACTCCAAAGCTAATATAACTTCAGTATAATTTTTAGGTTACATTTTGTTCTCTTGTCATAAATGTGGTAATAAAATAAGGAAAGATGTGAAAGATCGAATAAACATAATATCTAATATATAATAATTACTTTACAGCTTTAACTACTTTGATTTTAGCAGACGTAAAATTCGGATTTAATGCAAAGTATGTGGAAATTATAAACACATCAATTTTTGGAAGATTATCTGGTTGCACCTTTTCATAACCTTATCATTCATATTTCATTAAGACCTTCTTGTTTTTTCATATGAAATTAATATTACATCGCTTCTAAATATGCTAAATAATTAAACTAAATTGCAATAGCATAACAAAGAACTACGCACTGGTTACATTGTAAATGTAGACACTGATACCACATTGGATAGCCTTGCTTTTCATTTACTTTAAATTTTCCACTTATTTTATGCAGTTTTTAATACATATTTTCCTTATCGATAAAGAAATTACATTAGATATATTGATAAAAACATAATTATGAGGCAAGTTTATAAAAAAATATTTGACCCTTATTTGAATTACATGCATAATCCCTATTCAAACAGTTTTCGTTGGGTTACTCGCCCAGAAAGTTTCTAAAAAATAGGACCTTTTCGGTCCTGGTCCCGGGATAAAGCGAACTGAGTATGTTCAGTCCTATTGACTCCTATAAACTTACAGATCATCTGAAAAGGAAAAAAAACCCAAACAATAAAAAAAAACACAAAATGGAAATTATAACTATTTTTTAAGGAATTTTGGTTTAATAATTTAGAAAATTCTAGGAGCTTTTTTAATATTTATGACGTTTTGTCATATATGCCACTACTTTTTTTGAGTGGTATATTTATGATTTTTAAAAAGATTAAATAGATGGTCTGTTAATTGAATTTAAGTTTGCCTGAAATTACTTTACCATCAAGAATGTGTAACCATGTGTTATTTAAATTAACAAATATTAATGCTACACATTTATCTGTATTTAATAATATAAAAGCACTTCCTTTTATTTTACGTTCTTTTGCACAAGTTTCCTTTGCTAAAATACTAGAAGCATTCCGGTTTAATATGTAGTTGTTATCAAATGCATATTGACAGATTTTCAATTTATGGAATTTTGTGTTTTTAATGTATATTTTATGTTCCTTTATGCGTTCGGCAAATGGTCTGGAAGTTTTACCTATTTAAAATTTATTATTATTTTTTAACCAGAAGTTCTTAAAAAATTAGTTTTTTATTTTTCTTATTTTTTCATTTTAACAGCGGTGGCCGACTTGCCACCGAAACGTAGATAATTTTTTTAGTTTTTGTATTTTTTTGAGTTTCTTTCTTTTTTTTATTTTAGGCGATCTGTGAGTTTATAGGACTTAATAGGACTAAGCAAACTTAGTTTGCTCTACCTCGGGACCAGGACCGAACGAAAAATTGAAACATAAATCGGACACAAAACACTGAAACATATTCATAATTCTTTTTTTTTTGCTAAATAGGGACTGCTAAAAAGCTCTTGGACTAATTATTATTAGGCTTGTATATTTAAAAATAAAAAAGTGCGTATAAATCACTTGATTACGTCAAAGAACTTATCTCTAAAGTACTTAATTAAACACCGCATTAAAAAAACTGTTAGCTTCATATAAACGATACCAGTTCGGAGGTTTTATTGTCCCTCCGTAATTTATTTGCTGGAAAAGATATTAATAAATAAATGATATTTAATATTTTCCTGTAAAAAATGTCATAAATATAAAACACATATTTTAAAAAGAACGTGACAAGGAAAAATTCAATAACATGAACAACATGACCTGAAACAAAGAAGATAACACAGGACATTGAAAGGAAATGTTATATAAATGGCGATAAAATATTGTATTGTGTCTATTATTTTAAATGTAATGAAAAAGTTTTGTTATTTTATTAAGAATATTTACTTAAATTAAATGATATTTGATTAGGGAGATTGTATTTAGTTCCACTAAATATATAAGACATCAAAAACGTTAAATTAATGTTTATGTTTGAGAAAAAAACATTTTATTAAAATATTTTCTATAGTTTTGTGGCGAATTCATGTTTTAGTATGTTTTTGTTGGAATAACTTGCCTTGGAATTTTTTAAAAAATGGGACCACTTCGGTCCTCGTCAAAGGGTATAGCAAACCAAGTTTGCTCAGTCCTATCGACCTCTATGAGACCGCTTAAAAGAGGAAAAAGAAAACCCCCAAAAAACGCAAAAAAAATTAAAACAGTAATCTATGTTTCGGTGGCAATTCGGCCACCGTTGTCAAAGTGAAATTAAAAAAAAAAAAAAATAAAAATAAAAACTAAATTTTTAAAAATAAAGGAAGTTCTGAAAGCTTTTTAAATATTTATAACAATTTGACATATAAGTTTGTTTGACTGGTAAATTTATAGTTTTCGAAAAGAAAATAAATGATCTAAAGTATCTAAAATTTTTAAAATTAACCTTTATTCCCAACTCTTATTAATCAGAAAAAAATTTACACAATCACAATATTTTTAAACCCTAGCTTTTACAACTCAACGCCTTCTACATGCTGATAATTTGTAATTGTCACATCATGGCCTACTAAAACTTTGGCAAAAAACATCGATTCTGGCAGCCATTTTTAAATTATATATATATATATATATATATATATATATATATATATATATATATATTATATATATATATATATATATATATATATATATATATATATATATATATATATATATATATATATATATATATATATATATATATATATATATATATATATATATATATTTTTTTTTTTTTTTTTTTTTGATTATTTGTTTTTCAGAACCATTAAATATATTCTTCAATTTAATTTCTTGGAGTTTTTGGTTCACATTTATTTTGAAAATTAAAAGGTTATTTTTAATTTTTCATATTGTTTAATTACAAACGTTTCGGCAAAAGCCTTCATCAGTGTTTATACATCTAAAATTAATATGGCAGTGGTTACTTATAATTATAACTTTTTTTTTGTGATTACATAAAATGATCTTACAATTTTACAATAATTAATTATGTTTTTGGATTCCCCTTTTGAAGGAAATCTGTCCATTAATAATAAACTTTATAAACAAATACATCTACAAACATTTTAAAATCTTCAGGACATGCACAAATTAAAATATTTATTTATACTGAAACGGCAGTAAGCAGTTCCTTCCGTATCCTGAGACAAGATAAGAGTCAAAACATTTTTTTTAATTTACAATTAATTTTAAAAAACAGTTTTTTAAAATATAAAGAATAGTATTTGTTGTTTTTATTTAGCTATGAAGATTAAATTTAAAAATAGGTTTTTTTAAGAAAAGTTATTATATTATTTGAGTGTAAGGAGAGTGGGAAAAATAATTTTGCATGATACGATAAAACAGAAATTAATTAATGACGTTGTAGTAATATTGGCTTAGGTTTTAATATCTGTTTTATCATTTATAGAGTTTTCATGTTTTTTAATGAAAGGGATTTCTAGAAATTCTCTTTTTTTCTGATTTGGTTCTGTTTTTAAAATTTTTGTGTCCTGATAATTAAAAAGTATCTTTGCTTCATTTTCGTGTTTAGTTAAAGCTGTTTTATTTTTTCTTGTCATATTTATGCCCTTTAATATTTTAATATTTGTTTTTCCAATATAAACTAAATGTTAAACAAATTTGTAGATAGTTAGTTTTTGGTTTTGGGTTTTTTTTTTTGCCTGAACTTTTATTTAGAAATGGGTTTTAAAACTTTTTTAATCCCGAGTCCCTGAATATAAAGGGGAAAAAATTTAATTTTTTTGTCTATTTATTTAGGTTAAGGTTATTTGTTTTTGCAATCTTTATTAAAATGATAAATTATTTTTGGGTAGCTTTTTTATAAATATTTTAGCTTTGTTTAAATTTAGGTTTAATTAAAGCTGTTAGTTTATTTCACTTGAAATAAATTTTTTATATTTTTGGGTGTTTGAAAATAATTAATATATCCCAAATTTTTTTTTTATACATTTTTTAATATTATTATTTTTGTTTGTAATCATATCTAGAAATTTATTTTACTGTCTTTTCAACTTTTAATTTAATTTTTCGTGAAAGGCTTAAAATTAAATATAGTCACTTTATTTATAGGAACTCTTAAGGTCATCCACATATTAAAAAAAACCGAAAATCAGTTGGTTTTTTCCTTTCCATACCTTAGTTATTAGTTGGAATTCCACCTTTTATTATTTAAAAATTTTTTTGTCATTATGTTTTTAAAGTTTTAAACTTTTTTATTTTTGTCTTTAATTTTAATTTCCCTTACTTTCCCCTTTATTTAAAAACTAACTTATTTTTAACTAAAAATCTAGAATAAAAATGGGTCATTTTATGAATATTGTTTTTTTTTCTTTGCAATCCCATTGGTGTTATTTTTTTATATGTTTTTTTGAATATTTTTTTAAAAATTTGGGGTTTTTGGGGGTTTAACAAGATAATGGGGTTTTTGGGAAAACCTTCCTTGGAATTTTGGAACCCTAGTTTTTTGGGTTTTTGGATTTAATTTTTAGTTTTTTGCTTGTTTTGAATTTTTTTTTTTTCCCCTTTTAATAAGGGTCGTTGTTTTTTTTCGAAAATTTGTTGGGTCCCTGTTTTTTTTTTTATAGGGAACATTTATTATTTTTTTATCTTTGGTCTGTTTTTAAAATTTTTACTTTTATTTATTTACCCCTTTAAATTTTATTTTTTTTAAATTTCCCCGGTGTTTTTTTAAGAAAATTTTTTTGAAAATTTTTTTGCAAGTTTTTATCAATATTTTATATATATATTTATATTTAATATTTAATATTTTATATTATGTTTAAAATATTTAATTTTGCTCTAATATTTTATATTTTTAATATAAGGTTGTCAATTGAGGCTTCTAACTGGAAAACAATTTAGAATTTGGGAAGTTATTTAACGTTTGTTAATTTAAAGAAATTTTGGATCACTTCCAACTATATATAAACCCAAGCAAAGTAATTGAATTTTTTTAAACACCTGTTAGGTTTAATATTTACTGCCTAACCGACTGGAGACTAGACATTTTTTTGGGGTTAGACAATGCATGTATTTAAAAGATCTACATGCTATTATAGCAATATATTCTACAGGGTGTCCCAAAAAAATTGCATTTTCACCGATATTAAATAATGATTAAAACTCAATTTTTCTAAATACAAAATACTGTATTTTATCCTATTTTTGAATAGACCAATAATTTACCTACAAAATTTCCAAATATCTTTCTATACCCATCTGCCACTGTTTTTAAATATAAGCAAATTTTAATTTTTTAAGTATTTATTCCTTAATAGTCAAACAAAATAAATAATTTTTACCTTACATGTCAAATAGTTGTCAGAGCAATTTAAAATACAAACTACCATAGGTAAATTGTAAATTAAGCCGGTGGTTTACTGTAGATAGTATTCAAAAACAGGGAAAAAATTAAAATTCGTTTGTATTTAAAAAACGGTGGCAGATGGGTATAGAAACATGTATGGACGTTTTGTAGGTAAATTATGGGTCTATTTAAAAATAGAATAAAATACAATATGTTGTATTTAAAAAAGATGAGTTTTAATTATTATTTAATATCGGTAAAAATGCAAATTTTTTGGGACATTCTGTAGGATATATTGCTATAATAGCATGTAGATCTTTTAAATTCAAGCATTGTCTAACCCCATAAAAATATTTCTAGTATTCAACTCGGTTAGGCACGTAAATATTAAACCATTTTAACATGATGATTTTCCTTAAAAAAATAGTGATTAATTTTTTTCTTAAAAACGGTAAGATATAGGTATAGAAAGATGTAAATAAAACTTACTTAGAATTTTGTGTAGAATCCGAATATGCGATAAAAAACAGGGTGTTCCATTTAAAATTACAATGTTGATGTTGCGTTGCTTTCGGTTAGATCTGACTAAAAATGTAACTTATTAAAAGTTCTTTTTTTTTGGTTCCCCAGAACTTTTAATAGGACACTCAACGTGAATCACCCTGTATATATATATATATATATATATATATATATATATATATATATATATATATATATATATATATATATATATATATATATATATATATATATATATATATATATATATATATATATATATATATATATATATATATATATATATATATATATATATATATATATATATATCATATATATATATATATATAAATATATAAAATTTATTTATTTCATTTAAAAATGGCTGCCAAAATCGATGTTTTTTGCCAAAGTTTTAGTAGGCCATGATGTGACAGTTACAAATTATCAGCATGTAGAAGGCGTTGAGTTGTGAAAAATAGGGTGTAAAAATATTGTGATTTTGTTAATTTTTATCTGATTAATAGTTTTGAATAAAGGTTAATTCTAAAAATTTAAGATACTTTAAATCAATCATTTAATATTTTACATAGTTTATCAAAACTAGTACAAAGAACTGACATTTTCAATAAAAACAAGAAATTATACATATTTATATGTTTTGCAAATAGGTAGATTATATTAATCTAAATAACACACCAAGTAGGCTTTGTAGCATCCTAGCATATTGGTTTTAATAAAAAATGTCTACTTGGCATGTTA
Organism: Listronotus oregonensis; assembly: GCA_019359885.1. Lineage (NCBI taxonomy): Eukaryota > Metazoa > Arthropoda > Insecta > Coleoptera > Curculionidae > Listronotus > Listronotus oregonensis. The sequence continues at coordinate 143,164 of JAHBCN010000056.1, forward strand.
TTTATACTAATAATTTTGCGTTTTTAATAAAAAAGTCAGTTCTTTCTACTAGTTCTAATAGACTATGTAAAATAGTAAATGTTTTATCTAAAGTTACATTAAATAAAAATTGTGTGTCCTATTTTGGATTTTGAGATATTAGGCGTTAAAAAATACATTTCTTAAATTTTTAAAATAAACCTTTATTCATAACTTTTATTAATTAGATAAAAATTGACCAAATCACAAATATTTTTACACCCCACTCTTCTCATCTCAACGCCTTTTACATGCCAATAATTTGTGATTGTCACATCATAGCCTACTAAAATTTTGGAAAAAAAATGATTTTGGCAGCCATTTTGAACAAATGCGACATACGGTTAAAAAGATAATTTTAAGGCGGATCAGGTAGACTTAAAATATATACAGGTTGCTATTTATTTTTTTTATCTTGGGACAGTCCACGAAGGCTGATGCCTAAGTACTAACGTACCGTGGGTGTCTTCAGTGTGGTGAGAGGGAGTTTGTTCACACGGGACTTAAATTTTTGGAGATTGGGAGGAGAAGGAAAAACTTCTGCGGGCAGCAGGTTCCATAGTCTTGACACCCTAGGGATGAAGGAACGAAGAAAGCGGGAAGTTCGGGGCCTCTCTAACTGATCTGTAAAAGGATGCATAAAAGTTGCACTACGTGTTGCTCTGTTGGGAGCTGGCAGAGAAGGAATTATACTGGCCAACTCCTCTGAGCAGAAGCCGTAAAAATACCTATAGAAGAGCGACAGATCCCCTACAGCTCGACAATGGGCAAGAAGAGGAAGCCTTTCTGTGAGCGTTGGATCATTAATAAGACGAACGGCTCTTCTTTGAATGGAGTCCAGAATGCTAAGTGTTGTAGGGGACGCCATTCCCCAGACATGAGAACAATATTCTAAAGAGGGTCTGATTTGGGATACATACAGAGTGTACAAAATGGAAGAAGAGAAATATTTTCTGGCTCAAAAACTTTTTGAAGTGCCAACTATGGATAAATGTGTTTGTCCAGTTGAGGTTATTCTCAAAGTAACGCCGACAAGATTAAACACCTTTGTTCTGCAGAACTTGGCCGCTCATATGTAGGATGAGCATTTGCGACTTTTTTTCGCGAAGGGAACATGACTGTTTTGGGCATTAAACTGAACAAGATTTTGCGCTTCAATCCAAGATAAGTTTGAGGTCTTGTGAAAGAGATATCTGCATTGACCTGCGCTTGTTTTCGAAATCAGATTACAGGTTGTTAAGAAATTTAAACTAGAGTGGAGGGTACTACCTCAGCAAACTATGAATTGGATTGATTGTGGAAGAGAGAAGATCGTTAATGTGTAGAAGAAACAGGTGGGCCAGCACTGAGCCCTGGGGCACCCCAGCATTAATTTGAGAAGCTGGAGGAATGACCATTACACTAACTGATATACGTCGATTAGAAAGGAAACTGGAAAGCCAAGAGCAAAGCTTAGGTGGAAGACCGTAAGAAGGAAGTTTGTTAAGAAGCCCATGCCAGACCTGATCGAAAGCTTTGGATATGTCAAGAGCAACGATCTGGGATTCACCAAGAAACTCAAGGGACTTGTTCCAGTTGTGTGAGACAAAGGAAAGAAGATCAGCTGTGGATCTACTGTGACGGAATCCATATTGTCTATCATGTAAGATCTTATGTTTTTCCAGATACTTTAAGATTTGGGAATTAATGAATTTTTCCATTACTTTGCAAACAACTGAAAGAAGAGATATAGGTCTATAGTTGGAAGGGAGACTTTAAGATCCTTTCTTGGGGACAGGCTGCACACGTGCAGCTTTCCAACTCTCCGGGAAAATGCCCGTGTCGTAAGAGATTCGAAAGAGGCGAGTTAAGATGGGTGCAAGCTCGGGAGCACATTTTTTTAAGACGATTGCTGGTATGCCATCCAGCCCAGACGATTTTTTAGTATTAAGAGAAGAAAGAATACGCTTGATCTGTTTAACTTTAAAAATTATATCGGACATTTTATGAGAAACAGGGACAACTGTTGGAAGGGGAAGATTAGTAGGAGGATCAAGCGTAGAATTGGCAGCAAATTGTTTGGCAAATAGTTCGGCTTTTCCTTTTAATGTTGTTTTTATTTTAATTTCATCTTGACAATGGTAGCCGACTTTCCACCGAAACGTAGATTAGTGCTCCAAATGTTTTGTGTTTATTTTAAGTTTTTTTTATGTTTTAGGCAATCTGCTAGTTCATAGGGGTCAGTCGTGCTAAGCAGTCTCAGCTCGCCATACCTCAGGACCCATTTTCTATAAAATTTTAAGGCAATTTATCCCAACAAAAATATACTAAAACCCTTTAAATTATTATTTTAAAAACGTTTTAACATTTTTATTTTGATTATAAATACCATTATGTCACAAATTGTATGTAATATTTAAACTATATTCTGCTTTTATTACAAATAAAATGTGTTTTACATGAAACTAGAACATTTAAAAGACATTTAAAAAATGTTAGTATATGACAATTTAAAGACAAAGCGGGAACGCATGTTAAAGGCTGATCCACTTAGATTGTAGAAACCGTTTTTAATGCCTTAAAACATGAATATGTATACTTAAATGTCAGGGTAGGTAAAGTTTCTTTTATTTTTTATACCATTTACAATTCCAACAATAAATATCTTTGAGTGTAAATATTACAGCTGATGTATATCAAAGAAAAACGTCCGGCCGGAGAGACTGATATTCCAAAGGTAATAATTATTAATAAATATTGCAATGCAATATTTACATATTTCGGTACTAGGCATTATTAACGGATCAGAGAAATAAATCGGTTATGTGGGTGTTCCAAAGTAAAAACTTCTAAATTTCCGTTTTTTAAAGGTTGTTAGGCCGTCGTTGATGATTTCGTGTTTTTGACGTTTTTCCAGCACGAGTGGTTGGCATATTCAGAAGATATGCTTCTCCGTTGAACACTTGCATATCTTCTAAAGATGCCAACTACTGGTGCTGGCGAAACGTCAAGAACACGAAATCGCCGACGACAGCCTAACAATCCAAAAAACAAAAGTTTAGCAGACAATGGCCGCGAATGCCTCACACAATTCAAGACCTAAAAATTATCTTTTTTCATTATTCTTGTCTGTACAGATAAAATTTGACTGGTACAGTATTCACAAAAATTATTATCACTAAATAGGCTCCATTTTTTTATCAGAAACGCAAGGTTAAGCTCCAAAGTTTGGTTTCTGTATCCATTATACCTGTGGAGTTTTACGCAAGAACGTATATCGTAACAGACTTTTTTATTTTTGACAATGATTCATAAACGTTTTTAATAGTAATTTACGTTACAAGGTCGGGAAATGGTCTATTAAAGTAGAAGTCTAGATGTTTATGGACAAGGCGACGGAGGAGCCGAGTCCGGAGTTTCTAGACGAGATCTTAATGACATTTCACGGCCGTGTATCGTACAACGTTTTATTTCATACTATTTTATCTTTTTTAATAAGTAAATTGAGGTGTAAATGTTTGGATAATATGAAGGTGTCAGTATTGTCAATATAAGGTAATTAAGGTATCTAGTTATCTTTAAATTGGTTGCTTACAGTAACAAAATAGCTTGTTGATTGTCATTGTCTTGTCTGTTAGTTTAGCGTCCCTTTTATTAATAATAGGAATATAATGGATGCGGAATTTTTTTAAGTTCTGAAGAGACGGCGATATTTCTCCCGATTTCTTTCGAAAAATTAAAAAGAATTTAAGATATTTCGTGAATGGCGCAAAACTTACAATGAAGAGAAAACATTTAACTTGGCTTACTTCTGAGATATAGTAAGTGTAATTAGCTTTAATAAGAAAGCATGGTAGTTTACTAAGTTTATTGGTTTTTTATAGTCAAAAAACTTCACTAGTTTGACATTGTGGGCGAAATACTCTATGGTAAAATCAATGTTGATGGTCAACGTAGATATCTCCAAGTTTTCGAGAGTAATAGCTTTCCTAAAAAAATAGTCAACAATTCAAACTGCAGTAATACCGTTAACGTTTATAAGAAATTTTATTATAATTTGCATAATACAAATTGTTTACCCCTGAGTTAGTAAAAATACTAAATTTTAGTTTCAGTCCGGTAAAGTTACTTTACCGGCCTAGTGATGTAATGTATCATTTCCCGAACTCAAACTGACTACGTAATGTAGTATATTAAGGTACAGTATGAAATAAATGTTAGTTAAATATTGTCGTAATGCTGCTCTGAAAGGGTTTGCTTAGTATTGCTTAGTTGCCAGTCTTTTTAAAAGCAGAGTGCATTACTTCAACTGATGTTATTGGCTACAGCGCTACACCTACATAACTCTATACCGTAAATCCAATATTTGAAAACTAAAATCAATTAATACAGCAAAAATCATTATAACCCTTTTACAGTCAAAAATTAACTTAAGCATATTAGAAGCTTGTAGTCCAGTAAATAAAGGTCGAAAAACCCAAACCTGAAGATCAGGTTGGGCAATCACATTTTTTTTTTACTTTGCAGGTATTAATGTGTACATTGACCTCTAAAAATATAATAGACAGGAAAATGTCCGCAAGGGCCTGAAAGAGCTCGGAAATCCGTTTTTCCAACTATTTTGGTCGATTTCTCCCGAAACATGACACTTACGCAATTCATGTTTAGACACAAAGAAAGAGCAGTTCATTAGCTGCAAAAAATAATGCCTATCACTTTTGTCAAAAAATTTAATAGTTTTTGAGATAGCCGGCCATAAACGCGCTGCGTATTTTTTCACCTGTCCCGCATCTCGACAGGCGCTCTAAGCTACTTACACTTTCGAGAGGACGGACAGATTTTTAAATTACTTACAAAAATGCATATTTTTTCATAATTTAAAGTTCATATAAAAATAGGAACCTGTAGCTATAATATTTTGTTATTGTTTTCTTTTTTTGTTTATCTAGAATATTCAAACTCGAGCCAAAGCTAGTTTTTGCTCGATATTTTGACTCTCCTATTAATCTGTTCATATGTTTTTTTACAAAGAGTAATTTCACAGAATCTTTTTGAATAGTCGAGCTTTCGAAGGTGTACATTTCAAAAGATTAAATAAATATTTTTTTTGTATTTTTATAAACAACGTGTTTTTCTTAAAACGGTTTTTTTTTGGTTTCTGAAGTTTTCAAAAATGCTCGGGTCTATCGGGAATTAACAAATATTCAAGGACCATATCGGCTAACAATGCACATCATTCGAAAGCTTAGATAGTCCCCTTCTCGATGGCACTCTTTTTTTTTAAGTTTTTAGTTTTCCGAAAAATCGAGAAAATTCTCACCCCAATAAAACCTTGAAAAAAAATGTCCAATTTTTATTGGTGTAAAAATGTTCTCCATTTTTCGGAAAACTAAAAAAAGAGTGCCTTTGAGAAGGGGACAACCAGAGCTTTGAAAGGTGTGCATTGAAAGCCAATATGGCCCTTGAATATTTATTAATTCCTAATAGACCCGAGCATTTTCAAAACGCCCTAAAAAACACGTTGTTTATAAAAAATATTTATTGAATCTTACAGAATGTATTCAACACCTTTCGAAAGCTCCATTATCCAAAAGGATTTGGTGAAATTACTCTTTTAAAAAAAATATAAACAGATTGAAAGGAGGGTCAAAATATTAAGCAAAAACTAACTTTGGCTCGAGTGTTTAATATACTGGAGAAACAAAAAACAAAAAAAACAAAGGAAACAGTAACAAGATATTCTAGCTACTAGTTTCTTCTTTCATGTGAATTTTGAAACATTTAAAAATATGCATTTTTACAAAAGTTATTTAATTTGTCCGTCCGCTTGGAAGTATAAGTAGCTTAGAGCGCCTTTCGAGATGCAGAAAATACGCGGCGCGTTTATGGCCGGTTATCTCAAAAACTATTAAATTTTTAACAAAAGTGATAGGCATCATTTTTGCAGCTAATAAACTGCTCTCCATTTCCCTTATATTTCGGGAGATAGCGGTCAAAATAGTTGAAAAACCGGATTTCCGGGCTCTTGAGGGCCATTTTCAGGCCCTGGCGGACATTTTCTTATCTATGATATTTTCAGAGGTCTTTGTACACATTAATATCTGCAAATTAAAAAAAATATTGTGACGGTCCAACCTGATCTTAAGTTTCACACCTTCGTTTACTGTACTATTGGTAGTGATTTCGTTGTCACCAAGTATAATTACTCTTCAGTACCATAATTTATGTTAAGTCATGAAGTAGAATTACAATATTTTAAAAGAAAAATATTGTATACCTATAACTAGTTTACCTTTTTGGGCATTACTTAACAAGTTCAATTAAATCTTTAAGTAGAAGAGTTGTATTTCACTTTAAACGGTTAGTCAAAGTGTATATATTTTTAATATTAAAAGTTTTGAAACCATTTATAAAGAGCTGCAAAGAAAATAAAACCTAAAATAAAACTTACGCTATAATGTCTAGCTGCGAAGTTTTACAAGTAGTTTTGTTTTATTTGCAAAGAATGTACCACCACAAAATTAATTTTGTTAAGGCGCCTGGTTTTGTGTTTTAAAAAGTTTTACTTTACTTTAAAAGGTTATTTTTATTTATTTACTTTTTTAATATATGTTTTTTTACCCGACTTTAAAAAAGAAGTTATTAATTTGGCAAGTATGAATGTAATATTACTGAAATTGCAAATATTTTCATAGCCGAGGAACAGCACAAAGTAGTAGTAGGAGTAGCACAAAAATAGGCCTTACGAGGGATTTTTTGTGCAGTAAGATGGATTTAAATGCGGTTTTTTGCATTCGATTCGTATAAACGTCTAGAAACTTTGTGAACAAATTTAATGAATGGAAAGTGAAAGACTGCATTTGTGCTTTAAAAAAATGCGCATTTTCGAAATGCATTTTAAAGTTCGCAATAATAAAAAATTATAACTAGGTAAATAATTATAGAAATAAGCCTAAATTTGTTTCTCGGGGGTTTTCGAGGACGCTAAACACGAATATGATATTGACAAGAACCTACCGAGTACCTGGTGTGCGCTTAGGATAGTGTAAGGGTCGTCTTATAAAATTTTACGACAATTCCTCCTAATATCAGCCCAATTTTGTAACTCGGGAGCTTTTACGGTTGCTGGACACGAATATGATAATAGAAAGGACCTGCGGAGTTTCTGGTGCGCGCTAAGGATGATGTAAACGTTGTCTTCTGAAGCCCTTTCCCTCCTGTTAATGTTGATAAACTTTTTTTTGTCGAAAGCATTCCCGAAGATCTAAGAATTGCGCTACAAGGGAAAACTGTAGAGATTTATTTAGCGCTTTGTCCCTTTATTTACCGAACTATAAGAAGACAGTAAAGATTTTATCAAAATCGTTTCAGTATTTTTTTATGCCCCTAACCTTGATTTTGTTTGCGTTGGTTAATTTAAGGTATAGAAAAATATTATTTTTTAAAATAAATTTAAAGTAAATTTATTTTAAAGTCGGTTTAAGTTTTTTTAAATTACTTTTCATATTATCTTACCTAAATAAAGTTTTTTTACCTAATAGGCGTCCTTAAAAATAAAAGTTGTTTTTTAGAACCTAATCAGGTTAAAGCTGCAATTAGTGGATTTTCTTTTCGCCTTATTTCGTAAATTTAAGTGCGTGATCTCATATTACATAGGAAAAATGCTCCAAGATGTTTGTAACCTAAATATTAACATTGTTTACCATATTTTAATAATATCTTTAACAAAACCTATAAACTTAAAAATAGTAGACACCTTTAAAAATTGTTTAATAATTACAAATGTTAAATCAACTTTCTAAGCGCGATACAATCCCAAAAAGTGTAATATCTAAATTAGAGACGACCTTCACTTATCTGTCAACTAAATGAACATTATTTTTTATTAAATATAATATGTGAATAAGAGTATCGCCAATGATTTGCCGAAAAATTATGGTAAGGGCATCCATTAAAAAAAATAAAAAATTTTGTTATTTCTTGCATAATAATATCTTTTTTTTTAATTCTACATAACAGTACTAATACACTACTTAAATCGTTACTTCAATTTAGCCTTTGTAAATTTTTAAAATTACATTTAAAAACCTATTAAAAATTTTTGGTACACCCCGTATCATTTTATTATATCTATTTTAATAATTTACATTTGCATGTTTACCTTTCAACAAATTTTGTTTTTTTTTCAAATTTGTAAATAAAGCTGCTAGAAATTTTTAAAATTAAAAAAAAACCTAGTAACACTAATTTTTGACCGATTTATTGCAGACAGTGCAATAACATCATCTTTATTTAAGTATAAAATATATTTGGTAAACAGATGGGTGCAAATTACAATATCCACTTACCCTTTATACCTGGCGACCCAGTGGTTATGACCAGAAAAAGTTAGGCAACCCAACGTTTTTTTAGGCTTTATACTTTAATGGGATTTATTGATTTTTAGTAAACAGAGGTATGAAAGTATTGAAATAAATATAACCATGTTAACTAAAAGTTATTAGAGCTTTAATTATAATTTTTATGCAACCTATTGACGCTACTTTTATACTACTGTTATATTTAATTAAAAAATAGTTTTTATCTGGTTAACAGATGGCTGAAATTGGACTCTAATTCGGATCCCGTACTAAAATAATAACACAGCCCCACAAAAAAAAGGTAAAGGTCCGAAAGACTTGATTATAGTCAAGGGCGTCAAAATCTACCTACCACGTCGTCGGCAAATATACAGGGTGGCCCACCACATTCGCCTTGGTTTTTCTACGAGAAATGAAAAGAGTTGGAAAAAAACTTTTAGCACAGTCATATGTTGGTCTGTGGGGAGCATATTTTAAAATTATTTTGAAATATACAGGGTGACCCAAAAAAAGTACATATCAAAGTTATATTTTTTCTTATGGAACACCCCATATTTTTTTCATTTTTTAGATACTATAGACCAAATAAAGGTGAGTTATTGCTATAACTCCTATACCTAAAACTGACCGTTTCTGAGAAATTTAGAGAAATTAAAAAATATAGACCATATTTTAAAAATTGTTTACACCCTGTAACATATAAGGAGCTGCTCGTAATTAAATTTACTGCTTAGCTTAAGAGTTTAAGTTAACTATTACATAAAAGTTTTACCTCAATATTATACAGAGTGGTGAAAAAAATTGCCCCAAAGTTTGGACATACATTTTATTAAATAACTTCCTAAAGTTAAATGGAACACCCTATATTTAGTGGCCTATTTTAACGCAGAACTAGATTCCCTTTAAACCTATATTAGGGTTTCCTATACCTATCTCTTTTACTTTTTATGCAAAAGACGTTTTTATATTTGTCTTATGAATAAATTCTTTATCTTAAAAATATTTTCAAAAAGTGACCTTCAATCACTCTAACTTATACGTAAAAGTTAATTCCTGTATTGTAAGTAGATCCTAATAAATTAAATAAAAACCACTTTTATGACACCATCTTCAAGGGCTTGTAGCTACCTCTGGAAGCATTTCCCGACCTATGTTATTATGATCTTTTTTCATTTTTTTTTATGTAGAATCGTACCTTAAAAGCTTTCATCGTCATTTCCGGACACTCTGTATTTAAAATTGTTTAAGAAGTTACCACTGGTTGATCAAAATAGACAAAAGAATAACTTCCAATTACTTCTCCGTCACTTTGATCTATACAGTATTATTTATTAATGTAATCTTTTGCTCAATAGAATACATTAATTTAAAAACACGTTTTACATTGTCGCAGAATCGAAAAAAATGCTTGGCAAGAGACGCATGTAAAACAGCCGTCCCTCCAAACGAAGTTAGTTGCTCCTCGAAACTAATTTAATTAAAAGTTGGAAATAACATTCGACACGCACATTGATTAAAGAAATGTGGCGATTTCTTTCCACAGAAATTCTATCCCAAGATCGAGCTTAGCCAATCTGTATAGGTTTGATGTATTTTTATCAAGGAAGTTTGAAGGTTTATGGAAGCCCAATACTATGTCCTATTCGATCAAAAAATGTCCGGCCCACTCTTAAAACTGTCATGAAAGGCCCCCTCGATTCTGCGCAGTATCAAAATTCCCCAAAAGATTGTAATGTGATGCCTACCTACACAGTTTGTGGGTAGGCAACAAATTATCTTTTGACAAAGCCGAAGTCCCGTTTCCGTGTGCGACGGCGCGGTGTTTATGAAACAATACCCGCGCTGTGCCAACTTCCCACTTTCTTTGTTTCATCTTCCCCAGAGTATCTAGACTGAAATCTGCTACCCGCAGAAGTTTTTCCTTCTCCAAATATTTAGGTCTGGTGTAGGTAAACTTTACCACACTTAACGGTACGTTAGTATTGAAGCCTTAGCCTTGGTGGACTGTCTGACGATATAAAAAATGCCTATGTAAAAAATTCTATACTTCTCCTTATTTTTGCTTATGTTCTCTGCATGAGGTATTGCTATTTTATTGTACTTTCATACAAATTATAAATTTATAAAATATTGTATTACTCTAAAACGCAAACAACCAGTTTAAATTATGGTAAGTTTTTTACTTTTTTTGACCCTTGCCGATTTCGATAAGTTTTTACATACAGAGACGCTGATTACAAATCTTAAGTAAGTATTTTTTGTTAACATTTTATTTTTCAGATATCGATCCTTAAATATGATAATTATATTAAACTCATTTACACTATCTTGCCCTTCTTTTATTACAAAATTGGTGATAAGTACATGAAACTATCATACAATGTTTAAAATTTATTTTAAAAAATCGTGTTGTCATTTAATTTATTAAAATTAATTGTAAAAATACAAAACTTTCAAAAATATCGATTATTTAAATAGAAGACTGTGAAGTGGCGCCATCAGCTCTTTCCATGTTAAATCAGGTGATATAAAATTCAATATTACACAATAATTTAAAAAATATTCTATAATAGTTTCGTCTTTTAACCAATAATGTTGTGCAAAAAAAAAAAAACGGTGAACGTATAGTTAGTCTGAATTTGACATTTGATAATGTCAACTTTATACATGGTAACAAAGAATTATGGAAGTCTGAACCTGACCTACGATTCATTGTGCAAACTCCGTGGGGCCGATTCCCCTATTCCCGCTACCTTGCACGCCTGGACAATTATGTTTTACAGTCATTGGCCTTCCATACACCAGTCATTGGCCTTCCATACACCTTTAAACTTCCTTGATTTTTATATGTTAGGCTAGTGGTGTATAAAATTTATTACATTTATTATTGATGAATGGTTGATCTTTGACAAATTTATGTTTCTTTAGAAAAAATTCAACGAAGAGGTAAAAAAATTAACATTTGTACTTTATTAAATCCCAAAACACTTTATAAATCTCAAGTAGCAAAAACAAACCAACCATAGAATATTAACGAAAATACAGAGAATGTCACTCCTCCATTAAAAAAATAAGTTTAATAAACTACGGTATATTAAATTTGTTTCCCTTAAAAGAGGCATTTAGTTAATTAAAATTATTTTGAGCTATTTATTCTTTCTAATTTACTTAACCACACTTTGATTGATTGATTGATTGATAAATATATGCCATTGAACTTTGTCTGCGAGAGAACTTGAGGAGGAGATATAAGGGCAGGGACATTACTATCTTCTCTGATAGTCAAGCGGCCATAAAAGCTTTGGCATCCCAACAAGTCAACTCAAGGTTGGTTTGGAACTGTCTGCAATGCCTCCTAAACCTGGCTAACCACAACAAAGTTACACTTTTCTGGGTGCCAGGACACAGGGGAATACAGGGCAATGAAAATGCAGACTCCCTGGCCAGGCGAGGCTCCGCAGCAATGCTTGTGGGTCCTGAACCTGTTTTTGGAATACCAAAAGCCTCGGTTCATGGTTACATGACTCGGTGGATTTAAACACAACATCAGTCATACTGGAACCACATTCCAAGGCAACATCACAGTAAATCAATGTTGGACTCACCATCGAAAGCATTGACAAGTGAATTACTAAAACTAAATAGGAATCAGATTAGAATAGTGACAGGATTAATAACCGGACACTGCACTCTAAGAAAACATATGCACACTATGGGCATCTATAGAGAAGAACCCATTTGCAGACTATGTGACGAAGAGGAAGAGACAGCCTCTCACATCATATATGAGTGCCCTGCACTTACATACTGGAGAACAAATCAAAACCTCATGGTGGACACTAACCACCAGGAGGCTGGAGACCAGAAAAGAACAGTAAAAGGGCTACTACACCTGTCTAAGGTGTCAAACCTTTTTAACTGAAACAAATACACAAGAGATACAACAAGCCCTGTAGGCTGCAGTGTCGAGGCGGACAAAACCTCAACTTGTGTATTTATTTTATCAATCAATCAATCAACCACACTTTACAAGCACGACTGAGTCGCATCAAATTTAAATTGTTTTAAAACCTATTTTTCTTAAAAACAACACTGACTTTCTTTAAACAATGATGTTCAATTTAATCGCTTAGCTTTTATTTTACTCCAGCCGTTTTGCTGGCTTTATATTTGCAATTTCATTATTGCAAATAGTTTCATGATATTTAAAATCTGACTCTGGAGACCAACAGGGTTGACCTTTTTCATATTCTCTTTAGTAAAAGCGAACTACAGTCATATTTTCCATTTAAAAATGATGAGTGGAAGTTTTTGAAGATTCTTTAATTTAATTTTATATATTCTTGTAATATCAAAATGGCAAATGTAATAATTAAAAGAAAAATAATTAGAAATAAAAAAAAATTAATAGGTTTTTTTATTTTAAATAAAAGAAATATTGACAGGATTAATTTCAATATTGTTGCTTTTAATCAACTTTTTTGATTAAAATATACAAAATAGGTCTCTCCTATATTGCCAACAAATTTATTTATCTATATGTTATGTTTTAAATTAAAATGTGTTTGTTTACTAATGTTAATTGATTTCAACTAGTAATTATGTTTTCTTTGGGTTTCTACAAATAATGGGTTTACCATAAAGTGCGTCACAAACCTAAAATGACACAAAATATTACCTTAGACGTAGGTTATTTTAATTTTATTATGGAAGCAATTCGTGATATTATATTTTTTTTAAATATATCTTGTTTGGCTTAGCTAAGTTAAATAAATTTATTTTCTTTAATTTCTAAGTGCTTATTTAAATTTTAGTTGCGTTTTATCAAAGATAATACTACTACGGATAAGATGAACCATTCAATGCTATATTTTTGATACCCCTAATGGACTTTGGCTAACGCGAGCCGATGTCCATCGAGAGATTGGCTGTAATCATTCCGCTTTTTAAGGGTGGCGATCACGGCAATCCTTCAAACTTTCGACCTATAGCATTGCTGCCTACCTTGGCGAAGATAGTGAAAAAAATTGTCAAGATGAGGATGATGTCCTTTATGAATGAACACAAACTTATGAACGAATGTCAGTTTGCCTTTCAGGAAAGGACGGGCACGAGCGATGCTATCTTTGAGTTTCTTGAGCATCTGTATTTCCACCTGAACTCTGGGGAGGCTGCCGCTGTGGTGTTTTGCGATCTGTCGAAAGCATTCGACTGTGTGGACCACCAGATACTGCTCTGGAAGTTGGAGGCATATGGATTTAGGGGGATTGCTCTGGAGTGGTTTCGCTCTTATCTGTCTGGGCGTGTTCAGACGGTTGTTTATAATGATGTTAATTCTGACGAACTCAGTACTGGGGTTGGTGTTCCTCAAGGTTCGGTTCTGGGTCCGCTACTGTTCCTACGTTAACGACTTGCCTCGCCTTTCAATAGCTGGAAGGTTCACTGTTTTCGCGGATGATACCACCATTCTTTGGCATGATACTGACATTAATCGGTTAAAGGGCAATTTAATTATCGACTTGTGTAAGATAAAACAGTGGTGTGATGCAAATTTATTATCTTTTAATATTTCGAAGACTAATATCTTGACGTTTAGGTGTTACTTGGATAACATTTGTTTGGCAGATGAGTTAATTGCTATGCCAAATGCAATTAAATTTTTGGGATTAACTATTGACAGCAATCTAAAGTTTAAAAATCACATTGATAATTTATGTAATAAACTCTCTTCAGGTTGTTATGCACTGAGGGTTATATATAACAATCTGGACTTATCTATTGCAAGAAATTCCTATTTTTCACTAATCGAATCCCATCTTCGTTATGGTATTTGTTTTTGGGGATCATGTTCTCAATATCTGTTCGGATCTGTGTTTGTGTTACAAAAGAGAGCAATTAGATATATGTGTGGAGCCAGGGTTCGTGATTCCTGTCGTCCCTTGTTCGTCAGACACTCTATCTTAACCCTAACTTGTATTTATATTTTGGAGGTGGTCTGTTTAGTTTTTAAAAAGTATAAGGATGAACTGTCATTGCCAACTCATTACAACCTGCGTCAGACTTTTACCCTTAACATGCCCATTCCTCGCTCTGAACTAATTAAAAGGTCATTTATTTATGAGGGAAAGAAAATTTTTAATAGGCTGCCTCTGTCATTGAGGAGGCAACAGTGCCATAAAGGGTTTAGAAGACTTACAAAGAGGTTTTTAACTGAGAAGGCATACTACACTCTTGACGAGTTTTATAATGACAGATAGATGTGTTGGTTGACTGGATAATATATAGAATTGACTGATTTATTGTCTAGTAGTGTAAGCGTTTTATTTATTTTTTTTAGTTTGATTTTTGTTTGACTGCTCTGTAAAAATTTTTTGTTGTTGCTTTAACTTTGTACATCTAATTTTAAAAATGACTTATCTGTTTAATTGTATATTGTATATTTTATTATAGGTGTTATAAATATGGCTTTGTCTACGATATTTTTGTGTCATTTGACAATAAAGCTATTTTTTGACTTGACTTTGACTTTGATTTTCGCGCTATCCTTGAACGAAAGTTAAACAGTGTTGCCGGCAGGCCTTTACTATTGGCGTGATGAAACGCGACTAGAAAAAACACAATCCGTTTAGCCGCCCGCTTTCGCTACTTCGTGTTCCGAATAAGGTACAAGCGACAGACATTGGCAATGTCGCACGGTTTGTTTCGCTGGGGCAGGGGTTACCGACTTAATTTTATTCGCATTTACGGAAGCATTGATATCTTCGAACTGATTCAAAACGCCCCATTTAAATGAACCATCTATTCGTAGTAGTATTATCTTTGGTTTTATGTTGTTGTGGCAGACTCATGAATAAAAACACCTTCTTATAGGCTAATGATTATCACTTTAAATAAAAAACAAATTTGTAAAAGCAATTTAATGGATTATTATGGTTCTTTCGTGCCAAAATATTAAAAAAGTGCTATTAAATTTAGACTTAGGGGTTTTTAAGACAAAGTTAATTTATTAACGTTTTAAACATTCCAAAAATTCTTGAAATCTGTTCATATTTAGCAAAAATGTGTAAGAATTTTTTTGTAGAGAATAAAATTTTCTATCGAAACGACATATTTTAAAGTTAACAAACCTTTTTGTGGCATAAGACTATTTTTTTTAAGCAAAAACAGCTTTTTTTAAGTAAAATACATTTTGTTACACAAAATACCATAAATCTGATATAAAAGATAATCAAATTTCTGACATATTTCTAGCTATGCCTATTTAAAGGTTTTGACCTCAGTTTTTTTTTCTCTGAAGCTTAAAAAAAGTTATGAAAAGAAATTAAAAGAAAAAGGAAAAAATAATATTTTTTTATTTTTTAAAATTTGTTTTTTGCATTTATTTTCCAACTAAAAAAATTTAACATTAAAAGGCATCATTTTAATAGTTAATACTCTTTAAAAAAACTTACAACATCTTTTGGCTAAAAATACATGGATTTCGCGATAAATTGAAATTTTTAAAATAATGACTAGAAGCTTCAATTTAATAGCACATTGTATTTTTTTTTCTATTTAGGCGCTCAAAAACCATAATTATTCATAAAATTGCTTTTACAAATTTGTTCCTTATTACCTACTACCCTATTTTTCCTTACCGTCTATATAGCCCAGTAAATAAGTCGGAAAATGTAGAAAAGTTGATAACAAGCGCCGATTTGATTTTTTTATTTTCACGTATTCTGTAGACCCTCAGGAACATTTATCAGCACTAACATTTGTCTTGCAATGAAAATGAAAAAAATAGGGTAGTTTTCCCATCACCAAGTAAAACTGATGAAAAATTTTTAAAATTCAAAATTTCACCTCGGGTGTTTTCCGGGTTGCTGATTACAAATTAACGCCCAAAAATCATGTAAGGATGGTTGCTCTTCATCAAAACCATCCCTAAGAGTGACAAACTTGGAGAAATTTCGAAAATTTAAAATTCCACCTAGGGATTGACTTTCGGAGGTTTTAGGGGTCGCTGATTACGAATTTGCGGCCATGTTCCTGGCTTTATTCAGGCACTCCATCGTGATCTAAGATGGAAAACAATGAAAATTCAAGGCTTTTAAAGCAGCCTAACTGTCTTAGAGTATACGTATGTTTCGGTAATGATATTTCCACATTCTTTTGAACCTATGCTTGGATAGCATAGATTTTTACCTGATATACTGGGGTTTTCTTGCCCAGTACAGAGCTTTAGGTCGTTTTGGGCCCATCACCCACTTCAATATCTTTGTAAGGGCCAATCGACTCTGTTTACGCACAAAATCTATACCCTATTACCAGGACCGATGTGGTCCCATTTGGCAAGTACCCAAAGAAGATTTTTTAACACATATTCTAAAAAAATTTTAAAGATAAATTCGAAGCTTTGCTTAAGGTGATTAATCATTCGTACTGTATACCTGAAATTATAAGTAGCGCTCTAGTCAGTTAAAATAAGATTTTTTTAAATAATCTATCCGGAAAATGCAAAAATTCGTTAGGGATGCTAGCTGTATCCTTAGTTGTTATTGCACCACTTTATAAAAAAAAACGTAGGTATTAATTTGGAATTACAAAAATATGCCGTTACCATATTCTGGCAGCGCGTCTTTTTAATAAAAAATAATAATTATTTACTCCATAAATCTAAATACCGCCCTAAAGGCTGACCTTCAAAAATACAAAAGCAGTTATTTTATCGCCTGAGGATTTTTATTAGCAGAAATTCTAAACTGTTTGCCCTTCATCAGAAAAGATTGTTTTCGTGCCAAACTTTTATCGACTTTTAGGTGCTTAACTGCTTCGAAACCTAATTCCTCGAGATAATTATAAAGTTTAAGTTCTTAAGTAAGCTTAACTCTGCAGGCCCTAAAGTAAAGATCGTAATGAAAAATACCGTGCGTAGCCACCTACATATTTTTTTAATTACCGGGTTTATCGCAGCCAAAATAGAACCTGTTTTTACATAAAATTTAACAGCTAACTACCTGGATGATCTTTTAAAAAGTGGTGTATGAAAGAAAAAAAAACTTAAATCGGGACAAAACCTATAGTCCAAGCGGCGACCGTCGTAAAGGGGGGTAAACCAGAATATGTACAAAGATATACTTTATTACTTTTTGGAAATTAGACAAGTAATAAGTGAATTTTTTTTCTAATTTTTTGTAAAATTGATGTATTAGACATAAGTACAATGTTTTACTATTCGAAGAAGTTTTAATGTGGAAATGATGAGACTTTGTATTTCGTGCAATTTTTTTTTCTGTGCATAAAAATTTAAGTCTGTTGAGCCTTTATCATACAGGGTTTTAAAAAAATTGCTATTATTATGTCAGAACTAGTCCGTCCCTGGCAAACCAAATAAGGCAAATATAATTTAATGGGTTTATTTTAAGAAGACTTATCTAGTAACCATCATAGTAAAAAAATAATAATAATTTGCGTCTAGTATTTTAAAAGTTATTTAAAAAATAAACTATTTCCAGGGGCGTCCTTTATGTACTTGTATCTCCGTAGGGGAGGGTCGTAGGAAAAAAATGAATGGGAACTTGTCATAATATTTTTAGGTTTTCTATTAGATTCCGAGAGATTTGCACACATATTCTGGGACACCCTGTATAAAGTATAAGAAAAAATTAATCGTCAAAGTTGTTGGTTTTTATCCCACTTTTGAATAGAGTTGGTCTGGCACATTATCACTTAACCCAAATTCCGTCAGGTCACGATTAAAAAAGTCCTTTGTTGGTAAGCTCGAGTTTTTTTTATTTTAATGTAATTAACATTAAATAAATATAATTAATATACAATAAGGAATATTTAAAACATCATTAAAAAATTGGAGAATTTATAGAGCAAAACAAAAAAAAACTCGCGCTTAAAGAGTAAGGACTGGTGGCAATTTTGGTCAAATATTAATGTGACAGACCAATACTATTTAAAAAAAGGATAAAAACCAAAAATTTAACTCAAAATTTGTATATACCTTGTATTAAAAAATTATCATTGCACTACATATTTTGAGGGTAGTCTGGAAAACAGTAGTGTCAAAAACAGGGATGCAAGACTGAAATTTTTATATTCTATCGATCAAAACTCCTTTAAATAGTAAAATATTGTTCTTATGTCTTATGCGTCAATTTTACAAAAAAAAAGAAAAAAATACTTTAAAAAAAATAAAAATTGGACAAGTCACAGATCGCCAGACCGTTGGTTTATTACTTGTGTAATTGGAAAAAGTAACAAAGTATATTTTTGTACCTATTCTGGTCCACCCCCCATTTACGACTGTTGCCGCTTGGGCTGGTAACTTTTTTCTCTTTTCTTTAAGCAGAAATTTATAAAAAATAGCCATTTTTTCTTTTAAAGTAATTTTTTTTTAAATAATTGCAATTTACTTGCGATACTGTCAAAGGGACTTCTGTAAATAAATCGAAAACCAAACAAAGAGGTATTTTATAAAAATTTATCGGTACTTTTTCTGGAGAAAAAGGTTGGAGATACCTCTAAAATGTACCATTAAAAAAAATTAAAAACTTTGACCGTTTTATAGGGGGAAACCTAATCATTTAAAAAATAATATGTATTGTGAACAAGTTAAGGGCGGAGGCGGTCCGACAAGTAGTTTTTTCAAAATCGCAGTTTAAATATTTTTTAGCGATATTTTGGTCGATTCAGCTTAGTAAGTGGATTATTGAACTTTAAATGTCATTTTGAAACTTGTGTACCTTTGACTTTCATAAATTTAATTTGGCAAAAGTGTAAAAAAGGGCTAACCTAACCATATTTTTTGTAAGTAATTTGATGAAATAATGATAGTAAAAAATCATTCAATATAGTTTTCTTAATCTTTCTCACACGGTATTTCCTGATCTTTTTCAAAAAAATTTCCCCATCTTCATAAGAAGATTCTAACATGTTTTGAATTATTATGGAAGCCATGGGATTAAGGTCTTTATCAACCTCTATGTTATGTTCTATTTCTTTAAATTCGGCATTTAAACAAAATTATCCACGGCAATACCCACATACAGCGGAACAGCAAAGTCCTAATTTTTTATAATAACAACTTGCACCGTAGTCATGGTGCACTTGCAAAAAATAGTATTTAGCTACTTATGGAAAAATATTTGTTATATAATTGTTGTGTATTTAAAAATTTTAGATAAAACTTAAGGTATCTTGTATCTGTATCCCGTATCTTTAAAAGGGTAAATTCTACAAAAAAAAAGATATAAATAATTTTATTAGCTTCAATTATCCTTTTAACAAATTTTCTTAAAAAATAATAATTTTCTTTTCTCTTATTTTACCCCCACCAAAACAAAAATCCCACGGTTCAAATCAATGGTACTTTTTAGGGTATGTTTAGGACACTATAATAAAGATCTCAGAAATTAGGCTGAGTTGGATTTTCTTGAAGTCAAAAAGTTCAATAATTGGACTATATCCAATGTTTTAGGTTTTAAAGTAAAAAATTATTTTCAATTTTTTTTTCTATTTTTTAGGTAATAAATGACGTGGTTACCAATTGTATATAAATTACCAACGGAACTAATCCTAACTTTTTTTTTAATTTTATGACGCTAGTAAGCATTTGTTATCTTTAATCCAAATATTAAAATTACAAGGACTATTTTTTAAAAAAATGTGGCAATATTTTTAATGCCTTAATATTAAACTAATTAACTAATTTAAATTAAAGTGATTTAAGTAGGTTGTTTAAATATACATAAGAATTAAAGATTCTTTTTTCTTATAAAAACAGCACAGCGAGTCTACCAAAATGCTATCTATGATTTAAATAAAACGAGCACACACTTTAAAGACAATACCATTTCTCGAATGCTACTCAGTTATTGCGTACTAAAACATTTAGCTACTCCTTCTTTAAGTTCTCTGCCAACAGAGACCGTATTACAGTTTACTCCAATTTCTTTGCTCATTGCTGTAATAGGTCAAACAGAGGGTCCACTCACAAAGTTTAAAGTAGGCTCTCTATTTTGCTGCATTGCAAGTTTTTAAAAGGCTTATTATTAAGGGTGTCAAAACTTCAAAACGTAACGTTGGTAAAAGGGTTTTTAAATGTCGTCGCTAGGTGATCGCAGCTATTTTAAGGTATTATGAAGAAACACGATTTAACAAGGAATAAAAATTTAAAACATCTATCTTCGTTATTCATGTTTATAAACAATAAGATTAATAATGACACCCAACTGTAGTAACTGTTTAATTGTCACTCTTTTCAAATTAACAGTATATCGTTCAAAGGAATTAAATTATAACTGAACTTTGCGAAGAGTTCTACCACCTTTTATAAAAATATATTACCTATTTTGGAAATAGTGAAAGGATATTTTAAATTATATATATAAAATATAAAGAATAATATATATATATATATATATATATATATATATATATATATATATATATATTTTTTAATATTTGATAAAATATATATATATATATATATATATATATATATATATATATATATATATATATATATATATATATATATATATAAATGGATACTGCTCCGCGAGGGACATAGGGAATCCCATGTAAATTTTGAAGTAGTCAAATATTGGCTCCCTAATTATTTTAGAAAAAATCTAAGATTTATTGAAGAGCACAATAAGTTCCACCCAAAATGAAAATTTGAGCATTTTTCAACCAACCAGTAAAGAGTAAACTGCTTAAATACTTCTGCAACGTAGTATCCCATTATGCACCCTGTACTCTAGAAATCAATAATAAAAACACCATATCGATTTATCAGTGACAATTTAGATCATTAATTTATAATGTCATTGCCAAAACTGAACAATTTTATACGGGAATTTTCCAACACATGCACTCACAGTTACGCAAGACAATAAAACAAATTTGTCTACATTTAGAAATCAATTTATGACGAAAATATCAGGATTTAATCAAATGCTCAAATATTCCTCCATTAACTGCCAGACAATAACCCAAACGATTATAAAACTCATTTCTTACGTTGGCTAGTTGGTACATCGATATTCTGGCACATTCAGCATTCCTTAGCTGGTCTAAATTTTCATATTTTTTATTGGTATAAAGCTTAGCTTTTAAATGTCCCCATAGAAAAAAATCGTTTGGCGAAAGATCCGGAGACCTGGCTGGCCAAGATATTGCGTGGTTCGGGCCTATGATGTCGTTATTAAATGCGTTGTTCAAGTATTCGCTCTGGTACTGTGTGCTGGGCAGCCATCCATTTGATACCAAAACTCTTGATTTTCACGAGCAAGGTTGTTCAAAGCAGGCAAAATTTGTTCCTCTAAAAGTTCCAGAAAGTACTCCGCATTCAAATTTCGGTCAAGGAAAAATGGTCCAAGGATATGGTGGCGAAATTCCCGCCAAAACATTAATTTTTGTGGATATTGAGTCCTTGTCTCAACAAATCGATTTTGGTTTTCGTTACTCCAGTACCGGCAATTTTGAATGTTGGGTTCGTTGTTTAATGTAAAAGTACATTCGTCAGTAAAGCAAATATTCTGTAAAAAACCTCTGTCAGTGTTTGTCCTCTCCATCATCTCAAAGCAAAATTCCTGTCGTCGTATTTCGTCTCCGTCTCTTAATTCTTGGTATCTTTCGTACTTGTAAGCAAGGTATTTACATCTTTTTAAAATTCGAGATATTGTGGTGTGGTCTTGTTCAGTAATGTCCTTCAGTTGTCTCGTGCTAATGTTTCCTTCGGCCTCCTCTACACAAAGTATCACGTCTAAATCCCTCTCGTTTTGTACAATTTGTCTCTGATTTTCACGTCGATTTTCTTCACATTTGCGTTTTATTGTCGATTTACTTGGTATTGGCCTATTGGGAAAATAGGCTGCAAACATGTCCGCTACTCTTCGATAACTATTTCCCTGATAAAACCATTTTATAATAGTAATTTTTTCTTGAATTGAGTAGTTCATTATTTAAAAATGATGTGACATTGATCTGACAACTTGAGAGTAAGAGGTTAAATAATTTTTTTGGTATTTTATTATAAACTTCTAATAATACAGGGCGCGTAAGAAGATAGGAGATTCGTAACTTATTTTAGCATTTATCTCTTAGCTGGCGGACTGAGAAGAGCTAAAATTTGTACACTGGGTACAACTTTTCGTGCTCTTTAAAAATCTTAATAATATTTTCTTCTAAAATAATTAGGGGAGCCAATATTGGACCACTTCCAAAATTGGACATGGGAAAAATTTCCCTTAATGTCCCTTTGCCCTCCCTTGACGGAGCAACACTTCGAGTAAATGTATATTTTTATATATTATAATAAATGCATTTATTTGAGAAAATATGCAAATAAGTTAGTTGGAAAATTTGTTCAAAAGTAAAAGGTAGTCTCTAATACCAATTTTCGAAAAAAATCGGCCTACTTTTATTTATTTGTGATTAAATTTATTTTAATATCGATTTTTTTTAATTCCAGTTTTATCAAATTTTTACCGTAAAGTAAGCATTTTAAGCTGACAATACTACGGCTTAAAAATTATAAAAGCGAAGTGTCAATAAAGCTTGTCACTATCAACGCCTACGAGTACAAAAATAAGTTGTTAATTTGGAATTAGTTAATTAATATAAAATAATTTTAATCACAAATTAATAAAAGTAGGCCGATTTTTTCAAAAATTGGTATGGAGACTACCTTTTACTTTTAAACAACTTTTTTTATTTTTTGAACACCGCGTATAAAATATGTTTTTATTTCAATCTTACTCTAAGAAGTAGCAAAATTTTTATCAAGAGTAGCTTTTTTCGATAAAATTAAAAATAAAGAAGTTTTTCCCATTCAACACCTTTTGCGTGTACTTTTATTTTCTATGCTAAAAAAAAATTATAAAAAAAATATTTTTTAAATTTTAAAATAATTTCAATGTAATCGGTGGTCACTTTTTGTAATTATTCAACTGTTTTTGAAAAATTTGAATTTTTACCTGTATTGAGAAGCCCTAATAATAAAAAGTGGATGTAATAAATTCTGGGATTTTATTACATTTCGAAAATTTGTAACATCGTGTTTTTTTTGTATTTTTAGCCCAAAATTCCAAAGATATATGCTTTAAATAAAGCTTAATAAATGACCACTCTTACCAAAATGATATTGTATTATTATACAACATTTTTTAGGTCTTTGATATTTTTTAAGCCAATTAATCATTGTTTATCACATCTCTAAGCATGGTAATTTTTCTAGCATAGTCCATGCTTTTATATTTTAAATATACAGGATGCCATACATTTTAAAATGCCCTCTGCACTTAAAATGATCAAAAATACGATACGAAATAATTTAAACAACTTTTTAAGGCCTTTTTATAGGTAGCAAAAATAATGTTTCATATTTTAAAATCTGACATTTTATCTAAAATCTGTCATCATTAACTTACTTTTCGAATGTATTTAAAATTGCGTATTTTAAAAGCCACTTCTTGTTATTTAAACAACATTGTTTACACTTAGTATAAGGTTATAATTTAATTTATTTGTTTAAGATAAAATGTATTTCTTTAGTTTTTTCCTCTTAATTATATCCCACAGAAAAATATTTTATTTTTCATTTGAGCATCAAGTAACGTACATAGTTTTTGTTTGGCGATAATAGTTTAAAAAAATGCAGTTAAAATAAAAGACTGAATTGCAAGAAAATATCTTGAACCTATCATTTTTTTTTAAATTTTGGAATAGTCCACGAAGGCTGATGCCTAAGTACTAACGTACCGTGGGTGTCTTAAGTGTGGTGAGAGGGAGTTTGTTTACACGGGACTTAATAATTTGGTCACTGGGAGGGGAAGGAAAACTTCTGCGGGCAGCAGGTTTCATAGTCTTGACACTTTAGGGATAAAGGAACGAATAAAATGGGAAGTTCGGGGCCTCTCTAATTAAACTGTAAAAGGATGCATAAGTTGCAGTGGTGCTCTCCAAAAAAGGAATTATACTGGCCAACTCCTCTGAGCAGAAGCCATGAAAATACCTATAGAAGAGCGAGATATCTCCTAAAGCTCGACGGTGGGCAAGAAGAGAAGGCGTTTCTGTAGGCGTGGGATCATTAATAAGACGAACGGCTCTTCTTTAAATGGAGTGCAGAATGCTAAGTGTTGTAAGGAACGCCATTTCCCAGACATGAGAACAATATTCTAAAGAAGGTCTGATTTGGGATACATACAGAATGTACAGATTGGAAGAAGAGGAATGACAACTGATTTAAGAATAAATTGCACACAGTTTTTTTAAAAAGGTACTTAGGAAAAAAGTATTTAATTTTTATTTATAAAAGAAAAAAATAAATTTAAATATCCACTTTTCTTAAGATCTTTAAAAAGCAGTAGATTTTTTTTTTAAACCAAACAATTTTGCCTTAAGAGTGCATTTACGCTACACCTTAGGGGTCGGGCAAAAGGATGCGGAGACTAACAAACTTCCATTACCACAATTGACGTATAGCCGCATTAAAATATTATATTTTATTTAGGTTCTTCCAAATTCGGTGTATCGATGCATCGTGTTGTTTCCGATTGCAAGCCTACAGGAGATAACGTTTTTCAGTAACTATTTTTTACTTAAATGACATAAATTATACACCATTTTAGAGGTAAGGAAATAATCTATGCCTCTGCTGTAACGGTTTTTTGAAATATGAGTCGAGTTAAGAGAAAATAGTTTCTAAACATAACCGATTTTAGACTTTCACTCAAGCAAATATTAAAAACTAAATCCAAATTTAAAAAACTATTACAGCAGAAGCCTAGATTTAAGTGTTGGCTTTCATATAGTTTTTGAAAATTATCGATAACTTATACTGTTTTTGAGAAAAACATTATGCCCCGAACCCCAAATTGGATCCAATTTTCGCGGCGAGAATGGACTCTTAAGTACCTACATTTCTTTTCACTGTTGAGATCCTAATCCTATGCATGTTTTTAAATTTGTAATACCCTGTATTTGTTGGCTTGAAACATTAATATTTATCACACTTCGATTTGTCTAGTTATTTCTTGTTTTACCGGTTAACTTCCCAATAATTTATTTATTATATTGTCTGATTAAAAATTTAATTTTAGTCAAACACTATAATTTGACTTAATTACACTGTGTTTTTGATCTAGTTACTTACTGTATATATTATGTCATTTGCCATGCTTTGTTAATTACTGTACTTGGTGATTACTATATAAAGCAGAAAAAAACGACCCAAATACTGCAAAATTAAAAAAAATATATAAATTAAAGTTTATTTTTTATAAACCTTACCTAAAATTTAATTTTTTCCATTTTACGATATATTTTATAAAAGCGACTTACATCTAAGTCTTTAAATAGTATTAACATAAATCCTTTTAGCTTTCTTGGGAAAACGGCAGGTGAAAACACAGGAAAATCGCACAATTGACTTCCGAAGCTGAAAAGGGAGCCGAGGTAATTTCTAACAACCTTTTTTGTTCTATTTATGGGAGCAACAATTTAAGGACCTTTTAGCGTGGCAAGGAAAAAAGTGGGACATTTTGCTGATGTTTGGACCATTACCCATGGTCAAGAGCTAGAAATATTAAATCTGGAATGTGCTGACAGTTAGCGCCCATAGGCAGCTCTGTTTTTTTTTCCAATGGAAAAGAAGAAAGGTATTTGGCTGAACCCATTAGTGGTCAGCAAGTATTAACCTTTTTGGGGGTGGCGGGGTGGTGAAGCGACACTTCTGAAGGGGCAAAATTTTAAAATAGGGATTTAAACTAATCAATTGGTACAAATAATTACATAAATACAAGAATGTTTTGGTGACACTACTTTGAAGAATTTCAGATAGCCATATTGGCAAAAAAAAAAATTTATATGAGAAAATGTATTAGGTTATTGGTGTAATTATTGTTTATTTCATAGTTATAAAAGATATGATTTAAGTTGCCATATTCATTACACACACATAAAGGTGTTTCTTTTAGCCCTATATTGTGCAAGTGGCTAGGAAAGCAGCCGTGATTATTGATGCTTTTAAAGAGCAATTTTAATAAAGCATCCGTAACATTATACAGAATTCTTAAATTAAAAATTATATATAATATATATATATATATATATATATATATATATATATATATATATATATATATATATATATATATATATATATATATATATATATATATATATATATATATATATATATATATATATATATATATATATATATATATTATATATATACATATTCACGTTATTCTATTAAAAGTTTTTAAAAAAAATATTTTAAATTTATTTTTTTTTAAAATAACCTTTTACCTAAAAATTTAAACCCCATTCCATTTTTTTAAAATTATAAAAATTTTAATTTTTTCTTTTTTAAAAATAAAAGAAAAGAAATTTAATTTAAAAGGGCAAATTTTATTTTTTTTTTAAAATTTGATATAAAAAAAAAATAAAATTTCTTTTTCTTGATTAATAAAAAAAAAAAAATTAAAATTTTTTTTTTAAAAAAGGGGAAGGGGGTATAAAAACATTTTTTTTGGGTAAATTAGGCATTTTAAAAATGGGATAAAATAAAATTGTTTATTTAAAAAAATTGTTTTAATCTTATTTAATATGGAAAAAAAATTTTGGGAATTGTAAAATTATTGTATAAAAATTTAGATTTTTAAATCATATTTTAACCAAAAAAATTTTTTTACCAGTCGGTTAGGCACCGAAATTTTTAAAAGGGGATTTTTTCCCTTAAAAAAAAGAAATTTTTTTTAAAAAAAATATAAAATATAAAATTTAAAAAAAACCTTTTTTGTTAAATAATATAATAAAAACGGGGGTTTCCTTTAAAAACAATTTTCCCCTGTTTGGAGTTTCAACCACAAAAATTTTTTTTAAAAAATTTTATTCCCGTTAGGCCGGCAAATTTTTAAAAAGGCTTTTTTTTGGTTCCCCGAATTTTTTAAACACTCAACCAATCCCCCGTTTAAAATATTTTTTTAAAAATAAAATTTTAATTATAATTATTTTTTAATATTTAAATT
This sequence comes from Listronotus oregonensis, assembly GCA_019359885.1. NCBI lineage: Eukaryota > Metazoa > Arthropoda > Insecta > Coleoptera > Curculionidae > Listronotus > Listronotus oregonensis. The sequence continues at coordinate 170,555 of JAHBCN010000056.1, forward strand.
AAATAAAATTAATTATAAATTAAATAATTTTTATATATATATAATTTTTTTAAATATTATTTTTTTAATTTTTTTTTTTTTTTTTTTTAAAAAAAAAAAAAATTTTTTTTTTAAAAAAAAAAAAATTTATAATGTTTCATTTTTAAAAAGCTTTTTAAAACTTTCAAGGTTTGTTTTGCCCTTGAAATTTAAAACAAAAAAAAAATTTATTTTTAAAAAGGGAATTAAAAACTTTTATAATTTTAAAAATAATTAAAAAAAAAATACTTTTTTTAAAAATTTTTTTTTTAATTTATTAAATTTTTAAATTTATTAAAAAAATTTTTTTATTTATTAATTTAAAAAAATTTGTACCAATTTTTTTTTTTTTAAAATTTTTTTCCCTTAAAATTTTTTTTTTAAAAAAAAAGAAATTTTGGAAACTTAATTTAAAATATTTTTTTTAAATTAAAAAAAAAAAAATTTGCGTTAATTCAACTTAAAAAATTTTTTTAAAAAGGGGAAATTTTAAAAAAAATTTTTTTTTTAAAAATTTAATAAATAATATATATATATATATATATATATTTATATATATATATATATATATATATATATATATATATATATATATATATATATATATATATATATATATATATATATATATATAAATTATATAAAAAAAATATATATATATATATATATATATATATATATATATATATATATATATTTTATATAAAAATATATATATATATATATATATATATATATATATATATAATTTTTTAAACTAAAAATAAAATATCTTGACATAAGTAATTTTAAGGAAAAAATTTTATGCTTTTTTAAAAATAGGTTAATAACAAGTTTTTATATCATATAAATTGTGCAATGCAAAAAATAATGGGTTTAATTAAATTTAAAGTTTATTTCCCTTTTTTTTTAATATTGAGATTATGTAATATCAAAAATAAATTTAAAAATTTAAAGAAGACTTAAATTCGACATTAATATCTGCTTAATATTCTAACAAAAATTTTCCGAACTCGTTAGCAGATGTTAGCTACCACTAGAGTTGAAAAGTAGATTTTTACACGCGTGTTATTTTAATCGTTTTGTAACGGATCAAAGAGTACGTTTTATGTCAGTTTTACTTGTGGTTGTAGCAAAAGGATTTTTAAAATTTAAAAACGTAAAGCTTGCTTTAAGCACTTTACCTTTTTGTCAAAAATAAAAAAGGATAGATCTTGTAGGTATATTCTATATAATTGAAGCAAATTCATATATAAAAAAGTCCATGTTGGGTACTCGCCAAAAATATTTATAGAATAGAACCGCTTCGATTCTGATCAGGGGGTATAAGGACTAAGCTCTATTGAACCTGAGGAACTGGCAGATCGTTTAACAGAAAATGAATAAGAGCCTCCATAAAATCCCAAAAAATCTAAATACTAATCTAGGTTTTGCTAGCAAGTCTACCACTGTTTTTAAGATTAAATTAGGTATAAAAACTTAACAGCTTACGTCATAAATTCTAACAAGACGATATCAAATTATTTAATTTTTATATTAAAATTTTAACAATAAAAATTTTATTTATTGGTTCCCCAAACATTTTTTTAAAAAGGGTAATTTGCACCAAAACGAGTAGTAAAGATTTTTGGTCTTTTTTCCTAATAATGTTGTAAAGATTATTGGCATCAAAAGTCTTTTAAAGACAGATTCTGTTTAATTTTGCAGGATTTTCGGTAACTACAGCTAAAAACTTCGGTAAGTACAGTTAATGGATTATTTTAACACAGCAGAAAACTAGTTCCCATTTTCTACACATTAATTTTTTTAGGTAATCTCTTTTATTTAAAGTCGTGTCAATTACATGTTCGCATTTGCATTAAAGCTGTCACGCCTGTTCCAGATTGACTTTAATACTTTGTTGATTGTTTGAAACAGATTTTTTTTTTTTTTTTTTTTTTTTTTTTTTTTTTTTTTTTTTTTTTTTTTTTTTTTTTTTTTTTTTTTTTTTTTTTTTTTTTTTTTTTTTTTTTTTTTTTTTTTTTTTTTTTTTTTTTTTTTTTTTTTTTTTTTTTTTTTTTTTTTTTTTTTTTTTTTTTTTTTTTTTTTTTTTTTTTTTTTTTTTTTTTTTTTTTTTTTTTTTTTTTTTTTTTTTTTTTTTTTTTTTTTTTTTTTTTTTTTTTTTTTTTTTTTTTTTTTTTTTTTTTTTTTTTTTTTTTTTTTTTTTTTTTTTTTTTTTTTTTTTTTTTTTTTTTTTTTTTTTTTTTTTTTTAAAAAGGGGGTATTTTGCCACCAAAACGTAGTAAGTATTAAGATTTTTTGTGGCTTTTTTCCTAATAATGTTTGTAAAAAGTTTAAAAAAACCTTTTTCATTTTTTAAGGGTTTTAACAAGTTTTAATGGGATTATTTTAACACAGCAGAAAACTAGTTCCCATTTTCTTTAACATTTAATTTTTTTAGGTAACTCTCTTTTATTTTAAAGTGACGGTGGGTTAAATTACATGTTCGCAATTTTGCATTAAAGCTTGGTTCACGCCTTCGTTCCAGATTGACTTTTAATACTTTGTTGATTGTTTGAAAACGGAAAAGTGATTTTAACCATCAAAGGGTTAAATCTTCTTTACCCAAGCTGAAAAGGCAATAAGAATTATTTTTCTTAAAGGCAGTGGATATTCGTTTACACAGTAAACAAATAATATTTTTAAAAGATGTGAATTTACATATCAATTTTTATACCTTTATGGGGAACAAGACCGGAGTTATAAAAGAGGCAAAAATAGGCTTGGCCTGGCGCACTAAACGAGTAAAGATTAATTTCCTGTTTTCCTTAAATTGTAATTCCTATTTTTGAAATACAGACCATTTTTAAACCACAGCTTATAAAGCAAACTATCTTAATTTTCTATGCAAAATTACACATTTGAGCATAAATAAATACCTTGTACAGGGTGTCTTACTTTCGACACTTTTATAGCGAATCTTTGTTATTGTAATGTTGTTGAATATTCTGCCGTTTTTTTAGAATAAGTCCCGTCAGGTAAAAAAGTTATTAAACTCAACCTCTTTTTAAATGGAACACCCTGTATATTTTGATCTAAAAGGATAGCACATTAAATTATCTTTTTAAAAATGTAACACACCCTGGATAATATTGGTTTTCTTTGGGATTTATTTAAACTTTGTTACTTTGTGTTTTACACCGTGGGCCATAAAACAAAAGCTTATATCGTAGAAACGAAACTTTGTTGACATTTTAGTTGTAAAAATCATTTAATTTTATATTAAAAGTGGAAAAAAGAAGAAATGGCGCAACATTTATATTTTTTTCACTATCCGGAAAGACGGCAACCATTTAAGGATATATTCCGACGACTGAAAAATAATTTTAAAACATACGGTTCTTGTACGAAGCCGAGATGAAAAAATTATAATGGATAAAACAAGGACAATAAGGAAGTAAGCGTGGATTTGTCAGGGCACATAATCAGATAAGAATGGTATATCCCGTAATAGCTTTTACTGTAGCTTAACTTTTATTGATGTGAATACTCCTTTAGGCACGTGTAGCACTTTTTGTGGGTATTGATAAGACTGAACCGTTAACCTGAGCTTTGCAACACTCATGATGCAGTCGGAAAAAGCCAGATACTAAAATATGACCTAATGCATAGTCATTTTGCATTTTATGGATCGATTCTTTTATCGTCTTGAGTTTGGAATTTGCGAATGTTAGATAGTAAAAGGTTAATAGAAAACCTTGTCTTGTTGACGTTTTTACTAGGAGAATTGTTCTTTTCACAAAAAAAAATATTTGGTCAGATGGAGGTCAAGTAACAAGTTTCCTGTATTCTTGACCGACATATTAAAAGACATTGGAACTGCACAAATCCCCACATAGTATGACCTGCCTCCCCGGCCTAGTGACGTGGGTAGCTACCAGGTCCTTGTTACAAGAAACAGAGGTTCTTTCTGAGGCCGCATCTCCGGCCTTACCCTATGAAAACGGTCCTATCCGCTTTCTGTTTAAAGCCAGGGAACCCTTTTTCCTATAAAGGCGGTTCTGTCCCCCTTCTGTTTGGATCCAGGGACCCCTTCCTAAACACCTGTTTGTTCGGGATGGATTAGCCCTTCCCCGTGAAACAGGCGCCGGTGACTTCAGGTGCAACTTTCGAAACGGATTCACCCGTTTCGGTCGGCGCACCTTTGTCTGCTTGTGACCTTGAGTGGCACCTCTCGAAACGGATTTATCCGTTTCGGTCAGTGCACCTTTGTCACTTTTTTCCTATGAAAGCGGTTCTGTCCGCTTTCTGTTTGGAGCTAGGGGAGTAATAGTCCACCACGGCAGAGCCCCGCATTACCGCAGTAAGACTAGATACTCTGAGAGGTCGCCCTGTATCTCAGAGGCACCGTTGAAGACACCTGTTTTAGGCAGAGGATGTCATTCACTCATCAGCACGGTATGCTAACATCTTGAGTTAAAGCCTTGTGTTCATCTTAGCTTCGGATCCCGTTCCCTATGCTAGCCAAAAGAGTTGCCGATAACCAGCAACTATAGTGCATGTTCCAATAGATTCTACTGGGCCCAACCACGACAACGACATGTGAACACAGCGGTTGGGCGAGTGGGGGAAAATGTAAGTTGCTTTTTTAGTTCAAAATAAACTGGTGTTTTATATATATTTAGACATACTCTAATCAAACTTTTTCGATACCCCTAATGATGTTCTAGATTTACTTTCAACAAGATGGCGCCTCTACTCAAAACGCTCTTCGAATAAGAAATTATTTGAACACTCACTTTGGATAGATGCACGTGGACCTATATGGTGGCCACCACGATCTCCGGATCCAACACCTCCAGATTTTTTCTTTGGTTAAGGTTAATAAAATTAATACAGAAGTCATCTTAACCCGACAACAACTTGATTAAAAAATTTATGAGGCTTTTGCAGAAATAAAACCACTTCCTACCATGACTGTCTTAAAATCCGTTTAAAAGAAATGTTAAGAGTGCATTGGAATTGAAAACACAGCCGTTTTTTGGAGTTTATCAAAAAATGTGACCCGATGGCCAGATTCCGGCCACGGATTCGTATTTGGGAGGCAAAAGATATCGAAAACCATATATCATATCACGGGATCCGATAATTATTTTGTGTAGAGTGTTTTTTATCGGTTTTTTGATCTGAAAAAATTTTGACCTGATGGCTAAATGCTGAGCACGGATTCGTATTTAGGAGGCAAAAATACATCGAAAACCTTGTATCACATTTTTGGGTCCGATACTTTTTCATTTTTTGTAAAGTGGTGTCATTATAATTTCTGGGCCTATATATTCTGTAAAGCTTTTTGATTTTCTAATTTTTTTATCCAAAAAATGAGACATGAGACCCATACCAAATATTATTCCAAGAAAATAGGTCGTGAAATACGAATTTGAGGTTAAAACTTGAATTTTTGATATAGTTATTTTGAAGAATCCAAAAACGATACGTAAATATTTAGTTTTGAATTCACCCCCGGGAAGGGGTGAAAAAAAAAAAAAAAAGCTTTTGAAATTTTGAGGAAACGGTAAGTCCTAAAAAAAATTTAAATAAAAGTTGTAGAACGTAAAATTTTACATAAAAATAATTATACAACTTTTTTTCCTAAAATTAAAATTAACTGAGATATGGTAGCTAGAAGCTAGGGGATGATAACATCAACTTTAAAAAAACATAAATTATTGAAAAATTAAAAAACTCATAGTTATTTTTTAATTATTTATATAATTAACAACTTTAATTCCAGAGCTTTTTTTTCTCTAGAATTAAAGTTGGTAATTATATTAAAAATTTAAAAAAAAACTATGAGTTTTTTAATTTTTCAATAATTTATGATTTTCTAAAGTTGCTGTTATCATCCCCTAGCTTCTAGCTACCCTATCTCAGTTAATTTCAATTTTAGAAAAAAAAGTTATTAAATCATTTTTATGTAGAATTTTACGTTCTCCAACTTTTATTTAAAACTTTTTTTTCTAGGACTTACCGTTTTCTCAAAATAAAAAAAAAACACTATTTTATTTTTTTCACCCCTTCCCGGGGGTAAATTTAAAAAAGAAATTACAGTTCGCTTTTAAATTCTTTAAAGTAACTTATATCAAAAATTCAAGTTTTAACCTCAAATTCGTATTTCACGGCCTATTTTCTTGGACTATATATACCCAATGCGATTCGCCTCAGGGGGAACACTTTGGTAAAGAAAATTTTCATTTCGGAATTTTAGGCAAAAAAGTTGTTTTTTGTTTGACTTCCCAGAGAAAAATCAAAGCGAATCCTCTATTTGTATGTTTTCTTTCGTGAATTTGATCAAATTTATCGTCATATCACGAATTTCGCAAAAATATCTGCATTTTTCTTGATATTAGAGGCATCTGAATTATTTGCACAAAAAATTGTTGAGTGAAAAAGTTTTAACTGGCTATGGCTTTAAGAAAAACATAGTAGCCCAGTCTGTAGGTTTTTTTTTGGTATGATGGCCTTACAAACTGGTGTATTGGCCAAATGACTTTTATTTGTAACAGGTTAAAACGTGTTAAAAGTTGTAGAGGGTTATTACCTAAATATGACTACATAGTTTTAGACTCGAAAAAAGTGTGCAACGTGTTTTTCGCATCTGCAAGCGCCATTGTTAGTTTTAGCGGGATACGTTCAAAATGTTTTTTTAGGTATTAAAAAAATCCATAATTTGAGCCCGACTAAAATTAATTTGGTCAATTTTTTTATGAAAAAATGCAAAAAAACCGTTAAAAATAGCCATTTTTTGAAATGTTGATAATTATTGCAAAAATATTTTTTATCCATTTCTGTCATTGCAAAACATCGGGTTTTTAATTCCTAATTAAATGAGAGGTTCTAAAGCATGATCGGATCATTTGTTGCTAAGATAATTGAGTTTTACTGATTTCGGAGCTCTAATCTAGTAGGCTATATCTTGTTTATAAATATTTTAGGTATTACAAACTGTCTTTTGCTTTTTCTAACCTTATATTTTACTAATTTAGAAACGAAATAAAAAAAAATATTATTCAGTCTTTCGTTGAGCCTTGAAAAAAAGGTACTTTTTTGTTAATAAACAATTGGAGCAGAAGCGCCCCCTGCATAAGTTTAGAATTTTAAACCTAGAAATATGGAAAGCTGGCTTAAAAACAAATAATTCAAAAAAAAGTGTCTATAACCAGTAGGAACCGAGTTACCAATTTTTAAAAGTAATATTTAAATTGTTAATAATAATTAAAAAATAATTTGGACGGCATTTAATAGTATAATACTTTTTTTTTTATCTTGAGACAGTCCACGAAGGCTGATGCTTAAGTACTAACGTACCGTGGGTGTCTTCAGTGTGGTGAGAGGGAGTTTGTTCACACGGGACTTAAATTTTTGGAGATTGGGAGGAGAAGGAAAAACTTCTGCGGGCAGCAGGTTCCATAGTCTTGACACTCTAGGAATAAAGGAACGAAGAAAGCGGGAAGTTCGGGGCCTCTCTAACTGAACTGTAAAAGGATGCATAAAAGTTGCACTACGTGTTGCTCTGTTGGGAGCTGCCAAAGAAGGAATAATACTGGCCAATTCCTCTGAGCAGAAGCCGTGAAAATACCTATAGAAGAGCGACAGATCCCCTACAGCTCGACGATGGGCAAGAAGAGGAAGCCTTTCTGTGAGCGTTGGATCATTAATAAGACGAACAGCTCTTTTTGAATGGAGTCAGATTGCTAAGTGTTGTAGGGACGCCATTCCCCAGACATGAGAACAATATTCCAAAGAGGGTCTGATTTGGGATACATACAGAGTGTACAGATTGGAAGAAGAGAAATATTTTCTGGCTCGAAAGAGAATCCAATTTTTTTGAAGCTGCCGAAGCTATGGATGAAATGTGTTTGTGCCAGTTGAGGTTATTCTCAAAAGTAACGCCGACTAGATTAAACGACTCTTTGTTCTGCAGAACTTGGCCGCTCATATGTAAGGGATGAGCATTCGCAGACTTTTTCGCGACAGCGAACATGACTGTGTTTTTGAGGCATTAAACTTAACACGATTTTGCGCCCCAATCCAAGATAAGTTTGAGGTCTTGTGAAAGAGATATCTGCATTGACCTGCGCTTGTTTTCAAAATCGGAATTACCAGGTGGCTTAAGAAATTGAATACTAGAGTGGAGGTACTATCGTCAGCAAAACTATGAATGGGATTGATTGTGGAAGAGAGAAGATCGTTAATGTGTAGAAGAAACAGCGTGGGTGCCAGCACTGAGCCCTGGGGCACCCCAGCATTAATTTGGTAGAAGCTGGAGGAATGACCATCTACACTAACTGATATACGTCGATTAGAAAGGAAACTGGAAAGCCAAGAGCAAAGCTTAGGTGGAAGACCGTAAGAAGGAAGTTTGTTAAGAAGCCCATCATGCCAGACCTGATCGAAAGCTTTGGATATGTCAAGAGCAACGATCTGGGATTCACCAAGAAACTCAAGGGACTTTTCCAGTTGTGTGAGACAAAGGAAAGAAGATCAGCTGTGGATCTACTGTGACGGAATCCATATTGTCTATCATGTAAGATCTTATGTTTTTCCAGATACTTTAAGATTTGGGAATTAATGAATTTTTCCATTACCTTGCAAACAACTGAAAGAAGAGATATAGGTCTATAGTTAGAAGGGAGACTTTTGGATCCTTTTTTGGAGACAGGTTGCACACGTGCAGCTTTCCAACTCTCCGGGAAAATACCCGTGTCGTAAGAGATTCGAAAGAGGCGAGTTAAGATGGGTGCAAGCTCGGGAGCACATTTTTTTAAGACGATTGCTGGTATGCCATCCAGCCCAGACGATTTTTTAGTATTAAGAGAAGAAAGAATACGCTTAATCTGTTTGACTTTAAAAATTATATCGGACATTTTATGAGAAACAGGGACAACTGTTGGAAGAGGAAGATTAATAGGAGGATCAAGCGTAGAATTGGCAGCAAATTGTTTGGCAAATAGTTCGGCTTTTCCTTTGGAGGTAGAGACAATTCCATCTTCAGAGATTAGGGGTGGAAAAGAATTTGTGCAAAAGTTCTGACTAATATTTTTGGCAAAGGACCAAAAAGCTTTACTGCCATTTGAGCAAGAGAGAACTTTGTCTTTTATTCGATTGTTAAAACGGTCTTTTGCATCTGATATGGTCTGATTATACTGATTTCTTGCTATGATGCTAGCCTGTCGATTTTCGGGACTGGGGTTTTGAAGAAACTTTTTGTGGGCTTGAAGTTTTAAAAGTCTGGCTTTGTCACAGGATTTAGAAAACCACGGTTTGTGATTTGAAGTTATGGGATTCTTTTTAGTGTGGGGAATATAGGTCTCAATGCCTAGTTGAATTGTTTCGGTAATTTGTTTACATATTTCTGAAGGATCTGAGTAGAAAAGCTGTAGGATTCCAAGGGTAGCTGGCAAAGAAATCCTTAGACCATCCAGTCGGCGAATTGTAGTGCCAGACGGTTCGTGGCGGCATGCTTTCAGTTGTCTCAAAATGAGTGGAGTATGATACGGTGACCAAACCAGGTCAGAGCGACCAAGGGGAGCAGTTACTGATGCTTGATAGAGTTCGGGTGAAGTAAGAAGAGATCTAGGGTTAGAATTATGGGTGGGAACCCTAGGAAAGTAAAGGGAGGTTCCATAATTAGATTGGTGAGCGAGTTGCTGATTGCGAAATTTTCTGCTGCTCTGCCTTGTGTATCAGTTTTTGTGGAGCCTAGCCAATCCTTATTATGAACATTAAAATCCCCGAGGACGATTACTTCGGCCAATGGAAACTGGGAAATAATATTGTCGATCTTTATTGAAAGGAAATCAAAGAACTCGTTGTAGGAATTGTCAGACGGGGACCGGTATATACAGCAGATGAATTTAGTAGAAGATCTGAAAGTAAGTTTAAGCCAAAGAATATCAGGCCTACCAGATTCGAGGTTAGAAACCCTAACACAAGCCAGGTCGTTGCGAACGTAAGCACAAACGCCGCCATGGGGTCGAAAAGATGAAATGAGTTCATAACCTGGGAAAAGGAGGTGGTTGGTTGCTGTTTTGGGACTTATTTGGGTTTCGGTAAGAAATAGTATGTGGGGTTTGGAGGATTGAAGATAATGGTGAACAGAGTTCACGTTAGAGTTAAGCCCACATATATTTGTAAACGATATCAAACTTTTCGATGGTGGCCCCCCAAATGTACCCCTCGCCCGTTACGTTCGGGTGTGCCATCATCATTATTTCCAAATTTTAGTAGAGTGGGAAAAAAAGAGAAAGGAAAAGAAAAAGAAAGAAGAGGAAGAAGGAAAACTAAAAGAGAAAGAAGGAGGAGGAAGAAGGAAAACTGACTCACCGCCCAGAACTCGAAACGTACTAAGACTTCACGAGTCCTTTAAAGGGCAAGTGGGGTGGTACCGCCTCAGGCGAGGAAAGCTCCTCTACCACCTACTAATAGTTCACTAATAGTTTCATCACTAATCTCTAATCTCATCACTAATAGTTTTAGACTCGAAAAAAGTGTGCAACGTGTTTTTCGCATCTGCAAGCGCCATTGTTAGTTTTAGCGGGATACGTTCAAAATGTTTTTTTAGGTATTAAAAAAATCCATAATTTGAGCCCGACTAAAATTAATTTGGTCAATTTTTTTATGAAAAAATGCAAAAAAAAAACGTTAAAAATAGCCATTTTTTGAAATGTTGATAATTATTGCAAAAATATTTTTTTATCCATTTCTGTCATTGCAAAACATCGGGTTTTTAATTCCTTATTAAATGAGAGGTTCTAAAGCATGATCGGATCATTTGTTGCTAAGATAATTGAGTTTTACTGATTTCGGAGCTCTAATCTAGTAGGCTATATCTATATCTTGTTTATAAATATTTTAGGTATTACAAACTGTCTTTTGCTTTTTCTAACCTTATATTTTACTAATTTAGAAACGAAATAAAAAAAAATATTATTCAGTCCTTCGTTGAGCCTTGAAAAAAAGGTGCTAGTATAAATAGATCAGTAATTGTAGAAAAAAGTAACGGAAAAGTTAGGTTATGTTTAGACCCTTCAGACTTAAATAAGCAAATTGTTAGAAAACCAAAATTGTCATTGCACATAGAAGAAGTGTGTTCAAATTTAATAGGTAAAAAATTGTTTACAGTGTTTGATTTAGCTGAGGGCTATCATCATTTAGAGCTTAATGAGGAATCTTCATGGAAATGTTGTTTTAGTACTCCTTTTGGTATTTATAGATATATTGTTTTGCCATAAGGCCTATCAAATTCTCAAGATTTGTTTCAGGATGAGGTTGAAAAGAATTTTGGTGACCTAAAGAATGTTCAAATCTGTCATGATGATATGATTGTATCAGGTGCGTCAAAGAGTGAGCATGATTGTGCTGTAAAAGCAGTGGTAGAGAGAGCAAGACAGACAGGAGCTACATTTAATAAAGATAAATTTCAGTACTGTAAAACGGAAGTTAAGTTTATGGGACATATATTTTCTGAAAGTGGTATGAAAATTGATCCGGATCGTGTGGAATCTTTGTGTAAGTTAGAGACCCCTAAAAGTAAGGTTGAATTACAAAGAATTATAGGATCTTTTAATTATGTTAGGCGTTATGTAAAATATATGTCTGAGTATATGCATCCATTGTGTGAGTTGTTGAAAAGTAATGGTCGTAATAAAAAGTAATAAAGATAATATCTGGCACAAAGCAACTATAATTGAGAAAGCCAAAGAGCCTAGATCTTATTGGATACGAAAAGATAATAGTAACAAGATTGTTAGACGAAATACGAGTCAAATTAAATTATCATATACAAAACCAGAGCCTAAATTTCTAAACGAACCTGAGCTGCTTCCAGATATATATGAGACTAAGTCATCTAATAATATAGTACCACCCAATGTTAATGTTAGTACGCCACCACAAAATGCTGTAATAAATCCATATGTAAGACATAACATAGATAATAATAGATCTCGTTTTGGTCGTAATATTAGACCTCCCTGTAGGCTCGATCTTTGAGGGGAAGGTGTTTAGTATTAATGTACTATGTAGTTTAAGCCTAGATATAAAAAGAAGAGTTTAGTTCTAATGTCAGATGTCAGATTTAGATTAAGATTTTAGAGAACGTTTGTTAAGTAAAAGTTTTAAATAAATCTTACCACAAACACAAGTATATTCTAATATTAACGCCCATCATAAGTATAAAACAATCACCAAGCAGATTCAAGTCAAAATTTTGATGTTTACTATTTTTAAAAAAATAGGAACTGCTAAAAAAGGTGATTTTTTTTCAAATGACCGCTATTTTGCAAAATAATGTTTTTGACTGCTTTGAGCTTGAGGATATAGCGACATTTACTGATTAAGAATCCTTTCGATTTTTTTTATTTCAGATGACTAGAAGGGTTGGAATCCTGCACGCCAGAACACCCCTTTTTTTGATGCCCCACTTTACCTTAACCTTAACTTTTTGAGTTTATATATTTTTTAACTTTTAAATTTTTTATGTATTTTTAAAATACAAATAAACAAGCAGTTCAAAAATGAATGGTAAAAATATTATTTGTTTTTTTTTATCGAGTTAGAAAAAACGCTTAAAATTCATGCCTCTAGACCAGAATACCCCCTTAACCAGCCTATACCATAATTTTTTTAATATACTTTTCATATTATTTTAATAAGAAAAACAACGGTTAAGCAATATATTTTTATTGATTCCATATCAAAGCAACTTATTGCATAATCCGTTACTTACTAGCCAGTGCCTGCTTTTAATTTGTCTAACAGAAACGGCTTAACATACAAAAACAAAAAATAGCCTACTATAAACATAAACCTTCCATGTGTCTTATTTTTATATTCAAAACACACAAAAGTAGATTCTAATCAAGATTTCAATATAATTCAATATAAGCAATTATATAGCCAATCTATTTTTTGAAGTGATACTCCATTTTTCTGTTTTTGTTAGCAATAAACTTTTTAATGAATTTTTCACAAGTTTATGTCACTAATTTTTGTCACTATATGACGAATTTTGATGACCGTTTTATAATAAGCCTTGTTAATACATGACAAAATATTTGGTTTCTCTAGAAGTTTAAAACTATCTAGATTGTCTTTATGTTTGGCAGTATTTTCGCGATGTTTTATTTTTAGAGATAAATGATAAAGATCATTAACACCGCCTTTAGCCCACTTACCTTCACCCCCAAATGATAAACAGATGAAATACCACAGAGTATTTTATTCTTTACTTTCACAATTTTTTCTCATACATATATGTTTGTTAAATTTACGGATAAACAATTATTATTACTTACTTTTACCATTTCCTATATTTGCACAATGTTTAGGTTTGGCATTGAACTTTCATTATTTTTTTAATCGAATTTTTGTTTAAAACTAAAAGAAGTAAGCACAAGCTTTTGACATTCACACACTTATTTTAAAAAATTAAATAATTATTAATTCGTAAATAGTAACTATAAATAATCACGGGAAACTAATAATTTAAATTGTGTTTTGATTGACAATAAAAAGGTCTGATTGTTTATTGCTTTTAAAGTGAAGGGGGGACATACACATAGACATTAGCTGATATATGACGGAGTCCCAAAGCAAGTCGCGGCGTCGTTGTGTTGCCACGGCAACTGCCAGGTATGTAGCACATCCCGGGCTTTACCGCGTATTTTTGAGAGTCCAGCTGCAGATCAAAAGAACAATGATTCAACAGTCTCGTACGAGGGCTGCTCGATAAGAATGTAGTAAATTCGAGCAATATAATTTGTTTGAAATACATGTTTTTTTTAATTTAAAAATTAACTTTATTTATTTATAAAAAATAAAAAATTGATTATGAACATATATTGTACGTTTAAGATTTTTTCTGGGAGAGAGACGCTCCAGGCCCTCTCTCTTACCAGCTCTCACTGTTTTCAGTAGACAGTATAAAAATGGTTTCAGTACAATTTCCATTTGTAATATTATTTATATCCTTTAATTTGTAAAAACTTTATGCCAAAGACAAATCAACAAACATATTTAATATTTACAGTAAAAAACACAAATTTTTTTAACATATCATAAAAAATTTAAAACAAGGTCTAAAACACATATTATTTTTGAGAAAGATTTTTTAAGGTTCTAAGTAAACAAAAAAAAACATATTAACACAAATAATAAATATATAGCCCAATTTAAGCAAATGCCAATGTTTAGTATTTTAAGATACAATTTTTGCATATTGGATACGTGCCTCCTTTAGAACAATATTTTCATTTATACATATTTTGTTAGTTTTTGTAAGTGTACCTAATTATTTTCATTATTGTCCTTGAATTTCAATAATTCTAAGTTTTGTACATATTATGTTCTATTTTATTTATATGTTCTTCCCACTTATCGTCTGTATCACTACCACTGTCGGTTTCTTGATGGTCCATTTAACAATACTTTTCTCATAACTACTATTGCTTTAGCTCACACGCTTTTATTTTCGGGCAATATTTCTCGGTATTTGCCACAAATTAAAATGTCACACAATCAGTTCGCCGTCACGCGTCGTCTCACCACCACACAACTTTATTTATCCCTGACTCATAAAAATATATAACTAAACGCTTCAAAATTTGACAGTTTATTATCGACTAACAGGTGAAAAATTATGTGAAGCAAGGGCTGCGTGGGTAGTTCCACTTGGAAGTAAGAATTGTTTAAATAAAGTTGTCTGTTAGACAAGGCCGGACCTCTAAAGGGTTAAAGAAATCACTAAACGGCTTATTTAATACAAAGCCATCCCAATAAAATGTTATCGAACGTGGTTTAAAGAATATCAAAATATGGTTTGTGGTTGTTAACTCCAAAGACTCGCTAGTGAAGGATGATTCCTTGTGGGCACTAGCGCCTAGAACTTAATTTTTTACAACAAGGGCTGGGGGAAACCAAGTGCATGTTGCTATGGAACGGATAGCAGGAATAAGGACAGTTTTTGATTATGCTCATCTCATGCTACCTCAAGGCATCGTTGGCAACGATGGGAATGAAGTAGATAGATATCTAAATGGAATATGAAATAGACGTAATAGTCCAGAAACCTATGACACATGTTTCATAAAGTATTTGATTCAGGTAGAAAATTCAATAGTTATTTAGATATTATAGATGAGTAAGTAATCGACTGACCTACCTGAGTACACCAGGTACTGCGCATACAGAAAATGTCTGATTTTTTTTCGCCAAAAAAGTGTTCAATTTAAAAGCCAACAACGACCATTTAAAAGATAAGTTGGTTAAGAATCAAAACTAAAAAATGCAATCACTTTGGAGGGAGTCAATTGTCAACCAAACCACGCCAAAGTTGTATTTCTAAAAATAAGTATTTGATTTAAGATAATATTTGAACAGTGCCTTAATTATATTTAAAAATATTTGCAAAATGCCAATCAATTTTCCCGAAGTTTAACAACTGGCAATAATGAAAATACAAGTTGCGCAGACTTCCTGTAAGCGCAGTTGCCAGGCAGCTCAGGCAACCAGTAAATTACTTACTGATCAAATACATTTTGAAACATGTGACATGGACTCTCCGACTATAAGAAATAAGTCAAGATTTTTATTGTAAAAACCATGAGGGTCGTGCAAGAGTAAGGAGAAAACATGTAACGAAAAAGCAAAAACAATGTCTGGAAGGCTCTAAATAAACAAAATGAACATAAAAACAAAGTCTGATTTCAGCCAACGCCAAAGTTTAGTGTTTTCAGGTGTAATTTTTGCATATTGGATTCGTCCTTTGTACGAAAATATGAAGTTTTCAAGTTCTAGAAGATGGTCGAACTTTTCACGTACACCACCTGTACCATTTTTTTTCGTAAATTCATGTCTTTTAGTGTCACTTAAGTGAAATTTCTTGCTTTCATAATTTACTTAAATTCAGATAATTCCAAATTTATATCTCGTTCTGATTTAGTATTATTGTCCTTCGATACATCGTCTCTATCAGTATGAGTGTCAGTGTTTTCGTTGTACCATTTAGATTTTGCTCACTATTGCCTTAACGTATACGCTTTGACTTTCCGAAAATATTTTTCAGTGTCTCACGAACAGTTCGGTGTCGTCCGACAGACTATCGCACAACTTTATTCCTCTCTAACCCATAAAATAATATAACTTAAACCGCCAAAATATAAACGTTAATTATCGATCAATATGCGATCCCCCTTAGAAATAAAAAGAATTTATTTAATTAAAGTAGTCTGTCAGACGACGCCAGACCTGTTAAAGCTTTAAAACATCGGCCTTTATTGCAGGACGTAGCAAAATCTCGTATCTCAAACTATTATGTTAGACTTTTTGCAAGTTTCCAAAGTAATTTTTTTAGCAGCCACTCCATCTTCAGATCTTTCCACGACATAATATGTCTAGGATATAATGGAAACGGGTTTATGCTATTTACCTTTATAAGCCACAAACACTAGAGGCTCGGTCACACAAAATTTAAATTGGATGGGATTCAATACCCCAAGAAGACATCAATCACTTTACACAATCAATGCCACAACGACTTAATGAATGTGCAGGTAGGATATCTAAGTTAACACGCAAAATTTCGGGGTTCACTTCCAATTATTTTTGAGGTATTTAAAGACCTACAAACTTTAAGTATGCCCTTTAGAGTATTTAAAAAAGGATTTTTTTTTCTTTTAAAGATCATTAAAAAAATCTCTAGAGTATCCCTAAATAAAGACACTCGCGCAGTATGGACTCTTAATTTTAATATTTAAAGGTAGTCTGGAATTTTATTACTCACAAGCAAATTTCTGTATAGTAACAAGCAAGGCAGTTTGTAGGAAATTTAACGCTCTACAAAAGAGGTCTAAATAAAGATTTACATAAGGTCAGCCGCTTCGGAATTATCAAGCCTCAATCAATAAATTGTTTGATATAATGGTATTATTTACTAATATATGCGATAAAATCGATGTATACTACTTATATATCATATATTATCAACTTTAGAACAAAAATGTATAAATCTGTAACAAAATTTAGATCAAAATATTTATATATTAATGATAAATACACATAAATAATTAATTTTATAAGTCGTTAATAAGAAATACCCCATATTACGTCCGTATAAAAAAAATGTCATTATATCATACAAATATTATGGATTCAAATTTTTTTAGTAAATATTTTGATTTAAATTTTGCTACAGATTTATATATGGTTATTTTAAAGTTGATAATATATGGTATATAAGTAGTATACATTGATTTTATCGCATATATTAGTAAATAATACCATTATTTGAAACGATACAGTGGTTGAGGCTCGATAACTCCGAAACAGCAGACCTTACGTAAATAGAAAACTGAACATCGCCTCCTTTATACAGGGTGTCTCAAAATATGTGGGCATTCTCTCGGAATCTAATAGAAAACCTAAAAATATTAGACAAGTTCCCATAAACGCCCTACGGAGATACAGGTACATGACGGACGCCCCTGGAAATCGTTTTTTATAACTTTAAAAATACTAGGCTTAATTTAACATTTTTTTTAACATGATGGTTACTAGATGAGACTTCTTAAAATAAACCCATCAAATCATATTTGGCCTATTTAGTTTGCCAGGGACGGCCTAGCTCTGACACAATAATAGCAATTTTTTTAACACCCTGGGTGAGAAAGGCTCAACAATATTATTTTTGGGTAGCTTCAACTTTAAACTAAAAAGAGGTATTCTTGATTGACCTCGATAAAATCAACTGTTTACGAGCAAATAAATATTTTTCTAATTGTACGTCAATATTTAAAAAGGCAATTTTTGAGGTCTATTTTAATAAGAAAATTGTATATGTACGTATGTTCTAAACGTCTTAACTTTTGAGATACAAGGTGGTAAATTTTTTTAAAAATAAATTATTTTGTTATCAACTAGATGAAAAGCCTGTCTTCGCCAGGCGAGAGACAATATTAAGTAGTCTCTGTCTCCGTAAGACGCCTTCCGTACGGCTAACGGTAAAAAAACTTTTTTGCTCCTATTTTTGTCTCGGGCGCGAAATTCAAAGAACGGGCTTCGTTAGGTTCTAGCCACTGCTAAAGACTACCACTGTGCCAAATTTCATAATTTTAGCTCAAGCCATAACTTCAGAATCACGTGGACAGACAAATAAATATATATATACCTACCTACATATAAATATATCCACATTAGCATATATTATATATATATATATATATATATATATATATATATATATATATATATATATATATATATATATATATATATATATATATATATATATATATATATATATATATATATATATATTATATAAATTTCTGTAAAACATTTTAGATATTTTAATGAAATTTGGCATACATGTACTATGTATCAAAAAGCATTTCTTAGTAATCACAACTAACCACATTTTTTTTTATTTGCCAAAATAGGCAGGTCAAATTCTGTACGAGCGCCACATTTATGCCAAATTTCATTAAAATATTTAAAGTGGTATTAGAAATATTAATAATAAATGATTTATTTTTGAAAATTTTACCACCCTGTATCTCAAAAGTTAAGACGTTTAGGACTTACGTTCATATGTAGTTTTCTTCTTAAAATGGACCCAAAAATTCTTGCTTCCCTAAATATTGACGTACAATTAGAAAACACCCTGTATAATGTAAAAAAAATACCAACCATGATACTCTATTTCTCGTTTAAGGTTAAAGCTATCTACAAATAATGTTGTTGAGCCTTTATCATACAGGGTGTTAAGAAAATTGCTATTATTGTGTTAAAGCTAGTCCGTCCCTGACAAACTAAACAAGCCAAATATGATT
The DNA here is from genome assembly GCA_019359885.1 of Listronotus oregonensis. Lineage (NCBI taxonomy): Eukaryota > Metazoa > Arthropoda > Insecta > Coleoptera > Curculionidae > Listronotus > Listronotus oregonensis. Next base: position 189,439 of record JAHBCN010000056.1, read on the forward strand.
TAATGGGTTCATTTTAAGAAGACTTATCTAGTAACCATCATAAAAAAATATTAAATTACGCCTAGTATTTTAAAAGTTATTTAAACAAAAACGATTTTCAGGGGCGTTCGTTATGTACCTGTATCTCCGTAGGGGAGGGTCATAGGAAAAAAGTTTATGGGAACTTGTCATAATATTTTTACGTTTTCTATAAAATTCCGAGAGATTGCCCACATATTCTGGAACACCCTGTATATTAAAATTAAGAGTCTATAGTGTGCCAGGGTCTTTATTTAGGGATATTCTAGAAATTTTTTTATGTTCTTTGAAAGAAAAAAAAATCGTCTTGTGAAACACTGCTAATTGGCACTCAGATTTTTTTTAACAATTAAAAATAAAATGTATATGGTATATAATTTCCGACAGCAAATCAGTTGTTTTGTAATTTCATATAAATGTCATTAATTAATGCTGTTACTTTTGTGTTTTATATTAAATTAGTTTGCCTTAAAAACGAAAGTTTATTAAAAATATTAAGGCCAGTACCATTGGCGGCTCTCAAAATTTTTAATCTAAGAAGTACGACATGGGACCCACACTTAACGCAAACCAGATGCTAATGAATACGGCGAATACAGGACTACAAAGGATAGTGAACTGTGTGGAAAGAAAGCAACTCCAACTTGCTCCTCAGAAGAGAAAGATACTACCGATTCAGTTCAATGTGCAAGGAACACTAGTAACGCCTGCCAAGGCACTGAAACACCTCAGGGTTTGGCTAGGTACCAAATTGATCTTTGCAGAGAATGTTAACAAAACCCTAGAGAAAGCTGAGAAAACGATTTCAGCACTATCGAGCCTTATGCCAAACGTTGGAGGGCCCAGAGCCTCCAAAAGAAGTGTCCTGTCGAGCGTAACCCATTCACAACTACTGTATGCTGCACCGCATGGCATACAGTAACCGGTAACAACAAACTCATACAGAGATTAAGATGTCGATCAGGGTGTGCAGTGCATACAGGACGATATCGGCAGAAGCAGTGACTGTGATCGCGGAATCCCACCCATAGAACTGCAAATCAAGGAAAGACTGGAAACATACAATGGTCTAGAGAGAAAACCCATTAAAGACAATGTGATCGCTCGCTGACAAGAAATGTGGACAAATGGGACATATGGACGTATAGATTGATTCCGGAAATTCAATCATGGTTGAATAGACTCTATGGAGAGGTTGACTATTTTCTCACTCAAGCACTTTCCAGACACGGATACTTTAGAAAGTATTTATTCGATCGAAAAAGAGCAGCATCAGGAGAGTGCACGTACTGCGGAGGGAACGACGATGCTGAACACACCCTTTTCGCATGCCCCAAATGGGAATGAATGAGATTGGAATACCAGAGAGGTACTGGAAGAACATTTGATGCTGTCACTATGATGAGAAATCTAATGGAATCAGAAAAAACCTGGAAAAAAACTTATTTAATTATTTGGTACATTATAGAGAACAATGAGAAAGAAAGCCGAAACTAAAACAGACTGCCTCTACACTGCAGTTATGCGAAAGCTGATTCCGGTGTAAAGAACAAGACGACAGGGGAGGGTTTTTAGTCGATAAGAATCCGACACTACTCATACCACTTGGGTGTCTTATGCAAGATTTCCACTCCTCTTAAAAAAAGGTGCTATTCGCTTCAAGACAAACGCTTTTAAAGGATTTTTTTTTAATGTTTTAAAAACGTATCGTCTATTTATTATTATTTTTGTGAGTTTGATCAGTTGTTAATTGTCATATTGTCAGATCCCAAATTTCGCAAATTAGCTACGATTCTCTAAAAACCATAGCCAGTTAAATCTCTTTTACTCAACAATATTCTTATGCAAAATTCATTAGAGAATAGAGAATTTGCTTTCGAAGCTGGCTCTGGTGGCGCTGTAAAAAACAACCATTTTGCAAATTTGTTTACCAAAGTGTTTCCCTTGAGGCTATCTGGCATATATTTGGTGTGGGTCAGTGTCTCACTTCTTAGATATTTTTTTATTTAAATCCCAAAGCAAATACTGGTAACTACGTTTTATACTGTATAATTTTAATTGGATTTCCTAAAAAGATAAATGTATTAAAATAAACAATTTATAATAAAATGTTTTTTATATTTTTTACGTAATTAAAAATAAACATAACAACGATAAATGGGGAATAAAGAAATAAGCTGGATGTAAATATGCCTGTTTAAACACGTGTATACTAAAATGTGTTAATTGGAAGGCAAAATTATGGCAAAAATAAATAACTTTAATTAAACCATAAAAGATAATTAAAGCATGTAATTTTTTTTTGACTTACTTTAACACTGCAAAGTTAAAACCACAAAGCATTATTTTTTTTTAAATAAAAACTGTTTACTTGTAAGTTTACGTTAACAAGGAAAAAATGCAGGATTTATAAATGGTTTTTTTATATAAACATAAATATAGATTGGTTAAGCTCAGTCTTGGAATAAGATTTATGTGCAAAAAAAAAAGATGTATATTCAGAATATCTAAGTGGAACAGAATTAAAGCAAAACATATGGCCTAATAAGCCATATTTCTATGGGTGTCAAATGCTACCTCTTACTTTGATTCTAAATGGCTTGTGAATGCAACTTTTAATTTAATGAGTTTGGATAACCGTGGATGAAAGGCGCCGCGTCGCAATAAAACGTAGACGCTTTTAATGACTTAATAAAATATTTTTTTAACTTTTGGTTTAACTGGAAGTACCCCTAATTCTAAAATTTAAATAGCAACCTGTATCTATTTTTAACCTTCCGAATCCGCCTCATTTTTTTTTAACCATTTTGATGTAACTTTAGATCAAACATTTACTATTTCATATAATTTTTTAAAACTAGTGTAAAGAACTGACTTTTAATAAAAACGCAAAATTATACATATCTACATTTCTCTATGATAATTGTTTAGTTCACCCCTATGTATTAGGTTTAATTATTAATTAAATTTCTTAATTTTGGAAAAAAAATTGATTTCGACAGCCATTTTGAAATTAATAAATAATTTACAATATTGGTTAAAAAGATAATTTTAAGGCGGATTACTGATCAGGTATATATATATATATATTATATATATATATATATATATATATATATATATATATATATATATATATATATATATATATATATATATATATATATATATATATATATATATATATATATATATATATATATATATATATATATATATATATATATATATATATATATATATATATATATATTTTAATTTATGAACCCCAAGAAAATAAAAAACATTTCCACAAATGACGTATTTTTCAAAACACCTCCACCCACTTAAAAATCTTAAATCGCCTTGTGGCACCTCCCTGGAAAGCTCATGAAAAATGCTATTCGTTGATTGTAAAAAAGTTGATGTAAAATCAAATACTACCCTTAAATTTTGAAAACGTCGTATTTTACTTTTCACAAAAAAATACCAGAGAATGTCCAATTAATAAATTAATAATAAGTTAAAACACAACTATTTTCCCTGTAGAGCTACCCCCGCCTCTTTAAAAAGTTGTGACAGTCCTTTGAAAAGCTTATTAAAAATGTTGCGAAAAGATGCTATAAAAAACTTAGAAAATGAAGAAAAAATGAAAGAATAAATTTAAAAATCAGAGTTCTATAAAAATAAAGTCATTAAAATTATTTACCATCTAGTAGGCTACTTCTATACAGTATAGAAAATCAATAATTTATGTTAACAACATCTGGCAAAAAACTAAAAATAATTTCCATAATCTGCCACTGAAGCACATTCTTTATGTTGGCGGACTGATAAATTATGAACTTAGAAAGTCTATACTTAAATTTAAAAGTCATGTTTTAAATTTCTTAATAGCATGGCTGACTGCTAAGTTACTGTGTTTATCAAGTTAAGTAATTTTATACTTCTCATTCACTTCATTTAAAAACAACTTTTCTTAAAAAAATATCATTAAGCGTCTTATAAATGCAAAGTGAAATTTAAAGTATTTTCCTAAAGCATTACAAACCTAATGGCCAATTGAACTTACTTAATTAGCCAATTTTTTTTCTTTCTAAAATTTGTTAAAGATCTAGATATTTTCTCAGTTGCAACACATAAATATGACATTAAAAATTTTTTTTTACAACTTTTTAACGATCAAACTCACGGGTTAATTTTAATTTTTACAAATTTAAAAAAATGTTTTAAAGAATTGGTTAAAATGTTCTACTCTAAAAAGTTTTTATTAGGGGTTTTCCTTTGTAAAAAAAAACAATAACTTAATATACGAAAAAATTAGGTTTGTATTTACCCAACCTTTAATTTGGTATCTATAAATTTATTTAAGATATTTTAAGCACTTACCTTATATTTTAAGAACAATGGCAAATCACCTCTTAAGCAGTTATGAAAACTGTTAAATTTTTACTGTAGTTTTTTTTTATTTTTATGAGAGTCCAATGGCAAATCACCTCTTAAGCAGTTATGAAAACTGTTAAATTTTTACTGTAGTTTTTTTATCTTTATGAGAGTCCACAAAGGCTTTTATGGAGCCAAAGTAGTAGGTACCATAAGTACGGTGTTTTTAGATGTTGGCAGATATTGCATTTTACGCCACCTTCTAGACAACACGCTAGTGCCAGCAGGGATGTTATACCGCTGGTCTATGGTAATTGGCTATAACTAGGGCTACTATAACCGAAATTGCAGAAAATTGACTGTTTTTTAAACAAAAAAAATTCTCCTTAAGTCTTTACAGATAAAATTCACCCTATTCCAGTCTGTTTTCCATTTTATATCTTAATTTTAGTCAAACCCTTTTTGACCTTTATACCTTTATTATATTGTGAACTATAAGTAATGAGCACTAAGTTTAGAAACCACCCAACTAAATTTATAAACTACAAACCAACAGTACAGAATCTAACAAGTTGTTTCGCTTTTAGCATTTAATAAAGATTTAGGCAATAGTAGGAGAGCTGGTGTACAATTTAGAATAGATTCTTAAGACACTTTAAAAATTTGTGTAATTATCCTTGAAGAACCCCTAAACACAAAAGTCAAGGTCTGGCTGAAGGTGCGGCCCCCCTACCAACGCTTAATTTTTTTCAAGTCAAGGGTTGGTAGGGGGCAGCTACCCTTCAGCCAGACCTTTGATAAAAATATTAAACAAAAATTCCCATAAATATATGTCCTAAACTTTTCTACTTTTGAACTACAGGGCGAAAAAATTAAAACGGTTGCAATATGCCACCTTTTATGGTATTTTCTATTGCTTATTTGTATTGCTGACTTCGTATTACAAATGTGTATTTAATTTTTTTGCTCGAAAACGGCACAATATACGAACAAATTTTACAAAACCAAAAAGTGTCTAATTAAGTAAGGCCTTTATAAACCATCTCTTAAATTTTAAGTTACCTATTCCAGAAAAATATACAGTAAAAAAATATTAGGGGCTACTGATTTTAACCCTTTTCCAGAAAAGCAGATGATTAAAAATATTGTTGTGAAAAAAACTTGGAAAATATAAACATGTGTCCCGAATTTCACCCGTTCATTTTTATCACATTTATAAAATAAAATAAGTTTTTTTTTTCTTAAAACTTACCGCACTGTAGTTCAAAGTTAAGAAATTTAAGACATATATTGATAAGAACTTTTTTTCGTATTTTCATCCAAGAAGTTTGTTTGTAAAATTTTTCGCCATATTAAAGAAACACCCTGTAGAAGCAGATACATTGCCATAGTATAAATCATAATTATTAACATTTTTTCCCAGAAATTGTCTAGATTTACTGCCGGAAGCAGCACAGCCTCCTGGGCTTTTTAGGTCTAATGTCCCATTTCCTTTTATACCAATCCTCTCACCACTCTTGTCTCTTCTACAAGTCTGTATAACCCCGCATTCCTGTGGGCTTATTTTTGGTTTTTTAAATATTGCCTGTCTTCTGTGGGTAAATGCCTTACATTCGCACAGGATGTGGTAGGCTGTTTCTTTCGCGTCATCGCACATTCTGCAACTTGGGTCCCCATTGTATGAATCTATCTTGTGTGGGTGTCCTCTTAGGTTATCGTGCTTTGTTAGCAGCCCTACAGTTATGCGAAGTTTTTTTCCTACTTTTCCTACTACTGGACCAGTATTCCTCGTGTTTGTTTCGAATCCATTCCCTAGTTTGCCCTCATGGTGTGGTTTTGGTCACTCCAAGGGCAGGTTCTGGTCCAAAGTCTGGAATGAATGATCCCTGTCTCGATAACTCATCCGCTTTTTTATTGCCTTCTATTCCCGATTGTCCCGTACCCACAGAAAAGCTACCCTGCTGCGTTCTCCTAGGACTTCCAGTTCTTTTTTGGCATTCCCATGTCAGCTTGGACGTTACCTTGGGGTTTACTAGATACCCTAGTGATGTCTGGCTGTCTGTTATTTTGTGCAGTGCAAATTATAAGTTCATCATTTAGCTGTTTGCGCCCGCTTCAGTTCCCTGCTCGGTTTTGAATTCATCCCAGATGATATCTCCAAGCGTGTTGGGGAGATCGGATTGTTGCCACTCACTTCGATCTGAAATGTTTACCTCAAAGTTTTTGTTAAATAAGTATTGGGGAATCATCTAGTCTCTTCTCACATCCAAGATGTTATCACCAATCTGTCTATATTTATTTACATTATTAAAAAGGGTACTTTACAAAAATATGTGTCTTTGTATTAGGAAATTTCAATTGCATTGTTCAGTCTTACACTAATATATTCTCTCGAGTGACATGCTACTCAATATTTATTAATATATCTAACAAGCCTATCGAAACAATTTAATTACATAATAAATTGCTGCCAAAGCAAGGAATTAAGTGATGTTCTATTAATATCCTGACGATAAGCTTCAAATAACGAAGATAATCATAAAAATAAAATGTTTAGATAAACTGGAAAAGCTATGGCGTGGGCTGCTGGTGGCGGACCGGGCGAAAAACGAAGGGTAGGGGTGGAAAATTTTCCTGGTTTGCTTATCGCTCGAAGTACCTAATTTCCGCAGAAAGAAATAAATTATTGCATTTGTAAAAATTTGTATTACAATTTATAAATGGTGTTTTCTTGGAGTAAATCGTTCATTTTTCTGTCGTAGTCAGTCGATTGCATAATTACTATTTTATCTGGTTTTATGACTTTAAGGTCTGGATGATTTTTATTAATAATTTTGTTTCACCTTAGCAGTGAAAATTATTTTATCACTTCTTGATCGTTTGTTTTTATTATTATTTTTTGTTACGTAGTTATAACGTTGCAACATTTTGCTCTAAGGTCATCTTTAGTGCTGGAAGGTAAAAAAATAATTGGTTGTGATTACATCGATAGTAGAAAATAGGCATGATGACGGTGAATATAAAACACTAAAACTATATAACTATATAATGAAACGTAAATAAAAGATTACAAAACAAGTATTTTTTTATTATTTTAAGCAAGATTAATTAATATTTTTATGAAATAAAACTACCAAATACAACAATCCGTCATGATGTTCTGAACGTCAATCAGAGCGAATGACGTCCGTTAGAGTAAACAAATGATTATAACTTATGTTTTGTTCTCGTACTGTTGCTTTCTCCGATTTTATTTTCATTGTTCAGTTTGCTTTTTGAGCGTTTTGTCTATAATAACGTAACTCATGGAACGAGGATTTTTAAAGGCAAGCAGCGATAACTTGCCTAGAATCGACTTGTTTATGCTGGGAGAGTTTCTGACATCAAAAAGATTTTTGTTCTGCAGAATTTAGAAATGTCAAAATTTCCTTGTAAGTATGATATACTTTTAAAACAATATAACAATAATGTAAGAAAATAAGCCCTAACCTTATTAAAACTCTTATTTAATAAAAGTTTTAGATTAATAGATAAATTTTATGTTAAGGTTCCTTGCACATATAATAAGAGGTAGAAACCTTTATTTTATTAATGTACACATCATACTCTACCAACTAGCATTCGTGACCATATTGTACAAGTGGGGCCCAAATACCTAAGAATTTGGGACAAGGTTCCTTGGAACAGTAATAGTGTCTGTGGCGTAGACATCCACTAAGAAAGGATTTTTTGGGATTCAGTTAGATTATAGGGGCACTTATAGGGGCAAAAATAAAATCGGGACGGGACTTGGAATTTCCACGAGATTCTTTAGTGTGTTTTAATGGCGCGTATCGGGATAAAATGAACTTCACGCGGACGAAGTTTCGGGCAAAAGCTAGTGTATCTGTATGTATAAAAGGAGGCAAATTGATAAGATTGTTTTGATAGACAGAACCTAACCTCAAAACATTTGTTCATTTGTTTATTTATTTGAATCTTCGAACAAGGACTATAAGTTTACAAAATTAAGCAAATACTTACGTCAAAGTGATCTTCACAGAAGTAAAGCTGAGTTGTGGGCAAAATTCCTGTTAAATCATAACTTCTAATTTGGAAGAGCGTTTGTGTTTGCACTTTGTTTGCTCTAACGTGAGGTCACAATCGACGCCATGAAACTTTGGAGCGTTTTGGTGGGAATTTTAAACTTAAAATTTAAAACGCATTTTTTCAATATATTTTTTTCCGAAATATGATATTCGTTACAATATGTATATGTTTCCGAATATGATACAACAGTCAAAATCTGTCTCATGCCCATTTACTAAGATTTTTTATTAGAGTAGCGTAATAAGGGCCCAAACCAAAGATTCCTGTGGCACAGTCAGGGATAACGGTCTCAGTTAAATTTTACTCCTAATACTACAAATAATTATGCAAAAAGGAATTAGGCGTTGAGAAAATTCACAAGCGGTTGCGTAATTTTAAGATTAATTGCAAGCTGCGAAGAAAACAGCGGTATTTTTAATTGTTTCAAAGACTTTTAAAAAGTATGAAATTAAGATTTAAATATTTTCACCTTTCTCGTTATAATGCTGTAAAAAATAAAACATCAGTTTTTGGGTTTGCCTGGATAACGAAAAAACTGGATTATTTTCCTATTTCTTCCGAAGTTAGTTTATCAGTTCGTATGTCTTTTGGTCTTTCGGACTATCAGTCTGTTGATGCGATTACTCTTGAACGGAATAAGATGATAACTTTAATTTTGGGACCCTGCCAAAATAGCTTAGGCAAAAATATCTCCGACTACATAGCCCCGACAGAACCTCCCTTGCATGAATTAGCTCTTTCAAAATGACCCGAAGACAAAATAGCTCTTAAGTAGAACTAACCAGAACCTACCTAAGCACTCTTTTCACCGAACAGGTACTCATGCCATAACTGGGTAGTGCTGCTTTGATCGCCGTTATCATTTACATATTATTCAAAATTTGGCCCTTTTTAGTCTTCATTAAGGGGGGAAATAGGTGTGAAGGCTTGTATTTTTTTGTTTTATAAATCGATTGTAGAACTATTTAAAAATATTCTCTGAAAATATCTAAAAGAAATTCCATACCGTTTAGAAGTTATAAGCGTTTGAGTGAGTGTCCCACGATCGGTCGAACGGTCGGTAATTTCGCAAATTGCGTCTCCGGATATTTACTCACAGTGTGCAGCAGCAGATATCTTGGTTATTTTTTAACGAAAATAATTAAAAAATTCAGTTTTAATTGTTGAATATATGTATATAATAACCCCCCCGTTTAAATAAAATATATAAGTAATCCTTATGTGATAAAAAAAATATTAAAAATCACTAAAAATACACCGCTTTACATCTATTTCCCCCCTTAATAATAAGTTCCTGCTGCAACCTGCCTATTTCTTTTTAGACCGCAACGGTCGTTAAAACTACAACACAAATAGGTAAGTACTCAGTTATGTATTTTAGAGACAAGACGGGTGTGTTGTATATGTAATTTATTTGGAATATAATTCTGGACAGGAGTTGATCTAATTTTAGATCAAAGTAATTTAAGAGGCCGAGATTTTTGGATAGGAACTTGGCCCTTACTGTACATAAGTGTTTTTGGTGGCATTTTTTCTCTTTTTTAAGTTCAATAAATGGAATAAAATTGTGTCTGAATTTTAAATTCTAAGGCCATTATGACCTCAGAAATTCCGTTTAAAAACACTGGCCCACAAAAAACTAGCAAGGCTAAAATATTAATCAACTTTAAAATTTAATAACTTTTAAACGTAAACTTAAATTTTTTATATTTTTTTGTTTTTGTGTACCAGCATATTTCCAAATTAATTTTTTGATAGAATCATGATCTATATTTCACTACCAAATAGTGTACAGGGGCAAGTCACGACGTGTGTTTTTTTGCAAATGTTCGAAACATCCTGTAGAATGACCTCCCTATATTATCAACATTCTGCATAAGTAATTCTGTAGCCTGATTCTTAGCGATTATTTTGCTTTTTGGATCGTAGCCAGATCGTTATTTCTAAAGCAACTACAATCGTATAAGTAAAGTGATATTTTGTTGGTCAAAATAAGATAATACAGAAAACTAAAGACAAATTTATTAAGAATTATAATTTTAAAATTAAACAAAACATACGCCTTTAACGAGTATTCCCCCTCTGGCCCCTATTACACTTTTTCAAACGCCTTGGCATACTTCCTATTAGCCGTGTAACTGAATTTTGCGGAATGTTCTCCCATTCTTGAAGAAGAGCTTTGCCTAGTTCCTCTAAACTCTAAAGCTACACGCACGCGACTGTCTATAAGTTTGCCAAGCAGATCCCATAAATGCTCTATGGGATTTAAGTCTGGACTCCTAGCTGGCCAGAGTAAAATATTTATATCCACTTTATCCAAATATTGCTCTAATATACGAGCAGTATGTGGCCGAGCATTATCTTGCATAAATAAGAAGTCGTTTCCTACAAAAGGAGCAAAAGGAACGACGTGTTTAGCCAGTATGTCAATGTAACGTTCGGCAGTGAGAGAAACCCTCGGCAAAATACACAGCTTTGTGCGAGCTTCTGAGAAAATCCCAGCCCAGACCATTACAGAACCTTCTCCAAAACTTTCTTTCTTTACAAAAAAACCCTCCTCTTACCTTTGATCTCTTTGTCTCCAGATTCGTTGCCGCCCATCAGATGAACGTAAACAAAAACGTGACTCATCTGAAAATAACACTCTTGACCACTGATGTCCATTACAATAAATTCTTTCGCGGTCAAAATTGAGACGAGATATACTATGCTCCCTTAACAATCTAGGGCTATTTGCTGGAATTCTTGACATCAGTCCCCGTTCTTTAAGCCGGCGACGCACTGTTTCGTCACACACATTGATATTACGTTCCTTACGTAAACGTCTATTTGTTACAACAGCATTCTGACGAGGTCTTCTTAATGCCTGCAGATGAATAAACCTATCGTCTAAGTTTGATGTGATCCTTAAACGACCAGATCCTATCCTCCTTTAAAACTAGCCAGTTTCTAAAAACCTGTTTCTCGCTCTTCTGGCCGTGGTTTCTGCAACTCCCACTATACGTGCGGCGTGCGCTACACCTCTTCCATCATTTACTAATGCTACAATTTGAGCAACTTGCTCATGAGTAATTTGTCGTGCCACGATTGAAACGATACTGTGACTGACTAATTGACAAAATTTAAAAAAAAAACATAAATCAGAAACCATGACATTGATTAAATATCAAAGCACTCTTCATTTTAATTATACAATTTTTAATAAAACTTTAAACGAAATGAAAGTAAAAACATCAATCTACTTATTTGACTGTAATGACCCTAAAAATAAAGATAAGACTACCATTCAAAAAACAAAACAATCGCTAGGAACCAGGCTACATAACTAATGCCGAATGTCGATAATGAGTCAGGCCATTCGACAGGATGTTTTAAATATTTGTTAAAAAAGAAATATCTTAACTTGTCGTAGTGAATTGCAGATCACCATTCTATCAATAAATAAAATCTAAGAGTAGGTTCAAAAGTTATCAAGTTTTAAAGTTGATGAATATTTTAGCCTCGCCATTTTTTTGTGGGTGTAGATTGCTAACTTCTAAAATACCTTCTGTATTACGATATTACCGCTCCTGTTTCGGAGCATTCCTAGTAAAAATGTGCGGTTTTTAGCTTTTTTACCGATAATCAGAATACTGATTCAAATATACGTACCGAATCGAAACGATAACAAAGTTATGATAGGATGGAAAAAACGTTGTTTTTCGTGTAATATACACACTGAGTGCATCAGACCGCAACTTGTCCTTGCGCACTATCGTGCGCCTAGATTTTCTATGAAAACATTTTTTTTGTGCAACATTACTCGCTTGAGCTGTAATATCTTTTATTTTAGATAATTTTTCTGAAACTAACTACCTATTATATCAAAACTGCAGCTAATTCGTCAAAAATACGCTAGCTTAATTTCTTATTATTTAAATGTTAACGTTATCCGCAATATTTAAAATAAAATTATCCGGTAAAAAGCCAACTCTATTTTAGAAGCTGCAAATGCTGAAAATCTTAAACCATTTTTTGCCAAAGGTATGAAAATCAATATAATAATATTTTTGAAAGGGTTTTAGGTAAAAGGAGTTTGTAAATGAAAGTACAACTTTCCTTACTAAGTGTAAACATTTTAAAAGATTTACCAAATCCTACTTTTTTTTATTATGTATGGCTTCTAAGTCACTTGACCTTTTGGTTTAGGAAGGAAATATTTTTAAAAAATTTAAAAAATTTATAGTTGCCAATAGGCATGATTACTGATTAGAAAAATCATTTTCATCAATTATGATGTTAGGAAATACCTGGTGTTTTAAAAAATATATATATTTGCAAAAAATAAGGTTTGATAGGCAAACAATATGATTTTAGTTAAAGTTTTAGATTTCTTCCAAAACACCCACTATGTTATGGCTTCGCTCATAACGTCACGTCTATGCAAACAGTAAACATTAGGTACTTAACGAAAATTTCAATATTTTGTATTTTATTAAAACAGTAAATTCTAAAGTGGTATACAACCCTTTAATGCAATAACACATCGATAAAAACTCCGGGCAAGTTATTTGTTTGCGTTCGACATAACAAAACAATGCGAAAAAAGTGACTGCATCTGTGTGTCGATATGTTCCAATTTAATTTTGCAAGGATCAGTTTGATGTAAATATTTACTTTATTTTATAAATTATAAAATAGTGTGATAAAAAAATTAATGTATGAGTACACAAAACAAATTTTAATAACATAAACTTTAAATTTCACTTATACTGACAGGCATATTTATAATTAAAGATAATTTTACAAATTTTAGTCTTAATACCTAACCATTGGGTTTAAATAATTATAAATGTGCTTACATGAAAGTTTTGACATTTTTGAATTCTGCTAAACAAGTCTTTGTTCGATACAGGAAACTATCCTAGCATTAACAAATTAACTCTCGGCAAATAAAAGCTATTTGCTTAAGTAAATCCTTGTTCCATAATTTAGAAATCTGAATTTTGATATAAGTAATATAAAACCAGGCAACTGATGGATGGGAATCACAAAATAGTTGATAAAAATACATAAACAGTGGAGAGATTGTAAAAATACACACGACACGAAATGGTGTTCAACTTATTAAGGCGGACTACTGTAATTTATAGTTTTATTATATGAAAAATAAATGTCATTATTTATTTTACTGTAAAAATAAAAACGTTTTTATATTTTATAAATCATATTTCATATCATAAATACAAAATACAGAGAGTCCATAAACAAAAATTTACTTTTAAGGAATAATATCATCTCAATGACCAACGTCTCTTCTTTAGTATTTTTCTAAACAAACAAGGATTGTTTTACTATTCTTTGGCAGACAGTGAAATTGCAAAGATCTCTTTCATTTCATTTTAAATTAAAACAATGTCTTTGGTTGATAATTGAATACATGGTTCTTCAAATAAACTTATAAAAAGAAATCTGCCGGAGTCAAATCGGGACTCCTGGATGACCACGAAATATCGCCGAAATCAGCTTTTCCGGAAGCGTATTGGCTTCGTCCTCTCTGGCACGACGCAACCCTTTTCTTCTTCTTACCTGGAAGTTTTGATTCACTACCGAAGGCAGCGAAGTCTCTTGTGCTTTTTGTGCCTAATCTCCCATTATCTTTTATACCAATCCCCTATTGCTCGTGTTTCTTTTACAAGCCTCCATAACCCCGAGACTAATTGGTTGATATATTCCTGTGGGCTCATTTTCGGCTGCCCAAATAATGCCTGTCTTTTGTGATTCAACGCTTCACATTCGCGCAGGATATGATAAGCTGATTCTTTCCCCTTGTCACACATTCTGCAACTTGGGTCCCTACTGTATGAACCTATCTTGTGTAGTTGTCCTCTTATGTTATCGTTTCCTGTTAGCAGCCGTACTGTTATGCGAAGTCTTTTCCTACATTGTTTGAGTAGTTCTTCCTTCGTTCTTTTGGATGGGCCTCTTATGAAGCTTTTTTCATGTCTTATTCTACTGAAGCTCCTCCAGTATTCCTCGTGTTTGTTTTGGATCCATTTCCTGGTTTGCCCTCAGGCTGTGGTTTTGGTCACCTCAAGGGCAGGTTCTAGTCCAAAGTATGGTGTGGATGATCCCTGTCTCGCTAGCTCATCCGCTTTTTCGTTGCCTTCTATTCCCGAATGTCCTGGTACCCACAGAAGAGTTACCCTGTTGCGTTCTCCCAGGACTTCCAGCTCTTTTTGGCATTTCCATGTTAGCTTGGACGTTACCTTGGGGTTTACTAGTGCCCCTAGTGACGCCTGGGTGTCTGTTGTTTTCTTTTGCACAGTGCAGTAAAGCATATCTTGCCGTTTGGAACACAGAATTCTTTCTCATTTCACTGTACACGCCGGCTCCAGTTCCCTGTTCGGTTTTAGATCCATCTGTGTGCTAGATGATGTCCATAACCATGCAGGGGAAATCGGGTTGTTGTCACTCACTTCGATTTGCCATTTTTACTTTGAAGTTTTTGTTAAATGAGTACTGGGGAATCATCTGGTCTATTCTCACGTCTAACATGTTGTCACCAACCTAAGAAACATAGATGTCAAATCACGAAAGACAATGTCCTAAGGATTTGCTTGGTGGACATTCCCTCCTGTATTAGACAACACGTGGTAAATATGAATGCGTCTAAATGCAGTAGATTTTGTCACAAGTGGGAGGAACAATATTTCCTGTTGCTTGTCGTCATCGTGTCGATGTTGTTTGTTTTATTTTGCAGTTTAGCAATACCATCTAAACTTTGCCCGTGGTTAGCTTTGGTTAGTAGTAGTTTTGGAAAAATAAATATGCATTTTCTGTGATATAAGAGG
This sequence comes from Listronotus oregonensis, assembly GCA_019359885.1. Classification (NCBI taxonomy): domain Eukaryota; kingdom Metazoa; phylum Arthropoda; class Insecta; order Coleoptera; family Curculionidae; genus Listronotus; species Listronotus oregonensis. The sequence goes on from JAHBCN010000056.1 coordinate 204,741, forward strand.
CATATTAAATATTTGCATGAGCAGATTGTTGATTTAAAAAAATTCAACTGGCTATGGTTTTTTGAAAAATACTTATTACATAAAAAAAAGGAAAGCCCTAGAGCCGCCACTGAGTAGTAACCAGTTAGTTCTGTTTACTACCAACCAAAACTAGCGAGACTAAAACTAGGAACTAGTTGTGTGAACCGGTTAGTTCTGGTTAGTAGTAACCAGAACCAACCATAAAAAAGAGGCACTTATCGGCCAACGTAAATAAAAATAAATCTAACGCAAAATCTTACTGTTTTTTTATGTTGCAATAAAATAATAAATTAAGGAAACAAAACATTTAAATTTGATTTTTATAGTAGATATCTCCCTTACAATGGAGAAATTTTTCGCGACAAATGCTACTGCATTCAGAGGTTTCAATATTCAGCAAGTGCCTTCCTAACGCAAAAGGGAACTTGGACCCTTTTATGGGCAAATCGTTTGGAACTTTGCATTCCGTGATTCGACATACATTTTTGTAAGGTTTCGTAGTGCCCGGAAACATCTTTTTAACTACGAATATGGGAATTATTAAAAGTGTGGCAAGTGGCTCCGTCTTGTTGCAGCCAAGTGTAGCCATTAAATTCATGTAGCTGTGATACCAGAAACTCAAATAACATTCTTACATGCCCACTCAGTGGAGTTGACAGTGACCGTGAGGCCGCGAAGACCTTTGGAAAAATTTGGGCCCAATGATGCACTACCTGAAATTGCTGCCCACATAGTTATCTTTGGCGTTTGAAGAGGCCATTCATGTTACCTTTGGAGTTTTCGCTATAGTATGTTTTAGTATAAATTTAAAAGTAAAATGCAATTTTACTTGCCTACAAAACATCTCAAAGCAGAGTTACGCTCCCGATTTTTTTTATCTAGTCTTGTAACCCATTGCAATCTAAATTTCATGGATTAAATTTTATTTTACGTAATTAGTTTAATTAAAATTATTAATAATATTGTAATGTATTTTTTTCTAATTTATTTGGGCAAACTATGTGCAAATATTTCCAGATTATGTTAGGGTTTACGTTTAGTGCTACATAATGTAGACATTTACGATACGCCTGTTGCAAAGTAGGGTTTTTTAGTCTTTGCTATAAATTGTATTATTTTATTTAAATATTATTTACTGCATTACACTGCACCACAGCTGACGAAAAAGAGCTTAAAATACAGTTACCTATTTGTCCCGAAGGCATTATTATAAGTAACCGACAATCCGTGCATTCACAATTTCCGGTGCAAGCCTATTGACAGAGTATTAAGAAACCGACGATTGAGATTCACTTGTCGGCTTCTTTATTGTTTGTTAAAGGCGGGTAGCAGAGAAGATTACATTGTTTTGTCTTGATTTTTTAAAATAATATAATTAATTAAAACACAATTTGTTTGAATTTTTTTTGCAGGTTTTGATGCTGCGGTTAAAGCTCTTCTTGATCCATTACTGTTGAATTACAGCCAAAAGTAATAAGGACGACCTTAACGAAAGAAAAGTACTTAAGAAGTATTTTTCAACTTTTATTACTATTGTGCGTTTTTCATATTCTTAAAGCATACTGGCGCTGGTTAAATCTGCAAAGAATAGTGTGCCTAAAGCTGATAAGCAAATCTACTATCAGCTTTTTTGAAAACTTGTGCATGCTAAATCAGAAAGTGAATTAGAAGAATCAAAAAAATATTTTATTTAAACTGCAGACACATGAAATTTCGGACCTAGATTGAAAAATATTTTTTTATTCGTATACAAGACTGGTCAATATGTTACCGACAAAACCTTCCGTTAAGGAGATCAGATACCAATAGCTACTCAGAAGTGATGTTTGGACTTAAAAAGGATATACCGCTGGAAAAAACAAATGCTTTTAACTTGCCTCAATTAGCCGATTTTATTTGTACTTGCTTCGAAAATTATTACACTCAAAAAATACTTGATATTATTTTAAAAAGAAATTGTAAAGTTGTCCAAGAAAGGTACATGCCCAAGGCAACCTTGTAGAAAAGTTTTTCAGATCCCGAGGTGACTTATTCTGTCGGTATGATTTTATGCAAGTGTACTAGTGCAGTCGATTTCAATGGAAAACATTCTAAGCATCAGGCAGCAGTCACTTTAAAAATCAATATCTTTTTTACGATTGATACAATATCACAACAAAATAAACTTTCTCTTTTTTATTTAGCAACGGGAAAAAGGGCAAATCAAAAAATGTTTTTGCTGCTTTTACGCGACAAAAACAATTTAAATTTAGAAATAGTCTTGAGCATATCAACAAAAACCAACCCTAGTAATAACAATGGTCATAATATTCCTAAAATTGTTAATGAGGATACCACTGGGTCGTCAGATTCATCAAAAAAAAACTAAGGGCAAGATGGGAGCAACACACAGGTCTAACCACTAACCACAACTAACCACAACTAAGGGCAAGATGGGAGCAACACACAGGTCATGTTTTCAAAAATTAAGTGCTGGCCCTATAAATTTTATCTCAGTAACGGCATACCTTGAGAATGCTTTACTGGGTTTACTGAGACACTTTTTTAAATATTAAAAACAATAATTTTCGGCAGGTAAAAATGTTCAGATAAATTAAGTTCAGTTGAATATCTGTGTTTTTAATGGCCAGTCAATGGGAGATATAAAACAGAAAAAATAACTTAAGAATTATACTTTTAGTGTAATATACTACTAATATATAAGCATTTGTATTAATCTTTAGGTTTAATTGAGTCTTATAAATAAATTGTCGGCTACTTATAATAATGCGTCTCGGGGCCCTTGGTTACGTAGCTACGCCACTGATAGTAAATAAATTTCCTAGAAATGTGCTAGACACTAGAACTTAGCCGCGCCCCGCGACGCTTAGATTTGCACCGGAATTCAAATTTAAATATAAACTAATTTATGGGCCACCCTGTATAAGTATTTTTTGGATATTGTCATTATGCCTATTCCATAAATTTTGGTTATACTAGTAAAATGCCTAAAATACGTATAATTTAATTGACCTTTAATTAAGTGTGTCTAACTTCCAGAATCAGCGGTCGGGCATTGTTTCTAATAGCGCTGGCTTTGACTTGTCGAACTTGATCGACATTACCAGCACGTGTGATGTTTTGTAATTAGACCAATTTCAGCAACTAAGTACATATGTTTAAAGCTTATACTCCAATCTTAAAACTAAAGTTGGCAATTAACTTGCAGTTTAATTAATGTCGTAAAGGAAAATGATCAGATGACCTGTTCTATTAAGAATATTAAAGCTTTGTTATTTGTTATTCAATATGATATTTCTTGACTTCAATAAGCTTGTTTCAGTAATTTACTAATTTCTGATTTTCAACCCTGAATTGGGGATCCGAAAGACTGTCTTAAGTCGGGTTCAACGCCTCTATTAATTCTTTATTTAATACAAATTATTTCCCACGCACGAATTTTTTTGGATCAAAAAACAGCTAGAATTTAAAGGAAGCAAAATCGGGTTAATAGGTTGGATTTTGCAACAATTGGTATATAAATTCACTGATTTTCACGATGCTTATTAATGCTGTGCGAGATAACCCACCCTTACCTTAATAAAAAAAATATTTCTGGTCTGTGAACTAATTTTTTCTTAAATTCTTTAAGTTTATTATTTAACCAGTAAAAAGTTACTTTACAAATAGCATTCTTTTAATGTTTGAAAAGACTTAAACAACTTTTGGTCACCCACAGCTTGTTGGTGGGAAAACAAACAACGGCTGATTTTTGAATGGAATCAAGTATGCTTAGAGTCGTGGGTCAGGCTATTCCCCAGACAAGGATATAATTATTTAATCAGCGTCTAATTAAGTGTCTATACAAAGTATACAGATTGAAAGAAAAGAAATACTTTCTGGCTCAAAAGAGGAATCCAAGTTTTTTCGAAGCTATATGTATAACATTAGGTAAGCAAATGTTTCCGGGAGCTTCCGAGAGGAATACTTTTGGGCTGAAGCCTCCAAATGGCTCCTACAAGCAGTGGTGATTAAGAGTAAATTTTAGAGAATTTGCAATAAATATGGGTGACGGCCAGTGAACACCCTGTCTCGTTATGCGTTGTTAGAAATTTACGTTAAAGTGTAGGTCTCGTCTGGATTACATTACCCAAACGTTAATAGAGGTAGTTTAGGGGTAGTAGTTTTTTGTACATTAAGTAGGCAATTTTTTTCAAAAGTTTTAGGGCGGAATTATTCTGGACTGAATCTCCCATCTGCTCCTACACGCAGTGGTGGTGCTAAGTTAGGAGTAAATTTTAGATAATTTGCAATAAATATGGGTGACGACCAGTAAACACCATGTCTCGGTTGGTGTGAGGTAATAGTTTTTTGTTCATTAAGTAAGCAATTTTTTTGGAAACTTTAGATAGGAATACTTCTGGGCTGAATCTTCTATCTGGTTCCTACACAAAGTAATACTGCTAATTTTAAAGTAAATCTTAAAAAATTAGCAATAAATGTGGGTAACGGCGAGTAAACATGCTCTCATTAGATGTGCTTAGAAATCCACGTTAAACTGTAGGTCCCGTCTGGATGACATTACCCAGACGTTAATACAGGTAGTTTAAAGTGCATGTTTTGCTACTTAAATAACGTTGACAAAACTGGGAAAAAATTAGTCAAACATAAAAAAGGGGCATTCACGGTTCCTAGTATTTAGGCTTTGTACGTACAAGCCTTCGTGGACTGTTATAAATAAAAAAAAGCTTGTAAATTTTTTGAAATAAAAATATATGTTTACGTTTATAAAACTGAGTATAAAAAAATAAGAAATTTTTTTGTTATGTAAATATAAATTAATTAAATATTTTTCTAATTTAAAATAGTTTTTTTAATTTTTAGTAGATATAATGGTGGAATTTAAACGTCATTACTAAAAAAAGGGGACAAACATATTTATAAAAATAAATAAATACAATTTTTGTTTTTAAACAAATTTAACTATTTTAGAAATATCGACAATAAGTTAGATAGACTACCTTTCATGCAGAAAAAATGACCATTTCATGGAAAACTCTACATTTTTAACAATTTTGCTATTTTTTTAAGGCAGAATCATTTTTTGTTAATATCCTTCTATTTTATAATTTTCATTTATATGAAATTTTGTTTTAAAGTATAATTTTATTGCCATATTTATATATTTTTATTAGATTTTTACTCAGGATGAGACCACATTAAAAGTTAAAACATTAGTTATTCTTGGGTCACTTGCCAGAAATTTTTTTTTTACAATGGGACCGCTTTTGTTCTGGTCCCAGGGAATAGCATCTGAGTGTGCTTAGCCCTATTACCCTATGAACTAGCAGATCACCTGAAAGAAAAAACCCAAAGAAAACAAAAAATTGAAATACTTACCTACTTTTTTTTATGGCATTAAAATAAATTTAAATGAAAAATAAAATCGAAATTAAAATTAAATTTCTACGATAAAATTAAAGAAATTATTGGAACTTTTAGTAATTGTTTATGACGTTTTGTTATAAATAATATCATACTAGTGGTCATAATAATTGTATAAAAAATTATCGTAATTAATGCCTAAAAGTTTTTAGAATTTCTTTAATTTTATATCAACATTCTTACAAATTTTATTTTAATTTCATGTTATTTTTCATTAAATTTTATCTTCATAATGGTACCCAAAACGTATATAAGTGTTTAGATTCTTTGAGTTTTATTTCTTATTTCTATTTTAGGAGATCTGCAAGTTTGGTCCCGGGACCAGGACTGGGACCGAAGCGCTCTCATTGTATAAAAACTTTTCTGTCGAGTATACCCAACAAGGACTTTTTTAAAAAATGAATTCCTGAATATATTTACAGTTAAAACGTTAGGTTTAATAATTATGTATGACTTATATTTAGATTTTTATTGAAGCCATCCTACGTTAAATCCAGGTAATATAGAATTACTGAGTTGCAATTTATTTATATATTTTAATCAAAGATTTAAATTATTCGTTCTCTGTCTTTATTTTTAAAGTAGCTTTCGAAAAAAACAGTTTTTTTTGGTATATAATAGTTTTTAGGTATGGTTGGTTATATGTCAGCATTAGAGAAAAAGGGATACTTATGGATTAAGTAGGCGAAGTTCTCTTAATTGGACAGCGGCAAATACACTTAACTACTACAGAAAAGGTCTGAACTTAACCCTTTGTTGTTTGATGGTCAGAGCCATCAGCGAATCTCAGGAAAAGTTAAAGTATGCCACTTGACGAGCCATTTAGGGTACACATTAAGGAATGCTAGAGTACGTAATAACTTTTAGCATAATGCAGAAAGTCATAGCGGGTCAAATTAATTGTGTAAAAATGTTGGACAAAAGTTTATAAAAGGGGGTGTTTGCAATAAATAAAAAACCAAAAAACAATTCATGCATAAAGCTATACAGGGTGTCCAACGGGAACTGCGTCAATCTATATAGAAAAAGGAATACTAATGTCGATGGAGGTAACTTGGCAAAAATATTTTCAAGTATGCGGCAATTCGCAAAGTAGTTATCAACTTGCCTATTTGAAATAAAACACCTTATAATTATTTCATTTTTGGATTTTACTCAAAACTCTAGGCAGATTTTATATATAATGTACCAGGGTTGTTTCGTTTTAAACATTTTGTTTTAATTAACCGTTTTAAACATGTTTTAAACATTTGTTTAGGTTTAAAATAGTTTTTGTTTAAAACAGTTTAAAACATGTTTAAAACACTTAAATTAAACAAGCGTTTTTTTTTTATTTTCTTTATTAATATAATGAATAAACATAAGAAAAATTCTCAAATACATTACACAAACTTTTTAACATACATATTATTTATTTATTAATAATAGGAACACAAAAAAATGGAAAACAAAACATTTTGCATACAAGAGTTGAAAAGTTAAGAAATTTCTCAAACTGTTTCAGTTTCATAGTAATTTTGTAATCTAAGTCCTAAGTCATCAATCTGATATCTGATCATCAGTCACGTCATCATCATCATCGATGATTGTTATTGCAATAGGCAACTTGCTAGTCTTGGGTAGTTCGCGAACGACCTAGGTGGAAAGAGCGCTCTTTTAGGTGAACTACGCGAACTAAACTGCTGGACACTCGAAGTGCATAACGTAATTTTTTGGGGTATTTTTAAGGTTCGATATTTTGAAAACGGTAAACGATATTAAAATGCGGTTTTCGATGTTAACTTGCCCAGGGTGTGTAGATTATATCTTTGGCTGATGGATGGTCAGGTGTGACCGGAAAAGGTTTGTATAGGGTGTAAACTAATACACTGCATTTTTTACAAAATTTTATCCAAGGTAATTTTTTACAAAACGCAGTTTCATAAATTCCTATATACACTAGAATAATCCTCAATTAAACACAAAAAAACAATTTCTTGCGTTTTTTGAAATTCCTCTTTTCTTGGGATATACAGGGTATATTAGAAAATATTGACATGAAGGAACAAACAAATTCCTAATTTACTAGTGACAGCCCAAATCAAACTCATTGGGGCAATTTTTTTATTATCTCTAATGCCCCCATCAAGAAAAAATATAATTACAACAACAGGTGTGTGAAAAAGTTTACATTTGGTTTTATTCCTAAAATGTTATGATTTTGCATATTTTTATGCATTGAACATTCAGAGCTAGAGAAATTTTATTAAAACGTAATTTATTTTGATTTCGTTACTTGATTTACCTTAATTAGACTCTTTTACCGAAACGGTTTTTTGTATTCCACCCTAACCTCACTTTTAAAGAAATTGGCGGCGCAAAGCATTAAAACTAATATTTAAGAATATTGTAGAGTGTTTTTTAAATCCACTTGACTTTTTTGAACTGAATGATTATTATAAGCAAATTCTAGTATTATAACGCCTATAAAATGGTGACTGGTACTAGTGGTAGGGTTTTATTGGAATTTTTTAATTGTACGGGCCATAGTACCTTAAACGTTTCCGATGAATTAGGCAGCAGCTCTTTGAAAACAGTAAGTCACTTACATAAGAGGACACGCTTTTCGTCTAGAAATATTTTAAGCTATACAGTGTTGCCGGTTCTGTTAAAAAGCAACGGCAACTTTTTTATTTTTTATATTTGTGTATATTGTTATATTTTTAGGTTCTACTTAACATTTTAATATACTATACCCACATTTATCTTAAGTTAATCGCAATTTCAAAAAGAAGGAGTACCTTAAATATGTTTTGTTTAAATAAAATATAGTGCACATGATATGCAACAAAGAGGAGTTATAAAAAAGGGCCTACTTCCATTATTACGCAAAAACGACTATAAGTTTCTCTCCTATTAAAATATCATATTGTCGGTAATCTAAAATATGAAAATAAAAAAAAGAAGGCCATGGACCCTATGGAAACTGGTACTTGTTTATTTGGACATTTTTTCCTTGGTTGACATTTTAATGTTCCGTTTTGCTTTTTTATTATTAATTCGTGATATTTACCCTTAATTGTTTGTTATTTTATTTATTTTTATTATTATTTAACAATTAGAGAAAAAATAGAACACCCTGTATATTATGAGCCACAATAAAAGATCTTTTTTTCTGATTTCAAAAAAAAAAAAAATATATAATTATATATTTAATAAACCATTTTTAAGATATTTAAGCTTAAAATATAAATAAATTGAAAAAAAATCATATTAGTATCAAGAAAGCTATGAAAACAATACAATTGTTTTAATAAATTTGATGTATTAATATTGTAAAAAGTTTAAATTTATCATTTTGACTATTAAAAGTAGTTTGTGTTTTTTTTTCAATGGGCTATTCAGAAGAACAAAAAATCGCTATTATGCGTCTTTTTTATGGTAACAATAATAATGTGACGACAGTGCAAAGGGAATATTACTTATTAACCTTAACAACGGTTACCATCTATAGATACTATTAAATATATAGTAAGAAAGTTTGTTAAACAAAAAAGCTTTAAAATGAAGAAAAGGACTGCAGTACTAAATACAAACAAAGTTTTGGATATCCTAGTTTTTTCAGAATAATTATTATACTTTTTCTATTGGACTAGCACTAACTACTTTTAATAATTTTAGAAAATCCTGTAATATTAATCTCGGATGGGGCATCTGAACTTAATAAAACAGATTATAAAATTTATTTAACCTTAAAATTTTACAAATTTTATCCTTATAAATTTATGTCCGTTTAGAATCTTCCTGAACAAAACATGCAGGACCCACCTAAGTATGCATTGGAAATAGCTAGGTTTATGCAGCAGGATCCAAAGTTTTTAAATAAAATTCTATTCACCGACAAGTCTTCCTTCACTTTAGCAGGAATGTTTAATTACAAAAATAAACATTATTGGTCCAGAGAAAACCCTCACCAAATTTAGCAACATAACTATTTTATTGTTTCCATGGCTTTCTTGATACTAATATGAAACTTTTTTGTAATTTATTAATAATTTAACCAAAAATATCTCAAAAATGGTTCATCCAAATATCATCAATGTTTTTTTTTATATTTTTTTTTTTTTTTTATATTAAAATATATATATATATATATATATATATATATATATATATATATATATATATATATATATATATATATATATATATATTTGTAATCAGAAAAAAAATTCTTTCGTTGTAGCGCATAATATACAGGGTGTTCCGTTTAAAAAAGTTGAAGTTGCCAATATTTTTCCATTTTTTTACTGCGATATTTTTTTACTGATAACTTCAAAAGATAATATGAAAAAAATTCTACAATTTTTATATAAAACATTTTTTTCTGTCTTCAAAAATAAAGGCCTCAGAAGCCACGTAAATATAATCAAATACCCTGTACTTGTTTGTCCTAATTATAATGTGAAACTAAACTTAAGTCACCAACTACCTTTTAAAAACAGATTTTTGGTGTAGTTTTTTTTATACGGGGTCAAAAATAAAAATAGCGCAATTTGGATTAAAGAAAATGTATCTGGAATAAAGTGTTAAATTAAGAGGGTTTATTTAGTTGCGTTGGGTTTTATTTTGCAACAGTGGTATTATTTACAAAAAATAGGAAATCAAAATTATCTCATACACCAGAAATTGTGCACATAGAAAAAATTGCATCTAAAAATAGTAGTCTTCCTAACAAGTACGGAGCGGAGTTTGGGCAAGCACTCGAGTGCGGGAAAGATACTTTCCGCACTTAAAAAATATTATTTTTTAATTTATTGCCTTAATAACATAAATTATAACAAAGAAACAATTTCTAGATTGTGTCGTATTTTAACCAAACTTTTATACATGGAGTAACGTGATCAAAGTCTATTAGACTTAAGTACCTTACTAAGTTCCCAAAAGTACGCCAAAAATACGTCTTCTTTTATGCTTTTGATTTGCTTCTTCTTGTACCAATTTAAAAATTAGGTGTATTGCCGCTCGTATCTTTCTTTTAAATTACTTAGTAATAGGTTGATATTCACCTCATTGGCAATTCACAAAATCGGCAGAAAGATCTTCGTCGGAATAATTCATTATTCGACTTGTTAAAAACCTTTAAGTCTTAAAAATATTTTCATAAACTTTGACGGCCTAGAACATCACTTTGGTTGCCATAAAAATAATACCGAACAAAACTCGGTTTCATTGTTAATTGATTTAATATTTTAAAAACTGTAGAGAAACTTTAAAATATTAAAAAAATACATATTTAAAAAAAAATACGACGGGGTAGATTAAATATAAGCATCTAAATTGGTAGGTATTGTTATTAAAAAGTGATACAAATTATAAATAACCCAATCCGATACAGTTTTAGGTCTAAAAATAGATAGTTAGACTAGTTTAAGAAAAAACACTTGCACGAAAGTAGACAAAGTACGGTCGTAAAAATACGTTTTATAATAACTTCTGACAGGATACGCGAACTATGTGAGTACTTTTTCTTGGGTTATTTTCATAGATATATAAGCAAAGGAAGATAAAACTGTTTACAATTAAAAGCAATCAAACATTGAAATAGTGTCTACCTCTCTAGACCACTTGATGGTCAAACGTGCTTGATACACATGCACCTTTGCCAATTTTCCTTTATTGGCGGATTTTTAGGATATTGCTTTATTAATATTTCCTTTTTTATTCTTAAAGAGATCATAGATCATAACATGTCGTTATGCAAAAACTTAATAGCAGCGACAAAAATATGTTTTTTAGTTGATTTTTATTTTGCTTTATTAATATTATTCTCAAAAATACTCAAAACGGAATATTAACGGTCAAGATGGGCAACACTGCTTTTTGTAGTTTATTCATAATTTTCCTACGCTACGGTCACGAAGGTCGTCGGTCAGCTAGTGGTAAATTTTTTATTTGTGTTGTGAGGCGGTGTTGCATTTCGTTTAAACTAGCTCAGAGAAAGATTTGTGTTTTTAAAGTGCGGTTATAAGAGAATTTTCTTAATATTTTATGTATTATTTTTAATAAATAGACTAGAAAATGGTTGTAAAGTGCAAGGTTTGTGTAAAACTGGATTCTCGTAACAAAAATCTTTCGTTTCACAGGTAAGTTTAAACAATTCTTTTATAAAACTTCACATCATTGACGTGCAATACTATGGCGAACAAATAACATTTTGTTGTTAATACCTTTTATGTCATATTTTTGTGCAGATTAACAACGATTGTTTACTTATTTAAGCATAAAATTTGATTATATAACTAACGGAAAAATTGTTTAATTATTTTATAATCGATTGAAAGTAACCATCAAGGTATAGTTTTTGTTATAAACTTTTTTATTAGATTAATATAGCATATGGACGATTTCAATTATAAAATTTGTTTTAAGGTTTCCTGTTGACCCTGAGAGAAAAAAAATGGTTTTCCCTATTTGCATTTGAAAAGAATATGCAGTTACCACAAATTGCCAAAATCGTTCAGATTATTTTGATCCTTGTGATATTATCACAAATATAAATGAATAGTTAGTTAAAAATTGGATATTGGATTAGTTAAGAATTCTTGAATATTGTTACTGAATACAATAAATTATTTGCAAAAAAACAGTGAAATTTTTTCTCACCCTTTTCCTTTTCTCGTAATCAAAAAAAAAAACATAGAAGTTAAAAATACCTATTTAATTTAGAAAAATAAAATTTATTCACAAGAAAGGGTCCTAAAAAAGGATTTGGTAATACGGGGGTTTTTTGGGGGCTGGTCACGAATCTGTAAACCTTTTTTGGTGGAAACGTTTCGTTTTTAAGATATGCATCATTAAACTTTAAAATCAAACCAACCTTATTCACACTATTCCTTCTTCTTTTTGGACAGACTTCTTGATTTTTTACACTAAATTTAAACACAATAGTTGATAAACACCTTTTAAACACTTGTTTTTATATTTATTTTATATCTATTTTTCATTTAATTGTAAAAATTCACTTTTAAACGCCGCAACCAGGTATACAATATGCAGTTTTTAAACAAACATGGCTGACCGTTTGAAAGTGATACTTGGCAATTTAATAAAGAAAAAGGTGTAAAATAAAGATAAAAAAGTTTTAAAAAGGTGTATATAAAACATTGTGCGCCACTTAAGTGTAAAAATCAAATATTGTGTACAAAAAGAAGGGGGAATATAGTGTAAATGAGGTTAGTTTGATTTTCAAGTTTGATGATAGATATCTCGAAAACGAAACGTTTCCGCCAAATATTTTTTTGTTGAGTTGCGGCCACTTTCTCTCAATTACCAAAGATTTTTTATTTAAATCCTAATCCCAAATTTTAATTTTCCTAAAAACGCCCAATTATATTTTGATATTTGTACTAAACTAAACATTTTTTGATCTATTAATTTCCTCCTCTTACTTTTACAAAATGGTATTGCATGCGTTTTTGATCTCATTAGTGGAGGGTGGCTGTCAGATGATCTGTTATGGCTTTTTATGACATAAAAGTAAATCTATAAAAATCTGTGGATAGCGATGAAGATAAAAACACGGGCAATTGCGATAAAGTTAAAAAAACAGATTTAAGCTTTTTATTATGTATGGTTAACGGTTAACAATGCCAGTTTTCAGAAGTATCGCTTTATATAATAAATAAAGTTTAATTATTATATTGGACCAATAGGTTTTATTTACTTGCACGTTCCTCGAAACAGCCCAAAAAAGTTGTCATGGCACTTTATTTGGACTGACGGCCGAGTAATGATCGCGTTGTTAAATTTAGCAATGGACTTAGCAATTGTTAAAAGTTAACAACGGTATAGAATGTTTAACAAAACGTCATTGTCAGTGTTATTCAATGATTTTAGCAGGCAACCTGTCAAAATATGACATTTTGTTAAACATTCTAAACCGTTGTTAACTTTTAACAATTGCTAAGTCCATTGCTAAATTTAACAACGCGATCATTACTCGGCCGTGAGTCTCATAAAATAGCTATTTTTTGGATAATATACTAAAAAAATATATATTTTAGTAATTTTCTATAGATAAATAGTTTTTGGAAACGAACTACGCCACTGGTGGCCCGCTACGTTTTGCGCTGCTTAACATTTGCGACGTTGCCTGCGGGAATTTTTTATCGGAAGTCCTTTTCTTACACATTATAAATGTTTGATACACAACAAAAGCCAATTTATGAATGAACTGTTATATCTCCCTTTGCTTATATATCTATGGTTATTTTTCATCTCGATCGAAGCAGAAATTAATGCCAAAGTTAAATAGCAAATAAAGCTATTAACGAAAAAGAATCCCATATGATGCGGCTTATTCTGGTTATACTATATGTGTAAATGGCAACGATAACTCAACAAAGTTGCTGTCCAATACAGATTTTTTTCTTTTGGAAATTAATATTTTATAATGTTTTTTTATAACAAATAAAAAATTGTAACAATATGCCAAAATTAACCCCAATTTTAACCTAACCTTATTAAAAAAGCAGTAAAAAGTCAAGTTAATTTCGGTTTTAGTTTTGGTTAGTGCTGATAATTTCTTAAACAGAATAATTAAAATTAAAAAAAGATATAATTAAATAAATTCCAAACTCTGAAAATAAACATTTACAATTAAAAGCCTAAAAGAAGCGAATTACATTGATAATGTATTTTATTTTGCTTAATTATGTATTGTAAAGACCTAATTATCTTAATTAACATTTGGGAAAAACGTTTAAATGTTTTTAATGTTTAAATCAGAAATCGTCAAATTATATAATTTTTATTCTTAGAGACGCACAGTTTTAACAAAAAAAAATATTTTAATAATTATATAGAATAGGGTACGTAGTAGGTATGTCAGTGACTTTTTTTAAATTTACGCTGCATACCTTCTTTTTAAATTAAAAAAAATAGTCATGATTTCATATAACTCAGTATTTAAACCAAATTATGACATTGAAACCATATAAAAAACGACTCCTAAAAATTTGAACTTAAGAAAACAAAATTAATTTTTAACAATTACTTACTATGATTTTAAAACTTCTTTTTTTTTAACAATTTTAGTAAATTATATTTTTGTAATTTTTTAGTTCCCAACTAATCTTTCGTGAAACGATAAAACCTAGTAAGTCGATTTTTGGCGAAATTGGGATTTCTGTATAATCTCCTAAAGTTTTTTCTTTATCCCAATACTCCAATTGCATAATTATCTCGACAAGCAAAAATTTTAGAGGTACTGGAATTTTCGAGTAGGTCGAAAACTGTATTATTTTTTAATGGAAAAACAAAGCAAAATAATTTTAAAATGGAAAAACCTGGTTTGGTGTTGAAAACAAAGTATACCAAGTTTTGTTAGTATGGAAAAACGCAGCAAATTATTTTGCAGCAGTTAAAATAAAATGGAAAAACCTAGTAAATATAAATAATTTACAAAATAAGTAAACATCATGTTTAACAGCAATAAATAACGAGTAAGTTTGATAGTCAAAAACTATACAAGATAGCAAGAATTTCAAAAAAGAACCTGTAAGAGGAGAAATTTTCCAAGAAAAAACTCCAAACCCCGGATCTCAATCTGTAATATTTATAACCTTTTTTGTTGCTGAAAATGGGGATCCGCGAGGCCCGTTTCTGGATGAGTATCAAAAATCGTAACATTTTGTTACCTTAGAAAATTTTTATAAACAAAATAAACAAATTTTAAATAATGTTGTGACGTTATCTTATTAAGTACACTCATAGAAGGGACTCCAAATGGATTTAAAAAAATCCAACGGGACTTTCTTTCTTTCAGTGGTGAAATTACACCATAATTTTTAACAAATTTTAAATCAATAATTGGTGGTTTAAAAAATATTCATTTAGATGCATTATTTACTAAAGAAGCGGTGTACCCATCCCGAAACGGTCTCGCGGAGCCCTATTTTTAGCAACAAATTAAAATTATTAATATTAAAGCAGCAGAATTGCAAGGCGCTTTAAATGAGCCATCGCTCATATTTATGTATCCTAACTATTTTTCGCAAAAACTCGCTTCTTAACTAAACTAATAAATTAGTAACTTAGTTAACTATGTTTTTCTGTAATCGATCACAAAAAATGACAAGTCACTTTTATTATAGTATATTAAATATGCCAAAATAATAATGTAAAATTTAGAAAGAGCATTCCCCAAAAACTTCCTTAAAACAGAAAAAAAATATTTTAACTCTTGTGGCACTCTTAGGCTAATACTTTAAACTAAAATGTATTTGCTCTCCCGCAAAAACGCGATTTAACTTTTCACAGAAGAAATAAAAATTTTAGGAGTACTAAAAAAAAGGTTGGAAAATGAAACTATTCTTCATTTTAAAATTCTTTCTCGTTTTGTGATATTTTATTAGGTTTTTGTGTCTTCTGCGATGTGCTAAATTTAAATATAAGATCCGTTTATACCTATTACGTACCTATGAGTTTTTAGGGAAGACAAGAAAAATAGTAAATATAAAAAATATTAACTTTATTAGAAAATAAATTTCTATTTAAAAAAAAATTGACTTTATTTTGTAAAGACAAAAGTATAATCCAATCAAAGAACTTGTTGTTTCCTCTTGTATTTAAAAGGATCAGTTTCGCGTTAAAGGGTTCAGAAGTAATCCGTTAACATGTTTGGGGTCCATTTTCCACTATACTGCTTCCCCATTTAAATAATTTACTGGTAAAATCATTCGGCGTATTTATCTTAAAGTGTACATAAATTGTTAGAGGAGAAGTTAAAATGGAAATGGGAACGTCTTGTAAGATGGAATAGTATTTTACTTTTAAATACAGTCCAGGCTTTATCTTCTTTTGTTGAAAGTGTAATTTTTAAATTTTCCACGCGCAAATATCCGTCTCAAATGAAAAATCTATTTCTTTATTTAGGGCTTTAACAATTTTTCTAAGACCTAGTGTTATGTGTATAGCAGGTAAATAATAATTCTGCTGGTTTATTAGAAGTGAGTTTAGGATGCTATTCAAACCATTCAGCGTATTGGCATTGTCTTCTATAGCACGACACAACCTTTAAAAAATGTAGAATGCAGAAGATTTTGTCATAAATAGAAGGGACAATACCCCCGATTTTTTGGCTTCATTGTGTCGATGTTTCAGGTTGCATTTTTGCAACACCATATTAATTTTGCTCGTGGTTAGTTCTGGTTAGTTGTGGTTAGAAATGTTTTATATTTAAATAATAAAATTGTTAAGTAAAAAAGTGTCAACTGGCTATGGTTTTTCAAAAAAACACTCATAATTTTGCGAAATTTGGGATTTGAAGAAAAAAATTAAAAATACACGAAAAAAACAGTAAAGGATTTTCTTTTAAAAGTTATATTTTTTCCTGGGGGCACCCAAAAAATCAACTTTTTTTCGCGTATTCCAAAATATTTTTTTTACCACCTACTCTTGAGCATATAATAAGTATTTGATGTCTCACTTTTTAGATAAAAAAAATTGGAAAATCCTAGAACCGCCACTGGGTAATATCCAGTTACTCCTGTTTACTTTTAACCAAAACCAGAACTAGTTCTGCTCAGCATTTATCAGAACTAACCAAAAAAAAAAAAAAATAGAAATAATGTATTACAATAAACTATTAAATAATGAAAACGGAACATTTAAATTCGATTTTTACAGTGGATATAGTCCCCAAGGAAGTTTGAAGGTATATGGCAGCCCAGTGCTATGGCCTATTCGATCAAAAAATATCCAGCCCACTATGAAAATAACTGTCAGAGTGGGCCCCGCCGATTCTGCGAATTAACAAAATTCCATTAAATATTTTAATGAGTTGCCTACTTACATACTGATTAATCAGTGTATAGTTAGGCAACACATTATACTTTTATGAGAGTCGGAGTACCTTTTTCTTTTCGTCATTTTCGGTGTGGTTTGCGCCGTATTAATTTCGATTGTTTTGCTTTGTGTGATTATATTTTGTAGTTGCAGAAGTTTTTTGGATTAATAAAAACATTCTTATTTTAGTGATTAGGGGTTATTAAATTGTGACTATAATTTTGTGTTTATTGTTTGTTACTTTATAATATTGTAACAAAATGCCTGGAGGTTGTATGTTTTGCAAGGGTAACATACTCGGCATTTTTTACTTTAGGTAAGTATTTTTTATATTTAAATAAGGTGCTTTTTATGAGACGCAACGTAAGGTAACCAAATTAATAATAATATATCAATTATGAATAATAGAAAATGAAAATTTTAAAGGAAATAGCAGTGAGAAAAGTAAGGCAATCGTAAATATCTTTTAGATGAATACCACAATGTTTGTGTATTTCTGTGGATCATAAAAAAGAAATAAGGTTTACATTAAGGTACTCTTATTTCATTTAATAATTTAGTACACTCTTTTAAAGGATCAAAATTATCAATTACTGGGCAGACTAGGCAAATTTTAATATATACAGTTCCCCCTAATTGAATAAAAGAAAGTACAATTTTATGTTAAAATTCCTTTCTGCTTTTTCTGTATTTCTTTAAAAAGAGATTAGATTTTTGGTTTCTCAGCCTCTTATGTAAAAAATTCTATACTTCTTGTACTTTATTGTACTTTTATACAAATTATAAATTTATAAAATATTGTATGATCCCAAAACACAAATAACCAGTTCAAATTATGGCAAGTTTTCATTTTTCTTGACCCTTGCCGATTTCAATGATTTTCTGCATACAGAGACGCTGGTTACAAATCTAAAGTAACTTTTTTTCGACGTTCAGATATCAATCCTTAAATTCGACAATTGTACAAAAAATAAAAAAAACAGTGAATGTATAGGTAGTTTGAATTTGACATTTGCTGATGTCAACTTTATAGATAGTAACAAAGAATTATGAAAGTCCGAACCTGACCTACTATTCATTGCGCAAACTCCGCGGGGCCGATTCCTCTATTCCCGCTGCCCTGCACACCCAGACAATTTTGTTCTACAGTATTGGCCTTCCATATACCTTTAAACTTCCTTGATAGTCCCTCACATAAAGAATTTCAGGAGATAATATTGACCCTTTTATGACCAAATTATTGGAACATTGTCTTCGGTGATTCGAAATACATTTTTCAAAGGTTATCTCGTGAAATAGGCTAAAATACCAATACGCAACCGGGCACAATGTTTTCACGTATGATCCATTCTTTAACGACATAAGGTTGGTTTCTGGCTCTGCTGTCCCATTCAAATAAAATACAACAATCTTTGGTGAAGCCACTAGCCACTCTGCAGTTCTGTAATCTGTGCAATTACTTTTAAATCGGCACAAATATTTCATTTATAATCTTTATATTGTATGCTTTGGGCAAAAATATATATGTTGTATGTCGATCATTGCTTTGGGGTAATATGTGCATGACTTACACAACAGATAATTGTTCGTTTTTATAAAACAGTAAAAATATCTCTAGACTTGTCTTGAAAGAGTCAACAAAGAGGCTTAACTTGTTAGGTTTACGAAAAAGGCCAAATCTGTCGTTGATATTTTTGGTTTTTGTAGATGACAGGACAATTTACAGGTCAGTAGTAAGGGTTACATAGGTAGAAATAATAAAGAAAAATACGTTAGATTAGCAAAAAGGATTTTTATTTGGAACAGTGTAACTTAACTAAACAAATCTTGTTTAAAATTCAAAGAGTTGGCGGAAAATACGATGAACGTCGCAAAACAAGTAATTTGAGGTAAAGCGTTTTGTTATGTTTTAAACTTATACAGATGGATCATAGAACGTTTTATACCTTAAAAAATTAACCAAAACTTTCGAAAGTTAATGGTATTGAACAGTTTTTTTACTACTTAGTTTTTTTTCTTTCGGTGACTGCTTTTTTGCTTAATTTGTCTGCTAATTGGTTTTTAAACTTCTTTCTTGTTACCCATGTCAGTAGTTCTTTAAAAAATACATTAACATTTATTTATTTCGAGAATTAATCATTTCTCCAGTATACAGGGTAATTCATGAGAAAATGTGAATACTTCAGGAACCTATTCAGGGTCCGCAAGGCCTTTGTTTTAAAAATACAGGGTGTTAAAGTTTTTTTTTGAAAAAAACATTATTTTTTTTGAAAATTATAAAACCTAGCTTATGTTTTGCTGAACATAATTAGAGAACAATAATTTTATTAAAAATTAAAATACATATTGTTTAATTATACATTTTGTTTTATTTTTTAAAAATTTTGCTATAATACAATCAGATGCATCGTATTTTTTTAAAATCCAAATATCTCGAAAACGGTTGCTCAAATTAACTTTTAACAGGTATACCTTTTTGACGTAAAAATGACAAAACAATTATTTAATTTACTTAAAAATGTAATACAGGGCCGTATCAAAAAGTTGTGATTGTTCAGAATAGTAAAAAGGCGTGTAGGTGGCACCCCCTACAAGTAAGAGCCGTACTAAGATTAGATTCGAATCCCTCATACCAAAAAACCCCCGGATACCAATTTTTACTCCAATATTTACATTATCATAGATTTCATTTAAAAAATAGAAAAATTAACTAAAAACTTTAACACCCTGTATTTCAGAAATGAAGGATTTGCAAACCCATATTTGTATAGACTTTTATATTTATTTTTGGACCCTGACTACTACCTGAAGTATTGACATTTCCTCATGAATCACCCTGTATATTTACTAAAACTAAAAATAATAAACAGTTTTACAGAAATCATGCGACCTCAGGACGGGTACAATATCAGCGGTAAAACTGGAACCTCAACATTATTCCCACTTACGTTTGACCGGCGGTTTTACGGCGGTGCATAATATTTCGTAACTCTAAGATGAGATTTTTAAATTAATTAGTGATTAATTACGTTGCATTTATAAAAAAAATAATTTGTTTAACTATTTTTATTTAAGACTAGGTAAGTCTAGTATTTAAAACTACCAAGAGCGTAGTTTAGAATCACAATGAGAAAATAGCATTGTATAAGATTAGGGTATGGCATTAGTTTGTGAAGGATTTGCTATATTTTAGTGCAGAAATATGATTTACATATTTTAACCCAGTTTTTCCGCTCTTTTGCCAAAAAAATACAGATATTTGCCGAGACTCTCGCTTTCCACCACATGAGATTAGGACGTAAATAATAATCCGGGCGTCCATTAATAAATTAATCGCTTTTCTGCCTACTGAGAAACTTATTTTGGCCCAAAAATGGACTTCCATCGTTTGTCCTACCGACTTTTTATACATTACTATCATAATTTGCAAATATAACTGACTGTTGGCAACAATGCATTTTTTGTTATCCTTGGTGGGTTGATACTACTTTTAATTAAAGAAACTTTAGGTGCAAGAAGTGAACTTAAACTTAATAGGATTAACTGATTCTCTAAAAGCTTTCATGAGTATTTTGAGGTAAAGAAAATTAAACGTAAAACAAGTTTACGATGCTTGCCTAGCTTTTAGACACCTACCATCACGATGTTGAGACAAAAATAGAATTTTTAAGGTTTGCGATATTGCAACATGCAGCAGTCTAAAGAAATAAATCTTAAAAATCTAATTTTATGGAGTATTCCTATTATTTGCTTATAATAGGACCTCGAAATATTAATTGATTCATCATCTGGATTATGTAGTATCATTTGTTACAAACTTACTAGAATTTACTGCTTTGTGATTTCAAAGAAGAAGAACTTCATGTTTTTTATCTAAGTACTAACGAACCATGGTATTTTAAGTACATAGACAGATAGCTTAATAACACAACGTTACAAAAGATTTGTGTGTTAACAGAAAAGAGAGAAAGACTCACTATAACAGCACTATAAAAGGCTAAAAATTCGGAATTTTTTGCACTAAAATGGTTTGGAATGCGTTTTTTTGGGTCGCTGAATTCAAATACGGTATTGGCGAACACCCCCGGACACCTGGTTCGCCGGAACCTGGACGTGGACGTCTTCTTCGAGAGTTTTTTCTGACAGGATTGCCAAGAACAACCCGAAAATTATTGTGGGGGTGTTTTTTGGGGCACTGAATTCAAATTTCACGTCGAAAACGATCCCCTAAACACCTGGTGCACCGGAATCTGGACGCGGACTTTATCTTCGAGGGTTTTCCCCACACAATCGAAAAAGACGAACCGAAAATCGTCTCATAATTTGACACATTTATTGGGGTTCAGCACTCACCTGGGGCCCTCAGGTTCAGGTTTCGGTGCACTAGGTATTCGGGGGATTGTTTTCGACGTGAAATTTGGATTAAGCGCCTCAAAAAAGGCCCTTTCAATGATTTTCGGGTTGTTTTTGGTGGTCTTGTCAGGAAAATTCTCAGGGATGACGTCTACGTCCAAGTTTCGGAGCACCAGGTGTCCAAAAAGACCCCCGGCTTGTCTCCTTCTCCGCGTGCATTTTGGGAGAGTTTCACGGAGATGACGTTTAGGGCTAGGTTATGGGGCATCAGGTAATCGGGGGGTCGTTTCCGCAGTGAAATTCAGATTTAGCGCCTCAAAAAATCCCCATTACGATTTTCGTTTCGTCTTCTTTGATTATGTGAGAAAAACCCTCGAAAATGGGGTCCGCGTCCAGGTTCTGGTGCACCAGGTGTTCAGGGGGTCATTTTTGACGTAAAATTTAGATTTAGCGCTCCAAAAAAACGCCCCCACAATGATTTTCCGGTTGTTTTTGGCAATCTTGTCGGGAAAACTCCCGGAGATGACTTCCACGTCCAGGTTCCGGCGCACCAGGTGTCCGGGGGCTGTTCGCCGATGCCGTATTTAAATTCAGCGACCCAAAAAATCTCCAGGCGTCGAATTTTTCTCCTTCTCCGCTTGAATTTTGGGAGAGTCCTACGGAGATGACGTTTATCGGCTTTTCAGAGCTCCACGTCGGCTGTAGGTCAATTTAAACATCATAATCGTGATCAGCGACCTCAAAAACCTCTGCGAACCTGATTTGGGCCAGTTCTGACTTTTATTTACAAAGGTATTAATAAAGCCGTTTCAAAAAATGCATATCTTAAATATGTTTTTGGCTGCAGCAATGCAATTTGCCGTTTGTATAAGTCACAAAGTAGGTACACTTAAAAAAATATATTTTTGAAGCTAATGCAAAAAAACGGAATTCCGTTCCGTCTTGGTGCAAAAAATTCCGAGGTTGAGTGCTTCATTACCTCGACTAGAATGGCTTTCATACATGACAGATATTGACAATTTTAATTATGCACAATTTGATTATTAATATCTCGCCTCATAGACCATAAAAAAATCGTTTTTTTCAATTAAATAAAAGACACTTTTATTAACTCTATAATTCATTTTTATTTAATTTATTAGGAAAAGCCGTTTTACGAGTAAACTGTCTCTCCGGTAGCGTAGTGGTCAGAGCCACGGCTCGCCGCGCCGGCGATCCGGATTCGAATCCCCGCCCCGCCGGGGAGACATATTTAGGCAGTAGTTATTTAAAATAACGTCCGTGGTGGCACTACCGCGTTGTCTAAAAGGTGCTGTGAAATGCAATATTTGCATGTTTCAGTGCTTGGGCAGCGTTGACGGAACTGGGGCAAAAAAGATGGGTTAAACATCGAAAAACCCGGCACTCACGGTACTCTGGTACTTAGGAGTATATATGTATATGTATGTGTCTAGTATATAGTATATATGTATATGCAAGTCCTTCGTGAGTTGTCACAAAGATTAAAAAATAAAAACTATCTTAAACGCCTTGCAAAGCAACTCAACAATTAAATTCAATTCATTTTAACGACACTTATATATTTTTTAATGAAAAATTACCTTACTTAATAAAAAGTTAGTATTTTTTTTGTCCTAAATATTAGTCAAATAAAGTGACTTATTTATTTATTGCTTATCTACTAAATTCCTTGTCCTTTGTTAGTACTAAAACCTATTAGTTTTAATTATTTATTTTATTGCTAAGAAACTTGTCATTAAATAACTTTAATTTAAATGTTAACAATTTTAGAAACGCTTATTGAATTCAATTCCAATTTCTTAGTTTTAATTAAAGTTGAGAAATGTTTAGCGCCATATTATTCCTTGCCATAATACTTTTAGTTTTTTGTTTGTTGGTATTTTCATTGCTAAATACAAAGAATTTACAAGTAAATAGTATTTTTGGATATTATGCACGTCATCAAGAGAAAAAGTCAATTTTACTTTAAGATTTTCACATACATTAATGTAGTATTAAGGATTAAGAGTTGTAAATATTTAAAATTTAAGATATATATTTTTTATGTGATATTTAGTTTAAAATTAGTACCTACATAACTTTAATTCGCGATACTGACAATATACTAAATCATTAAATACACTAGCTTTTCGCACGCGTGGACTACACAATTTTGGCTGTTTCGTTTATCTTCTTGCGGGATATTACCTACACATCACACTCCCCGCGCTCCAAAATACTACCAACTATTTTTCGGGTAATCAGAAGCCTAATTACAACTTCCATATTTACAACTTTAAAAATGATCACTTTTCAATTTAAATTTTTAACCCCATTTTAAATCCCAGGCGATGTCATTCCCAAAATGTTAAATTAAATCATTTTTAAACCTAGTCAATAGCCTACATACCAGTTTCTATACTTCTTAGTCCAGATATAACGTTCCATATAAACTCTTACCTTGCATTTCAAGGGAAAAATGGGAGTTTCCTCCTTCCTTTCTTAGCTGACTTTTTCTACTTATAAGCTACCTCCGTGACAAATTTCGTCTTCATGGATCAAGTTATTTGCGAGATTTTTTGATTAGTTAGTAAAGGTATAACTTGACTTGGATCCAAACCCAAAATTAACTGCCTCGACACAGCCTCAGTTTGTAAAGTACAGGCAAGCAGAAAGACACTTTAGTCCAATACCAAAATGTGCTGCGATCAGTCAGCAACTACATCTTCATAAAATTGGGATGCTAAACAAAACCATCCAGGCTTACAAGATAAGATTAAGAAAGCAGCCTTAAGAAAAGAGTTAAAAAATTACTCCAGGTGTGCTGCAATCGATGACTTATCTTGAACTAAAAGATCACAGATTCACTTTTTACTTTTAGTCTAGCAAATTAGTTTATTCTGCGGGTTTCTAAAAATGACCACATTACAAGGATTTTGTGGCTTATATAACATTTGTTAGCGGAAAAAAAAGAATGGATTTACGAAAACATTACGCAAGTCAAGATGTTGCAAGACCACAAAAAATCACTACATTAAATATATTTTAAAATATAATTTGTTATTTTTTAAACTACTTTTACTAAATAATTATTTATTTTAAAAACAAAACATAAACAATGAATTATTATCAACTGTCAAAGTTTCAACTGAAGTTATCACCTTATTGATATTGTTTAAGAAGAATCTTAAAAATTTAGGCGGTTATTTTACCGCCCAAATTATTACTTTAACAAAAACAATTATTTTCTAATTTACACTAATAAATTGCCAAAATTTAAATACATTGTTTGTTACAAATTTTAGAATATACAATTATAAATGTTATTTATTCAAAAAACCAATACTTTATAGGGCACGTCATCTTTTTGTCTGAACTGGAATTGTCAAGTTTTTACACAATGTATTCAAGCAATTAGATATAAATATAAATAACTCTAAACGACCATTGGCGTACTTGTGATTTAAAAGAAATGGCAATGATTGTAAAGCATTGACTGATTTTTATATATTATATTGAAACGGATCAAAAGGAACTTTACAAGCTTTTACCGGAATGCGTTAATACGAAATTAGAAAAAAATTTACTGTTTTGATATATACAAAAAATATTATTTTGTTTTAAAAGAGAAGATAGAAGACATCCTGTTCTTTGTGAACTTTAACTATAACTCTCTTCTTGGACGCGTTTCGCCCGCCTCACGGGTCTTGTCGGTAAGTCTGTATCGAGTACATAGTCGCACATTTGCTACTGAAACATAGATAAGTGTTTAGATTTTTTAAGGTTTCTGAAAGGTTTTTCTTTTTTTCTATTTTAGGCGATCTGCTAATTTATAGGGGTCAATAAGGCTGAGCACACTCAGTTGCTATACCTCGAGAACTGGAGCGAAACGGCCCAGTTGTATAAAAACCTTTCTGGCGAGTATTCGACAAGAAATTTTAATAATACTAAAACCTTGGACTTTCATTGTCTTTATATAAAAACAATATAAGTCCAAGATTTTAGAGTTATTGAAATTATCATATTGTCTAACACTTTCAAGGAAATTTTAAATTACAATTTATTTAAGTTTAAGGGTCTCTGAATGGGAGGGTTGCCAAGATACAAAGTGTCTGGCAGTCGATAACATGTTTTTTAATACTATCTCAAAGAAAATATAAAACAATAGACTTTATATCTTTGCGCTTTTGGGTAGCATTTTTATACACATTTGCTACCTGTTATCTGCCCATGATCCAAACCCGTAGGAGCCAATTGTTCCTACTCTTGTTGGGGACATTGCCTGGAAAAGTTTTCAGCGTTTATACCATGGCGTAAGTCTGGCCGTTACGATTTTTTAAGCTACATAAATTTAAAAATGCACTGCACCTCCTTTGTTCGTAATAATGTTATTGTGTGCCGGATGTGTCATAAAGGATTTTTTTTAAATTAGCAGGATAAAAAAGTCCGTATTCTAAAATTGCAAGTTATTTGAATTTAAAATCTGTTCTTATAAGCCATAGTTAGCCATGGATACAACCCAAAGTTTGGCAAAGTTAAGTCGCGTTAGCCATGGTTCGTCTTGGAAACCAAACAAAAATTGACTTCTGTCAAATACTTTTATATTTTGAGTTGTATCCATGGCTAACTATGGCTTATAAGAACAGATTTTAAATTCAAATAACTTGCAACTCGTTTATCCGAACATAGATAAGTTATATATATTTAAAAAGAGGAAGATTAGCAGAATTTGAATTTTCAATCATATACAGGGTGTTCCATTTAAAATAACGAAGTTGATAGTGATTTGTTAATTTTCCGATCATCATTTGTTTTTCTATCTTACACCATGAAAATCTCCATGAAGAATCCTGCAACTTTCATATAAACTATTTTTTTCTATCTATAAAAATAAAGATTTTAAAGGGGTGCGCAATTATAGGGAAAACCCTGTACATACTATACAGTATTTTCACAAGTCATAAAAGTCACAATACAACAATACACATTGTCAAACATTCCTATTAAAAACTCCTAAAGACCTAAATTGAAAAAAAGTTAATATTTCATAACATAAACAATACATATTTAGAAATTTAATAAAAAAACATATCGGTTAAAATTAAATAGTCATCCCTATAGTTATCAAGAATAAAAACTTAGTAGTTAATAATAGTTGATGAGGTAGCTTAAGATTTTGTAATATATCCATATAAACTTCTTCTGTAAATCTTCCATTAATGCGGTGGCAAAGCCCAAGGCCTCTTGTAGTCTCCCCACATTAACTAACAATTTACCACTTACTTTAACTGTTTGGGTAAACTTCTCTTTAAATATTATGTTTCGAGGTCTGTACACTCTAACTCGCCCATTATAACAAGGTTGAAAGGTCTTCTCATCCGTAAAAATGACATTTCTCCAAAACTCGAACCCTTTCTATAAATACTGCAAAGCAAATCCTACTCTCTGCTCTTTGTTAACGGCCGTTAAAAATGATTTCTTGACAGCAGCAAGATTTCTTAAATTGGATCATTCCTTGACGTAGCGTCTTGCTACCCAAACAGATCCAAAAACTTCTGTTTGTCTATGTGCTTTCATGGCTGTTTGGAATGGATGGTTTTCCAAATAAGTAACCAGTCGTTTATCTTGATCCTTGTTTAATACTCTTTTTCTGCCACTTCCTCACAATCTATTTTAGAAGCCGCTATTTTGCCACTTTTGCTTTAAATGTTAAACGGTACTTTTTGGTAAGTTAATTTCTTCGGATATTTGCCTTATAGCGCGACCCTCTTCAAATAACATAATTAGTCTTGCTCTTTGTAATTTGTTCAGTCTATTCATTTTATTAGAAATTATTCTATCCTAAATATAAACTCCCGGACAAAAAAAAAACCGGCACCCTGGATTTTTTGCTAAGTTTGATACTTTATAACTTTTTTGTTTTTAATCCGATTTTTACAATTCTTTTGCCATTTTATAGATAATTTAATTGGGAATGTGCTGAATTTTTTCAATGATGGGTCATGTTCGATAGGGCGCTATTATACCGGGTGAATCAATGTGTGTTTTTTGACCTAAGTTTTAAACACCCTGTAGAGATATTGGGGCTGTTATTTTTAATACTGACAATTTTTTGATAAAGTTACATGTAGTCCTAACATTTTCTTTTTTAACTCATTTCGTTACCTCTAGTTTTGGAAGAGATACGATGTTTTTAATAAAACTCTGTTTTTAAAGGCATTTTTATAGAGACAATTAAATTAATACAATACTAAAGTTAAAAAAAAAATTAGTAATATGTATGACCTCCTCTAGCTTCAATAACAGCGCGCATTCTGCTAGGTAAGGAGTGAATAAGTGTGACGATTCTTTCTTGGGGAATTAAATTATATTCTTGGAAAAGTGCTATCCGTAGCTCTTGTAAAGTGTCTGGCTGCATAGGGCGACGACGAACAGCTCTTTTCAACTGATCCCAAAAATGTTCAATTGGATTCAAATCCGGACTACATGCAGGCCAGTCTAACCGTCGAATGCCAACCTCAGCTAAATATTCATTTACCACCCGTGCAACATGTGGCCTAGCATTATCATGCATTAGTATAAATTGTTCACCGATTAAGGAAGCAAATGGAACTATTGCCTCTTAAAGAATATCTTCAATGTATCGATAGGCATTTAGTGCTCCATTATCCACAAATATGAGTTCAGTTCGTGCATCAGTCGAAATACCTGCCCACACCATAACGGAACCACCTTGATAAGATGTTAGCTCTGTTATGGTGCATTCGGCAAATCTTTCATTTGGTCTCCTATATACACGCTCATGACCATCCGGCGACCGAAGACACACCCTCGACTCGTCTGTGAAGAAAACATTACTCCACTGCTCCACAGTCCAGTTTAAATGTTTTTTGGCAAATCGTAACCGTTCTCGTCGATGATGCCGAAGTAATCTTGGTTTTTTTGCCGGCCTACGTGAACAGAGCTTAGCTTCGTTTAACCTCCTTCAAACCGTGTTGTCACTAATATTGACCCCACGTATCATTCGCAACTCATTTTTTAAAGTCACGGAAGTTGCCCTTCGGTTTCTTAAAGATCTTACCACAAGGAAGCGTTCGTCAGCTGCAGTCGTTTTTCTCTTTCTACCAGATCCTTGCCGTCTAGTAAAATTTCCTGTTTCCAAGTACCTATTCCAAGCATCTTGAACTGTGGCCCTTGGAAATCCCAATGTACGAGCTACATAACTTTTATTATGACCCTCCTCTATTAGAGCAACCATTTTTACTACATCTGTTATAGTTAACACCATGCTGACACCAATAACTATTACAACAATTTTGAGGGCTGTCACTGTCTAATACTTATAACAATTACATAAGTTGACTTGATTTAAAAATGACTTGTGATCTAATAAAATATTGTAATTTGCAGAGTTTTATTAAAAACATCGTATCTCTTCTAAAACTAGAGATAACGAAATAAGTCAAAAAAGAAAATCTTAGGACTACTATAACTTTGTCAAAAAATTGTCAGTATTAAAAATAACAGCCCCAATATCTCCACAGGGTGTTTAAAACTTAGGTCAAAAAAACACACATTGATTCACCCGGTATAATAGCGCCCTATCGAACATGACTCATCATTGAAAAAATTCAGCACATTCCCAATTAAATTATCTATAAAATGGCAAAAGAATTGTAAAAATCGGATTAAAAACAAAAAAGTTATAAAGTATCAAACTTAGCAAAAAATCCAGGGTGCCGGTTTTTTTTGTCCGGGAGTTTATATTACTCTTAAAATAATATGTTATTCGTTGACATATATTTTTTGTCACTTTGAAAATTTTCAGTTAAAGTTGAGGTGATATAGGTTAGGCAAGCTAAGCCTAAATTACATAATAAAAAATTGTCCGATATTTTTCTCCCGTAACTGTAGTCCACTTTAGAATTTACCAAAAATTGATTTCTTTGTATTTTTTAAATCCTTGGACTTTTAAAAATTTACTTTTAATATATTTCTGAGAAATTCGAATCCTAACACTGTAAAATAAGTAAAAGTGTGCGCATGCTAGTCAACTTTCAACGCGTTTTTCTCAAAATGACTGTTTTTTAAACTGCAGACAGTTAATCTCCAGAACTACTGAACCGATTTTAAAAAACCTTGTCCCGTTTTGTTTATTAAGATGTTTTGTAAGTCAACTTGCCACAATTTGGGAAAAAAATAGACTTTTTACGGGCCAAATTAGTGGAAAATGGGCTGATTTTTTTTTATAAACTTTCCCCTTTTTTAAATTTTTGATTTAATCTGGTAAATTGGCTTGTAAGAGACCTTTCTTTTAAAGAAACCATTTGGTTTTTTTTGTTTTAGACTTGCCGATCCGAAGATTATCTGTTCGCAGTTGGACCACCTTTTTTCAGCGGCTCCATTTTGACGCTCCGTTGATGTTTTTTAAAAAATGAAAAAAAAAAATAATAAAACAAAATAATATTACAAAAAAATATGTTTTAATTTATTAAAACAGCTATTTTTTTTAACCAATTTTTTTAACCTTCTAAAGTGGAGTATTACCTTAAATGTATTATGTTTGTTTACCCTCTGCTTGTATTAAATTTTAAAAATTGTATATTTTCAACAGAAACTTAATATAAATTTGTATACTGTCACGCAATTGCTTTAGCCCAAGTGTTTTAGCCTAAAAACACTTTTCCAACTTTTATTTGGCCGTTGGCAGACTTTAAAAAAATTTTTATTTTTTTTTTATTTTTCTTTAAATAAATTAATAACAATTAAATAGCTATGGTAGCTGAGCTGCAGGTGGGTAGCAGAGAGGGCGTGCAAAAATGCCTTAACTTATTTGCCGGAGGGTAGGGTGGGTTAAACTGGGCGCCACTGCTTTTAGTGCCAGGCCTAGCAGAGACCTTCCAAGATTTAATTGGGAACTCTCGTTCAACTTTACTACCACTCAAAGATAAGAAAAATTTTACTAAACAATATTAACATTAGAAAAAGGAGACACTAGGCGAGCCAAATAAAACACTATATTTAAAACAAATAGTTAATTGAATTTATTATAAATTTGTAATTTAAGTTTACAAAAAAAATTATTCAAAATAAAATGGTGAATGCGCTGGGTTATAAGATTACAAAATTCAAATTTATAATTTAAAAGTTTATAAAAAAATATATATAATCGAAATAAAATGGTGAATGCGCTGAATAACTGTTAAATTTTCTATACTAAGATGAAAAGAATGAATTTTCAAATATAAGTCTACAAAAAAATATATAAAATATAAAAATATATAAGAATACCGCTTATTATTATCTAATTAACAATAATTTAATGACCAGATTTACCAAAAAAAAAAATAATATTACAATTAAAATAAAAGGAAAGGCCGCAAATGATTTAAAACAATATGGTAAAAATTTAACGGTAGAGTCCTAAATTCTAAATTGAAAAGTGTTAAAAAAAAATTGTTAGTAAGTTAATTTTAATGTTGCCTCTTTTGTTGAATCCAAGTGATGGCAGGTGTGCCAGCCACTACACCGTGAAGAGGGATGGTGTCCAGAACTACAAACAACACATTAACAGATAAATGGTCACTATCTCTGACCCTTCCCAAGAAAACTTCTACCAAATTGACGGCCCCTCCAAACCAAAGCGAAAACTGTTACAAAAAATTAATGACCCATGTGAGGAAAAATGGCCCGTCCGAAGAACCCTACAAAATTCAATACTAATTAAAACCCAATAAAACGTAAGATAATTAAGCGACTTTAAAAATCCCAAGAAAATTCCCTCAAATCCCATACAGTATGTGTTTCATTAAAAAAAAGTTAATAAAAGGAAACTTTAAAATCTGGAGCTTGGTTCGAGACCTTTCAGTAAACAAAAAAATAATTACTTATTAAGTAAGCAACGTTAATTAATTATAAAAAAAATAAACAATCCCATTAAATCAAGATAACAAAAAAAATAAAATTATTTTAGTAAACTAGTTTACAAAAAAATTATGCCCTATTCCATTGGCACCAAAAAAATAGAACATATTCCCTAGCTACCAAAAGTTAATCAACAATCACTTAACTAGTGTAAAATAAAAGGTAATATATCCATACGATTGTATTTAATCGTAGGTAAAAGCCCAAAACATATTTATTGATCTTTATTTTTTTTACTTGGCATAACAAATAATAAGTAGGTTTCTGACTGATAATTTAAATAGTTCAATCACGATATATTTACTTGTTTGCTTTTTTGTCTTAAAAAAAAACACTCTATCTGTAGAATTAGAAGATAAAAAAAATAAAAATAACTTAAATATCATTGATAAATGATAATTAAATAAGGTAAAAAAATAAATAACTAATTTTGTTAATATAACAAAAACCTCTCCGGCCTACTAAATTGAATTTTTAAATAATAAATAATAAATAAAATAATAAATAGGTCTCGAACAGTCACCCAGATACTTATACCATGAAGAAAAGTCTCAAAAAGAAAAAATATGACAAGAAAACCTAGTAATTAAAATTTATTCAAAAGAAGGTAATTTAACCCCAGAAAATTAATTAATACTAAAAGAGACAAAGAATCTATACAAATGCCATCTAACGGCGATTTATTAAAACTTTAACGCTAATTAGAGTAGCCAATTAACGTAACTGTCAAAAAAAACAACAAAAAGAATAATTCAATAAAACTGCGATTTTCGAAATAAATTGCCACCACAAACCCCTTAAATTGGTGTAATTAGGGAAATTAATAATTAATTCTTACTGAAATTCGACTCGCCCAACGCATGACGTAATATATAGAAAAAAATAATGAAAATCCCCTGAACCACCAGCGCGTCTTAAGAAAACCCAAATAAATCTATTAGTGTACCGTTTTATACGGAAAATACTCAGTTAGAATAAGTCTAGAAGAACTTACCCAAGATGTTAAGGGGTATTTTCAACTAACACGTGATCCCTGCGGCGTCGAACTGCAAGTCCTGCAATGCAGATTTCTTTCCCGAAACAGCCAAAAAGGCAACGCAAACCAACAAAATTCACACAAAACCAAAGGTAACTTAAATCGGGAAAGATTTTTGGGAAATTTGCAGCACAAATCCTATAAAGATGGCTTGAATACCAGAAGCTGCAAATTTTCCTAGTTCTCAGCTTGAAGAATGACGTGAAAGTGGCAAACGGTAAAACATGGCCGATGGCCCTTCGTCCTTCTCAAAGAGTACCAGTGGGCGCTCGCGCATCGCTGCTAATTCTAGGAATTTTCTCGCCTCTGAATTGGCAACATCGTTACGCATTTTGAGTTGCCTACCCATGCTGCCCAAATAACAATGTTAATTTTTTAGTACCCAATACTACGAGGGGTAAAAGCAACGTAAAGCATAAGGTAGGATACCAAATACGATAGAAAAACAGAAGTAACCCAGCAATTACAATCAAATTTGGAGCCTTTTGCCAAAAATAAACTGCAAAAAAAAATGAAAACCGACCTGCATTAAGGTAAACAAACTAAATTATTAAAAACAAACCTAGGAATAAAAACTAACCGTGACAATACGATAAAAGTATTATCTAAAAGGAAAATAACTTTTAAAATTTGTACGCCTTTCACGTCAAAACCCACGAACTTTAGGACTTCTGTTTATCCAGACTATTTGTCTTAAGGCTTAAGTAAGAATTTTATTTACATATTATTTCGAAACACAAACAGAAATCCCAGAGTGATTTTGGGAATTTCATTTGAAATAAAGGTAACTGGTTACCCACAATAATAAATTTTGTACAAAAGATGCTAGCTATCCTGCCTTGCTTCTATTAAAAAAAAAACTTTTCTTTAAACAAAATTATTATTGTACCCTTTGTTTAATAAAGAAAATATTTTTTTTAATTTTTAGTCTAGGATCCAAATAAAAGACGATCTTTACTCATCTGCCAAATGTATAATGTCAATATCTATTTTTTGGTTTTATACAGGGTGTCCGAAAATGACGATGAAAAATTTTAAGGTATGATTTTACATAAAAAGATATGAAAAAAAAGTTCATATTAACATAGGTCAGGAAATGCTTCCAAAGGGAGCTACTGGCTTTTGAAGATGGTGTCATACAAGTGGTTTTTATTTAATTTATTAGGATCTACTTACAGTACAGGAATTAACTTCTACGTATAAGTTAGAGTGACTGGAGGTCACTTTTTGTAAATATCAGGTGACCCATATTGCAACCAGTGGGGTGGGAACAAAGGGATGCTTAGTTATTTGGGGCCATATTTTTTTTCGCCGAGTGTATTTTTGCTATTTTTTAATAAATTATGTTTCTTTGAACATTTTTACATAAAAAAGGTTCGCTTGGTATAGTCGTATCGTCGACGGTTTTCGAGATAAAGGTACTTAAAAGAACGACTCCAGTGCGTAAATACAGTAAACAGGCTATGTAATAAAAATAAAAAGATGTAGTAGATATCAGTAAAGTCGTTTTTCTTTTTGGCAATGGGTGTAAAGGAATAATTTTATTTTCAAAATTTTATTTAAGCATCTTCTTATTTTTATTACATAGCCTGTTTACTGTATTTTCGCACTGCAGTCGTCCTATTAAAGCCGTTTATCTCGAAAACCGTCGAATATACGACATTATACCAAGGGAACCTTTTTTACGTAAAAATGTTCAAAAAAACATAATTCATTTAAAAGATAGGAAAAATAGACTCGGCGAAAAAAAATATGACCCTAAACAACTAACCACCCCTTTGTTCCCACACTACTGGGCGCAATATGGGTTACCTGATATTATCAAGACGTGACCTTTAATCACTCTAACTTATACGTAGAAGTTAATTCCTGTATTGTAAGTAGATCCTAACAAATTAAATTAAAACCGCATTTATGACCTATGTTACTATAAACTTTTTTTCATATTTTTTTATGTAGAATCATACCCTAAAATTTTTCATCGTCATTTTCGGATACCCTGTATAACAGTGCCAATGTACCACTATTTATATTTTTATAGATAAAGCCTATGAAAATTTTTTAAGGAATAATAACAGCTCACTCTGAATCATTTTATTAATTTACAATAGCATGTATACCTTCCACCAATTTTTTGTTTAATTTATAAGTAAAGCTGCTGGAAATTTGTATTATTTAAAATTACAAAAAAATTAAACTTTAAAACCGGGCAGCCCTGATCCGTGACCGATTTTTTGCAGGTAACCCTATAGTACTAGGTTGAAATTATCTTTATTTTAGTGGAAAATTTATTTCGTAAGCAGATGGGTGCAAATTTCAACATCTACTTACCTGTTCATACCTGGCAACCCAATAGTTTTGAGCAAAAAAAGTTACGCAACCCAACGTTTCCATATTCTTTAGTTTTGTACCGGGTGTCTGGGTGTAATAAAAAAGGACGCCGGCTGTATTTCGGAAACTATTTTTCGCACATCGTTGGGGAATAGATATTTTCCTAACAAGTGCGCAAAGTGATACTTTTCCGCACGCGACTGCCGTTGCCCGAACGACACGAAGCGGAGTTCGGGCAAGCAGTCGCATGATTTTTTCTTCGTTTCCATATGAACAAGCAATTGCACAAATGAATTTCAATACAAACAAGCATTTTTAATGAAAAGGCGTCATAGTATCTTTTTTTAATTAAATAAAAATCCAACAAAAATAATTATTTAAAATGAGTAGTTTCGATGAGGAGCTACCAGATTCTATCCTGGATGCAGCAAATACCGTAAGTTTGAATTTATTACCAGCAAAATCTCGTGAAAAATATGAGAATCAATATAGTCATTTCGAAAACAGGTGCTCCAGCAAGGGGACAAAAAGTATTAAAGAAGAAGTGTTCTTGGCCTATTTTGCGGATTTGCAAAAAACATATAAACCTATTACTTTATGAAGTAAGTACTCTATGTTAAAATGTGTCCTCAAAGTGAAAAGGAACCTTGATTTAAATTCATATTTCAAGCTAACATCACTACTTAAACACCAAAACGTGGGATACCGACCAAAAAAATCAAAAACCTTCAGTAAAGAAGAAGTTTCAAGATTCATGAAAGAAGCACCTGATAATATTTACCTTCTAATAAAAGTTGCTACAATTTTTGGATTAGCCGGTGCTTGTAGGAGAGATGAACTTACAAAAATCATGATTGATGACATACAGGATAATGAAAATTTTATAGTGGTGAAAATTCCTGACAGTAAAAATAACACTTCCAGAATCTTTGTAGTGTCCGATGAAACAAATAACGGACTTTATCTGCAATTGTACCGTAAATATGCAAATTTGCGAAAACCACATACCCCACACAGACGTTTTTCTGTCCAGTATAAACAAGGAGCATACAGTACGCAATGTGTGGGAATAAATTCAATAGGTAAAATGCCTTCAGAAATTGCTGCATACCTAAAATTAAAAAAATCATAGGAGTACACCGAACATAGTTTTCGTCGATCCTCTGCGACTATGTTAGCGGATTTACCAATGTCAAGCGACTTGGGGCTGGAAATCAACGGCTGTAGCTGAGAGCTACATTGATGAATCCACAAATTAGAAAAGGATATGTCGAATAAAATATTGACCATGAACAACTCCCTCCTGAGCTAAGTCAACCTTCATCAAGCCGTACAATAAGCGCTTCCATAAGCCACCTGCTAAATGAAATTACAGGTTCTGCAATTAATTTACAATATGCTAATAACTGTTCTTTTGTTGTAAATGTTATCAACAAATAATTCCCATTTATAAATATGTTGTAGTAGTTCTTTCAGATTAAACATAATTTAAAAAATAATCATTGCTTTAATATTGGTATTATCTGACGCTCGTAGAAAAACGACGCGAAGCGGACAACCAACGGCAGTCGCGTGCGGTAAAGTATCACTTTGCGCCCTTGTTAGGAAAATAACTATTTCCCAACGCTGTTCGATAAATAGTTTCTGAAATACAGCCGGCCTCCTTTTTTATTTGGATACCAGGTACTTGTAAATGAGATATATATTTTTTTTAGTAATCAGATTTATAAAAGAATTTTAAAAAATGTAACTATGGTAACTAAAATTTATTATAGCCTTAATCAGATTTTTAGGCAACCCCTTGGCGATACTTTTTTTTACATCTCATAAATAACAAAAAAATTCATCCGGTTGGTAAATGGGTAAAGGTCGCTTCTAATTCAAATCCCATACTGTTATATCTTTATAACAACAACCAATTAGGTTTTCTGTAATCTATGAAGAAAATAAAAAATCATAGTATATTTTTTCAGGTTCATTGTCATTTGAAAGTCAATTGAAGAAAAAATCATCGGAAAAATCTGGAAAAATTCATGCATATGTTTTCGAGGTCGCTAGATCCGAATGCGGCATTTATTTACATCTTTTATTAAGGTTATCCAAGGGTATTTCAAGGTTATTTTAAAATCTTAATGAAATAAAAATATTAAGTACGATTCAAAAAATTTGAAAAAATTTATACGTATGTTTTCGAGATCGACGAATCGGAATCTGAGGTCAGGAGAAAAGGTTAGGAGAAAAGGTCAGGTTCAAGGTTATTTCAAGGTCAAGTGGAAAAAAAGAATTTAAAAAATCTGAAAAATGTATGCATATAGATAAATCCAAAGTGTAAATAAACGCCGAATTCGGATTAAGCGACCTCGAAAACATATGCACTACCTTTAAATGACCTTGAACCTAACGTGATAGAAGTTATCTGACCCTTTAATCGTAATTAGCGACCCCTTAAACTCCAGTAGATTACCTAATTAATAAAAACAAAATATATTTTTCAATTTTACATTTAAAAATAATAAAAGAATTTTTTATATAGCATTAAAAAATATTGGAAACATTTAAATTTCAATTACTATTTATATAAAAAAATAAATCTATTTTATATTTTTAACCATAAAACATCTCGAAGAAAAATATTTTTTAATTTTTTTGGTACAAGAAAAAACTAAATAAGTTAAATTTTTATTCATCTATTTAAAGAAAAAAACACTTTGTGTTTCATATGCGTTAAAAATTTTTATAAAAATCTTAGATACAAAGTTCGCCAAAACGTTTAAAGAATATTAATTTTAAGGTATTTAAAAATACAAAACTTATTAAAATAATTTGTCAACCCTACAAAATAAAGAAAAATTTATAAAATATTTTTTTTTAATTTCTTTTATACTTGAAAATAAGTGGAACTAAAATACAAAAATACAGCTTTTGTGTGGGGGTTTAAATTAAAACATATTTTCTACAAAATACCAGTAGCCATTGGAAAAACTAATATTAGTTCAACAAGTTAGTTTAAAAAGTGCCTTTAAAAGCTTATTTCTATTTTTAAAGTGTTTATTACATATTTTTATTTTAAAAGAAAAATTACTATTTCATATTATAAGTCTGGCAACCGTATCTGTGACAGTGCGGCGTCGGTAAGGGTGTTGTGATCCAACCAAGATCAAATATAATATTCTATTATAAATGTGATAATACATTATAAGACGGAATTTCCTTTTATAATAATTAATGTTTTTTTTATAGTTTTTACGTATCACGATAACACATTTTTATTAGTTACTTTCATTATTCAGAATTATCATTATTGTCAAAGAACCCCAAATATTCTATAATCATTATTTACATTTCCCAAGACTTTTAACACCCTAATAAAAGGGTAGATATTTCTAAAAACACGTAAAAGTAATTTAAACTTATCCTTTGCATAATAAATGTTTCCTTTAAACTAACAATCTATTACCCTACTATTAAAAAGCTTTTAGAACTATAAAACCCTAAATAGGTTATTGTATACTTCGATCGTAAACACCCCAAATTAATATTTTAACACTTGATCTTTTCAAATAGTATTTACATACAAAGGGACAAAGGAAATTTCCAATCTTAAAAATGGCTCCGCCCCTTGTGTTAGTGGTCAACACAACCCCCATTGTAGAAAAATAAGTATCTAGCAGTATTTTTCAAGCATCAGTATCTTTAGGTTAGCCATACATTTAAGTTAGTCTCTAGTAAATCTTAGTATATTCAGTGACAGTTAATATTATTAAAAAAAACTAAATAAATAATTTAAATAAACCAAAAGGAATTTAATTTAAAAATAGTTCGAAAATAATAAAACAAAATTGTAAAACTAAGTGCTACAGCCATTGTAGCAACCAAATTTAATAATAATTTGTGTCATCGGTGACTACTGCATTCGGTGGCACATAACAAGGGGAAGGAAGTTGTAAACCAAACATGGCGTACTTCATTCATAAAAAGCACAGCGGCGTGCGGATTATTTAAAAGTTCAGGAATATTTTGTAATTTGTTTAAATGAAATAATGTGTACAGCATATATTTATGTTTTATTTTAAATATATTTTAAATGTATAGTCGTCATCAAAAATAAAGGCATTTAAAAGCCATCAGTAACAATTTTACAAAATATTTCATGGAAAGTTAAAAATGCAGAAAAACTTCATCATCTAATCGGTTTTTTTTATTTGTTTACCTCTAGCTAGGCGGTATTTTTAACTTTTGGTAATAATTCAAAATGAGGTAACGTCGTTTTACGTTCCCTGTGGTACTATCATTGCAATTTTTGATAAATGACAAAGCAATTTATAAAATAAAACTTACTAATGAAGCATTACTATTTGTCAACTTCCCCATCATCATCATCATCATCATCATTGTCACTATAAGTATAGCTATTATCTTCTGGTTCTGCAGTAATTATAAAGGTTCAATTTTCTCCATAAATTGGTCAGTTTCCCAAAATTTATCTTCGATGTTTTTAACATGTTGATAAAATTTCTGCCAATAATTGATATGGAGGATATTGCTTCTTCAGTAACTTCTTTTAATTAAGTTAGGTTAAAGTTTCCGGTTGTATTTCGGCTTCTTATAATAAATTTAAGTTTTGCCCAAGCTAATTCTATAGGATTTAACTCGCATAAATAAGGAGGGGTTCTAAGAGGAGTATGACCCATTGATCGAATGATTCGATCAACTTCATAATTTTTTTGATGATCAGTGGATTTATTTTTTAATACCAAATCATACAACTCAAATTTTCTGGCAGTTGGGTCATGATTTATACCTATAAAATATTTTAATTTATAATTTAATGTGTGGCTGTTCTAAGATATAAGTACCTTTCTTTGTTAACCAGGCGACTATATCGTTTTTCAAAGACCACTTGGTCGGTGTTTTATCTTCCTGGACGGAATGATATGGAGCATTATCAAATACAATTGGCCGGTATATTAGGAAGAAGTTTTTCAGTCAGCCATCGGGTAAAATTTTCCCTATTCATTTGGCCATGGTAATCACCCGTCGCTAATCCTGCTTTAAAGATTAAACAGGCATTGTTAACAAACCCAGTATCTGAACCAGCATGCACAATTATAAGTCTACCTAAAATAAAAATGCACGAAATTTATATATTTTGTAAATTAGACTTAAGTTTAAAGTAGTATACCACTTTTGCGTACCTGAAGAACCTATATTGCTTATTACACCAGAAACGGAATCGCCCTGCCAGCATTTCTTAAGTGTTAAATCATTATCTACCCATGTCTCGTCCAAATAAATAATATTTCGCCCTTCTTGGCGATATTTTCATATTTCATGTATATATTTGTACCTCCAATGTAATATATTAGGACGC
Source organism: Listronotus oregonensis (assembly GCA_019359885.1). Taxonomy (NCBI): domain Eukaryota; kingdom Metazoa; phylum Arthropoda; class Insecta; order Coleoptera; family Curculionidae; genus Listronotus; species Listronotus oregonensis. The sequence continues at coordinate 245,030 of JAHBCN010000056.1, forward strand.
TTCATTAAAATTTTCTTTTATTTTGACATTTACGCCAAAAAAAACCGTTTGATACTAGTAAAGTCCTAAGTGTTTCCCTAGAATATGGAAAATTTAAATCTTCTCGCAATTTTTGCAACAATTTTCTAGTTGTCGGGACAACTTTGAATTCAAGATAAAACCTATTTATCATATGTCTTATCACTTGAAAATCAAAATTTTCATCCTTCTCGACAAGGGAAAGAGGCCGTCGTTTTTTTCTAGGACTGGATAACATTTGATTGGGGTTATTTTCCAACCGTTCCTTATCTTCTTTATTAATTTTTCGTACAGTTGATACGGCGACCCCGGTGTAAAGAGATACCCGATCAAGCTTACGTTTAAGTGGCAATTTTAGAGAATTGCTTGCGGCTTCTTCATCGCAAACCCTATTAATAAAATAAAACAAAAATAAAATGGACAAAAGTATATTTAAAAGTGGCTTTTATTTAATTTATGAAAAGCTGTATGCTTTATTCTGTGTATTACAGTGTTAAGTTCTGAAATAAAAGCGTATTACTCAGTCTTTATTTAGTGACAAGCGGGTTGCCTAATCATCGAGAATGGCCCGCTTTCTATGTTACTTGCTAACAGCTTAATGAAAACAATACTTTTTTCATGTTTTTGACGTAAAAAATGGTACAAAGACGAATAAAACTCCCTCTTCGTAGAAAATGTTGCAAAAAGATGACTTGCCAACTTTAGTTGCCGCTACATATTATAAAGCTTTCTCTATCGTATATTTAATGTTCAAACCCAATAGAAAAAACATGATTACTGTTTTATAAGATTATTACTTACCTATAAACATTTGCTATCACTTCTCTGTTTGTCCATGTAGTATCTTTCCGAAAGTAAATTTGTTCATTTTAAAATAATAGTAATAATATTAAAATACTATTAAAAAATAGAATAAGAAGTAAAAAATGTATATACAAGGTAGAAAAACAAAACACTACTCAAAATTACACACCAAATTTAACACTTATTGTTAGAAATAAGGATAAAACCTTTGACCTCCGACTCTGAATGTTTAAATATTCGACATTCCAAGAGAGGAACCAGAAACAGCGCAAACACTTCCAATCACAAGTAAATTTACCCCATAAAAACAAAACATGTGACAAACTCCACCAACCAGGTTCGTTTAGTTCGCAACTGGACAAGCCTTTTGTTTGATGTTGCCAGTTTAGCCAAAATCGATAAGATCTTTGGAAAATAATTACCTAATAACATAATATTTCTTAGTAAAACAAAATAGATATTAAATAAAAATTAAACTTTATAAGAACCACATTAAATTCTCAGCTTTTTCAATATTTTATTTTGTTATTGTAAAAAAAAAAATTTTAACATTAAAATTACTACTTGAGTATATAGTAGTAAGTACTATTGCTTTCTTGTAGTTAAACTTGGCACACACACATATATTCGTTCGAAATAGTTTAAATTCCTTTCGTTGCTACAGTTAAGTTTGTCAGACTATACACTGTTTTGACTAAGTGTTGTGCTTTATCAAAAGTTTATAGCCAAAAAAAATACAAAAACAATTAGGACATTTGTAATTGGGGTTGCCGGTAAATAAATAAATTAAATAAATAAATAAACATTTAAGACATAATTAAATATTAAATGTACTTACTTAATAACTGCCTATTAATATGAAATTAAAACGCAATCAAAGACGCAAAAAAAATATATTCTTAACAGTGTCCACTGACAGCTTTATGTTACATTACTATAGCAACTATTCACCGAAACCCGTCTTAGCTGCCTTGCGAACCCACTTATCTTTTACAATTATTACTATTAAAAAGATATATTTTTGCAATAATTTGTCGTCGTTTAAAGAAAAAACAGCATATTTTATTTAAAGAAAAAGTTACTTTTTATGGTTTGCTCTCTATAACCAGCCTCACTCCATTCTGCTGTTAAACCCGAGCGCGACATGAAAAGTATCACTTTTTCTCCATATAAAATAATTAATTGATAAACAATAAAAAGAAAATCTATTTTTTAATTTTGAATTTATAAAAGGTACAATGAAATTTTATTTTTTATTTCATAGCAATAAAAAATATTGATAACATTTATTATTCATAAAAATTAAAAGAATAAATCTACTTTATATTTTTTAACTATAAAACAATTATTTTTTTTTATTTCTAATGATAGGAAAAAAATAGTTTTATTTTATCTATAAAAAAATCCATGTTTTATAAGCATTAAAAAAATTATAAAGATCTTAGATACCAAGTTCACAAAAAAACTTAAAGAATATCAAATTTAAGATATTAAAACATATAAACTTATTGAAATATTTTGTTAACCCTACAAAATAAAAATGTAAAGAAGGAATGGGAAATGAAATGAAGGAATATTGTTAAATTTCTTTTATACTTAAAAATAAATGCAACTAAAATACAAAAAAACAACTCTAGTATGTGGTCTAAATTAAAACATATTTTTATCTGTGTTTTCTGAAAAATACTAGTGGCCATTGGAAAAACTAATATTAGTTCAACAAGTTTGTTTTTAAAAATGCCTTTAAAAGCCTATTTCTATTTTTAAAGTGTTTGTTAAATATTTTTCTTTTTAAAGAAAAATTACTATTTCATATTACACTGTTTCGCACCATGTGTTGTGCTTTATCAAGAGTTTATAGCCTAAAAAATACCAAACCAGTTTGGAGATTTGTAACTGTGCTTGCCCGTAAATAAATAAATTAAATTTATAAATATGTAACACACACGTTTACATAAACTCCTGGACAAAATTAACGCAACCTCATAAATTTGCCACATTTTTGATGCTATTTTTTTCTGAATTTATGATCCTATTTGAATGATTTTTTTTGAATTGTGGGCTGGTTCCTTGACAATGTTATCGTTTTCGCTATTTATGATAAAAAGTTTATTTACGATTTATACCGGGTGATTTAAAAATGTTATGTTTTTTTCCGAAAATTCGTATCACCCTGTGGAGTATACTAGCAACCGAAACATATAGTACGTCGACATTAGGGTCTATCTTTCGCCAACATTTTCTATTTTGGTTTGCTTCATTATCTCTGTTATTAAAGAGGATACATCGTATTATAGCGTAACATGTTTTTTATAGGCTGTATTATTCAACACATTTATTGTTAAATGTTTTCAAGTAGGCTATGGACCTTTTCTGACATTTCAAGCGATGTGTCAACAGATGTTTTGTTTTAAAGTCGAAAAAAATTTGCCATACTGAGAGAAAAAGTTCCGAAACTGCTTATTTAACTTTCGTTTCGTATGCCCAGTTGATATTTTAATCTTGAAAAATGAATCAGCCAAGAGATATATCGGTAGAAGAAGCAGTAAAAGCCTTAACTTTGGTGGATGAGGGCTATTCGATGTATCATATTGCTAATATGATAGAAAGACATCATTTGACTATAAGTCGTATGGTTGAACGATTTAACGAGACAGGATCTTACTCTCGAAGGGCAGGACAAGGGCAAATATGATGTACCGATCCAAGGGATGAGCGTTTTATTAGGCAAAATGCTCTAAGAAACAGAAAGATTACTAGTGCTGGGCTAAAAAGTGAGCTTAGAACTGCTCGCCATCATACAATATCGTCTCGAACAATCAGAAGGCGTTTAAATGAGGCTTCTTTAAGCAACAGAAGACCGGTAAAGAAACGATTACTCACCAGAGAGTACAGAGCTGCAAGATTGCGTTTTGCCAAAAATTATCAACACTGGACTGTTAATGATTGGAAGACGGTTCTATTTTCTGACGAAACGAGAGTTAGTTTTTACTAATTTTCCTGATGGTCTGAACGTGTTTGGCGAAGGGTAGGAGAGAGATTTGCAAGTTGCAATATCTCTCCAAAAATTCCGTTTGGTGGAGGCTCTGTATTGTTTTGGGGGAAATATGTTTCAACGGACGCACAGAGTTAGTTCATATACGTTAAAGATCAATAAACGCCGATTTTTGTCTGGAAAACATTGTAATTGGACATGTAATGCCATTTGTTCCTTTTTTGGGGCCAATAGTTTATTTATGCGGGATGCTCCCCACGTAGCTAGACAAGTAATAGACTACATGAACTCTGTAGATATTCCGTTGATGGAATGCCTCCGTCCCGATTAAAATCCCATAGAGCATCTATGGGATGCTCTTAAAAAAAAAGGTTAGAAGTCGCAATCCCGTATCGGTTAAAAACAATCAATTGGTTTTTGCAGTAATTGCAGAATGGGAGGATGTTCCCCAAGATACCATTAAAAATATAATTTCTAGTATGCCGAGGCGTATAAATGCAGTGACTTGAAGTAGAGGTGGGTATACACGCTATTAATATTATAAATCTATTAATTTTATTCCTTTCATATTTTACTCTTATGCAAAAAAAAATGTGTTTAATAAACTCACATGTAACCTTAATACTGTTATGTCTTTATTAAATACAGTAACTCGTTTATTTTGTTTTTATTTATCAAAGCGAGTAGTTATACAGAAAACAAATAATGTTTTCGATATGGACACATTGCTTGAAATGTCAGAAAAGGTCCATTGAAAACATTTAACAATGCATGTATTGAATAATAAAGTCTATAAAAACATGTTGCGGTATAAAACGGTGTATCTCCTTTAATAACAGAGATAATGAAGTAAACCAAAAAAGAAAATGTTTGCAAAAGATAGACCTATCGTCAATGTCAACTGCTATATGCGTCGGTTGCTAGTATACTCCACAGAGTGATTCGAATTTTCGGAAAAAACACGTAATATTTTTATTACACGCGGTATAAATCGAAAATTAACTTTTTTATCATAAACAGCGAAAACCATAACATTGTCAAGAAACCAACCTACAAAAAAATCATTCAAATCGGATCATAAATTAAAAAAAAAATAGCATAAAAATATAAATTATATTTGTTAATATAGGTTTATATATATATATATATATATATATATATATATATATATATATATATATATATATATATATATATATATATATATATATATATATATATATATATATATATATATATATATACAGGGATGCGCAAAAGTCCGGAATAAAATTAATATCTTTTTAACCAGTAACTTAGGAAAAAAACGCTGAAACACGTCAGTTGATTTTAAATTGTACGCATTTTTTAGCAATAAAATGAAATATTTTTTTTCAACCCCTTAGCTGCAACCCTCTCCAACTTTTTTTTTCAAATGCAAACCTATGTCGTGTATGGGCTCATTGAAAAGCTCGTAAAAATGGAATCTGACCATACTCTTTCTTTTTTTTAAACTTATGTGGTTACCAGGAAATGAGAAAAAACTCTTTTAAAAACAAAAAAAGTTAAAAATACCTACTTAGTGCTATCTACGGGTGAATTAACGTAACAGATGCTGAAAATGCCCTCCACCCTCTACTTGGCAGGCTCTTAGGCGATGGTAAAACCCGTCTACGGAATTCCGAATGGCCTGAGCCAGTATGTTATGTGATTCCACTCTAATTCTGTTTTTTATATCTTTAATATTAGCCGGCCTATTTTGATAAACCTTGTCATTTAGTTATCCCCATAAAAAATAATCTAATGGCGTTAAGTCTGGGTATCGTGGCGGCCATTCAATTGTACCACGTCGTCCAATCCAGCGTCCTGCAAATATTTCATCGAGATATTCTCTGACGTTAATACCAAAATGTGGGGGAGCGCCGTCCTGTCGGAACCAAAGTGTTTCAGTGGGGATATCTGGATCTGCTTCATTAGGAAACATAACAGCTAAAGCAGGCACTAATTCAAAGCGTAAAAAGTCTAAGTAGCGTGCAGCTGTAAGGTTTCTCTCAAAAAAGTATGGCCCTAATATTCTGTTGTTGATGATGCCTGCCCATACATTTACTTTCTGAGGACGCTGCGTATAAGCTTCGCATATCCAGTGTGAGTTTTCCTGACTCCAGAATCGATAATTGTGCCTGTTAACTACTCCATTTAAATAAAAAGTAGCTTCGTCCGAAAAGAGTATGTTCAGTGGAAACCCATTATTCTCGTCACATCGCCTCATTATTTCTTCACAAAATTGCAAACGCCTGTCATAGTCATCTTCCAAAAGCTCTTGGACAAGATATACCTTATATGGGTGGTATTTTTCTGTTTTCAAAAACCTCCCAATCGTACGTCTAGACGCAGGATTGTTTTGGGCTAATGAAACCGTTAACAAATGTGGATCTTCCTGCAGAGATACGGCAATGTCCAATTTGATCTTCGTCTAAAACATGTGGCCGGCCACTTATGGGCAAGTCCTTCACTGTACCATGTTCTTCAAATTTGTGTAAGATCTAACTCACAGTAGCCTGGGAAATGTGATTTTTCGGATATTTTGCATTAAATAAAGTACACACTTCACTTTGACTCCGCATTCTATCCCCACATCCCAACAATATCAAGATTTCGATACGCTGCCTCTCTAACAATACCATTTTTGTTTGGCAAATTAAAAAAGAACACTTTGAAGGTACACAATTAATAAACTAAACAGATTTCAATTTTACCCAGAAATGCCACAATTTTAAAACTGAGTCAAAAATTTTTTTTCTTATCAGTGCATTAAATTTGGTACAAAAAATTTAACAACCTTTTTCTCTTTTTGAAGTACACTGCTCAACAATTGTTTGGGACAATAACTAATTTTATGTGTAATTTTTTTCTGAAAAAAATAAATTCCAAAGAATGTTGATGCTAGATTACGTTACCAGTTTTACACATAATCAATAAAATTTGTTGTGCTGCCTGCCCAGGTTGGTCTTTTCTTAGAATTTGTAAACTTTTAGAAACTAGGTACTGATGATCCTTAGCAATTGTTGAGCAGTGTACATCATCAATGCTGAATGCCAATTTATTTGTTTATTTGCAACGTTAATTCACCCCCAGATAGCACTAAGTAGGTATTTCTAACTTTTTTGTTTTTAAAAGAGTTTTTTCTCATTTCCTGGTAACCACGTAAGTTTAAAAAAAAGAAAGGGTATGGTCAGATTTCATTTTTTACGAGCTTTTCAATGAGCCCATACACGACATAGGTTTGCATTTGAAAAAAAAAGTTGAGATGGGTTGCAGCTAAGAGGTTGAAAAAAAAATTTCAATTTTATTGCCAAAAAATGCGTACAATTTAAAATCAATTATATATATTATATATATATATATATATATATATATATATATATATATATATATATATATATATATATATATATATATATATATATATATATATATATATATATATATATATATATATATATATATATATATATAAATATATGAGTTTAAGTAAGTCGCCCATTATCCTACATTCATTTTTCTTCTAGAGCTCCAGATTGCATTTGCTTGTTTTATATTTTTTCCTTTTAACCAGACCTTAACAGAAGTGTCTACATATAAATGTGCCGTGCATAAGCATACACGATTACGCACTTTTCCTTTGAAGATTTATAAAAATGGCGCTCGACGAGGAGCGTTGCCAACCACATCGGAAAAAGAAAAATATTTTGCTTGCAAGGGATATTTCTTCTTTAACTTTTATGTATGTGTATTCCTAGACACATAAAACTTATTACAGATAAAGATTATACTTTGACTAGTGGATATTTCCAGGAAAAATAGAAAATTAAAGGCAACAGAATACCAGAGACATGTTAAAGCTTATAGTCAAAGAAGAAATATTAATATCTGGAACATTCAAGGTCATTTGTATGTGATAGCTCATCGAATAGTAGGGATAACAAGAATAATAAGGTTAAACCCTTTGCTGAAAGGTGGCGTGCTGGAATTACGCCGATTAAAATTATTTAAAATAAAAAATAAACAAAAAAAATAAAACGTGTTTTTTTTAACTGAACAAGAAGTAAGAAGAAAGATCTCGGTACCTCGGAAGCAAGCGACAAATTGTAAATATTTATTTGTACCTTTGTTAAAATAAGCATTAGTCAGTCAGTTCCTTACTTGCTTTAAAAATGACAAGAAGCGTCATCTAATAAAAATTAAGGATTAAGTTGTAAATTACAAAAGTATCCCAACCTATTTTTCAAAAAAATATAGGAAATAATACAATTTCATCACAAATTACACAAATAACAAGTCTGTATTTTTCATACGTCAACTAAGTTCAGTTTAAAATGTTACCCCTAAATTATTTTGTAAATACCTAATTATTACAGGTAACATCATGTAATATCTATAAAAAAAGTTTATAAAAAAATTGAAATTAAATTTAAATTCAATCACAGACCAGATATCATACTCTCATGACACTCCAAAGACCCGAAATTCAAACGAATATAATCTTTTATTTAATACAATGTATTTTTTATTAGAAAAAAATTGATAACATTACTGAAACATCTATTTTTTATCGTTTTTATTTTGGGAGGTAACAAATTAAAAAATAGTGGCCCATAGTAATTTACACCGTATCTGTTATGGTTCACCCTTTAAAAAATGTATTTTTATATCTATTTTATTTCGAGTATTGTATTTATGTGTGTCTTCTTGTAAGACATAAGTATCAATATACTCTTTTACATGACTTTAAACAAGCATAGAGATACATTAAAAACAAAGTTAACAGACTATTTATTTTAAATATATCAAAAATATCATCTCTATAACCCCTATCAAAAATTATTCTTGTTGCAGAAACACATCTTCCACCCTGCAAGCTATTTTGTCTATAGCCACAAGTACGCAAATATTCCTTCTAAATTTTTATAAAACAAAAAATATCTTAATTTAAACAGTTTTTTTTTTAATTGTAACAACGCCGCCTTAATTAATTAAATCATTTCTTTACCGATCTAAAAATTACTAAGCACACAAAAAAAGCCGTTGGTTTTGTAAGCTCGTGTTGACCTAGCGCATCCAATAAAGTCTCGAGATTTCGCCCCCAGAAAACAAGCGCATGAAATAAAAAAAAGAAGGGGTCGGATGGCGAGGTCCGTGCGTCGGCAGACCGGGGACATGCAGTACAGCTGTGTGATTGGTGAAGTTAACCATTTCTCTAATTTTATTACGTTAAGACCTTAAAAAAAAACTATAGCATTATCGGAAAATATACCGAAATGTTTTTATTTAAATAATTTGGTAGCTAATGCTACTTTCTTAGTGTTAGCACAAGAAAATTGGCTATCACATCTTTTTTCTGTAACCAAGTAAAATTATAAAGTTTTGTATGAAGTGTACATTTCTTAGCTAAAATAAAGCTACTCAAGTAAGGTTAAGTGGTGATTAAAATTAAAGTTATGTGTTTCGGTTTTTTAGTGAAATTGAAATAATTTTTTTGGTAATTTTTTTAATTTTGTTTTTTTTTTAATAATTTAACCTAATAATAAATATATTTGATGCAGGACTCTTAATATTTGCTTGAAACAGCTTTGCAGTTTTTCAGTGACCTATATTAAAACAATAGCCGCAATGGTATTTCTGTTATTTTTTAAATCATAGCCAACCCTTGAAAAAATAAAAAACTTTGTTTAAACTGAATTACAACATAAATATCTGATAAAAAATATTTTATTACTCGGAATGGCTGTCATTAAATTATTCTGCAGCTTGCCCCAAAGTGCGATAATGTATTCACAGGTTTTACTTTTTTATTAAAAAGATTCATGTTTGGAATAAATTACTTTAAAATGTCAAATTGCATGTAAAAAATTAACGGTGGGTACTCAAATGATATCCTTTTTCTCTTTGATAAATTTGGGAATCCAAATTTATTCAACAAAATGCAGTTGTTTTAGAATAGTGGTAATCATTATTACTGTTAATAAAAATAAAATATGTTAAAATATTGGCATCAATCATGATTTGCTTTTAATTTGTATACACTGGTATTATAAAAAAAAATCTAAAAATTTGCATTTTTGTAAAACTAAAAAGTTGCTTTGTTTTTTTTAATCCGCATATAAAAAGCTAGTTTTAAGGATGCTATTTGCAACTGTAGGTACAAAACAATCTTATTTATTATATACTTACATAGAATAAAGTTTTGACCTTTGGAGATTTCAATAATTGAGGTACGCTGAACTTGTATTTAAAAAAAAGCATTTACTTTTTTAGCTTAAAAAGTGTACATTTGGCAACACTGCATACATTATAATTGAATTAAGTGTATCCTAAAACCACCATGTAGAAATTGTTACAATGTTTCTTTGTGCCGTTTGCGAAATACGAAGCATTTCTAGTATTTTTCAATGAAAATGCAAAGTTGCCAAATTTCAAAAACTACATGAAATGAAGTTCTGACACTTGAAGGTTTTAGTAGCAGAGGGGCGCTTAATTTAGTGCAATAAAAATAAACTGGGCTTTGTATTTAAAAAACGAAGTTGTGTACTTTATATTAAAAAGTATACACTTAGCATACATAAATGAATAATTATATCGTTTTTCATCGTCCAATTTCCTGTTTTTAAACACTTCTCCGTGCCTTAATTTGCAGCAATGAATAATGCAATTTAGTTTTAAAACCCACGTATCGCCCACTAGTTTTCAGTGCCAATCAAAAATTCATTTTTAAAAACGTTTTAAATCTTTTCAAGCATATATCGCATATATAACTTTTTTAGCATAAAAGAAATAAGAAAAATGTAACGGAAAAATAACTTTTTATGTAAGAATCAATAACCAAATCTATAGCAAGTGTAATATAAAAGATATTATTGGTCTTAAATAGGCTTTAATGAATGAATATCTAGATTAATTTTACGAAAGAATAACCTGATGATAAAAATCCATAAAAATAAAGAAACAGTTAAAGGATTGTTGTTACCTAAAAAAATTTAAAAGAAATGTGACTAAGAATAATGTAACATATATTTTTCCCATAAAATTAAAACATTTTAAAATTAAAAGTTATTTGTGTGCTGTGTGCGTTCATGAACATAATTACAACAACAAGTGTGAAAGATTAGAATAAAGCGACTCGGTCTACGGAGTCGTTCTTATCACATAAGTGTTGTAGTCATGTTTAAATGCACGTCTGATGAACAACGTTTTATCTACAACCGAAAAATAAGAAAATACTGTTTTAATTTTTGGTTCATTACTTGCTTTCCTTTTACTCCTTTAACTTTGACAATTGTTACATTTTTTTAAATTTTAGCTGTGAGGAATTGTTACGTACTCCAGATCATGGTTACAAACGTATTTTGTTAAGTAGGCATTTGATTTTTCTGAAAAGTTAGTTTGTTCTGTTAAGTAAACGCGTTAATTTTTGCACAAAAAAAAATTACGATTAGCGATTCCGTAAGTCTCCCATCGGACGTAGAAGATATTCCAGTACACACCACAGAATCATTGTTGCCGGAAAAGTCGCGATAAAAATGTGAGAAAATATCCAACCAGGTTTTGACATGGTGTGATGGCAGAAAGGTAAGAAATCAATGCAATAAAAAAGTAAGTGTAATGCCAGCCCAAGTGTGAGCCAACCCGGTCAACAGCTCAATCCATTGCAGTTAGACCGTCACTATCATCATCATCATCAGCAGTAGGGATTGTTTTAAGGAAATGTTAAAAATGTGTTACTAATATTTATAATAATAACCAAAAGAAATTTGTATAAAAAATAAATATACTTTACGATATTTTTAGTTGTTTTTCATTATTACAAAAACTGGTTGTGTTATAGATTCATAACATCACTAATTATGTTATGAGTCTCAATTTAAACACTAGGTGTAACCTTTGTTATTATTTTGTATCGTTCAAAAATAATCATGCCAGTGTTACATTTTGTGTAAATTTATGTAAATAACGGATAAATTGTATTTAAATTGTAGATTTTTTTAAAATTAATTTGTTTGATTTAAGCAGGTGATTATTAGCATACAAATTATATTTAAACAGGTATTTTGATGATAGAAATATGATATTAAAAGCAAAAATTTTTTTTACATACGCAATAATATATAAAATTGGATTTAATTCAATATTTATTGTCTGTTTTAACCGCTATGACGTATTTGCTCGTGGCTATATATATATATATATATATATATATATATATATATATATATATATATATATATATATATATATATATATATATATATATATATATATTATATATATATATATATATATATATATATATATATATATATATATATATATATATATATATATATATATATATATATATATATATTAATTTATAAAATTAAATTAAATTATATTACTAAAGGGCATTTGGGAATACCTATACATTTTAAAAAAACTTTAATAACAATACCATAGACTCATAGGGGAAAAAACGTAAATAAGAAGAATTAAAAAAAACAATCATATCAGACATTCATTCCAACAGTTTTATATAGTTTTAAGACTTCTTAGTATAAGCGTGTTTTGTTGTGAATGTATATTTTAAATTTTAATAGTAAAAGTTTTTAATTTGTGCTGTCTATATAACATAATATGTGTGACAATTTTTTGTTGTTTTTAATTGCTGGCACAGGCTAAATTCTCATTACGCTTAAAGTAAGTCTAGCTTTTGTATTTTTAAACTGCCAAATTCAGAGCAAAATTTGTAATTTTTAGAATAATGGTTTTAGAAAAAGACTTGGATAACCAGTCGAAACGTCCCCTGTATATATTTTTTTAATTAAAAACATGACATAATTTTTGTCTGTTTACTTTTTGCCAATCGAACCAAAAAACCAAGAAAAATTCCCAAAAACAATATATCCGAACAACACAATATATATATATATATATATATATATATATATATATATATATATATATATATATAAATATATATATATATATATATATATATATATATATATATATATATATATATATATATATATATATATATATATATATATATATATATATATATATATATATATATATATATATATATATATATATATATATATATATATACCGCAAATTGTAACTTTTTAACTACCTAGTTTTAATTCGATAAAAAGAAACGTGTTTTTAAGATTTTGTGTGATTTAAATGAAATTTAGCGGTAATGGTTATTATTTCAGTAGGTAAGTTTGGCTAATTAAAAAAGACAATATGATTTACATCCAAGATGAGCAAGCTACTCTTTATATAATATTCGCGTGAGCCTTAAAAAAAGAAAGAAAAGAAAGAAAATAAATCCAATATATAAACAGGCATCCCCTAATCGAAAAGAGGGCGCGACAAAAGTTTAACTGATTTATTCTATTTTAAAACTAACCAGACGCACTTTTTCAAATTAAAAAAATTAGAACAAGAACAAAACCTACAAAAATGGCATTTAAATGAAATTTTATTTTTATTGGAAAATTAAATCTATACGTTTTTTTAATTAAATTAAAATCAAGTAGTAAAATAAAGTAACACCTTGCGTTAAGAAGTGCATTAAAACTTTAAGAATAAAATTTCTCGCAAGGGGTTAAATCTATTCTTTTGAGGTAAAAGTAACTTTTTTACTCAGAATTTTTTGTTCTTTCTGGCTGTTAACTTAAAATTGCAAAAAAATGAAGCACAAGAAAGTTTTTATGGGAAAGCACTCTTTGTCCATAAAAACGTGAGCTTTATTAGCGATATATATATATTTTTTATAACAATAAATTCTATATGAAGTTTATACAAACCTGCAAAATGTTATTTAGATTACATTTTTCTAGTACTTGCAATTAATTACTAACCGTTTTTATTACCCATCCTTTAAAGGGCAGTAACTCGAAACCATGGCATATCGGATGCATTTTAGTAAGATATTTTTTTTATTTTACAGACAGGAAAATGCTGCGGAAAGGTTTACGTTGACTTTTGAAACGCCCTGTACATTAATATAAAATACTTTTTAACGGTGGCGCTCTGTAACAGGACCTGTTTTCTCCCTAACAGGTTTTTATTCGAAACAGGTCGAAACAGGTATAGATAGATAAGTTTTCTGGCTTTGTTCCGATTCCGCCAGAACCTATGCTGGGACAGCAGGGACAAGACCGCTTCATAAACTTGCTTTGCCGTTCTCTCGCTGTTCGTCCTTGCTTTTACCAGCTGGACTTTTTCTTCCTATGGCAGCTGGAGGCAGCAAATAGATAGCGCATGAAGTATGATAGTAGGTTTGTTCCAACCCACTGTTTTTGTACCACCGTGAGACGGTTTTAAAACTGTTAGGATCAATCAAACGCGCAAGTCTCGACTTTACGGTTTTATATCAGTACAAAAACGACGAAGTTGGAACGTACAAGGTGTTCTTGTTTTTTAGGGGAATCAAAATGATCGAAAAAAATTCTTAAGCAATCACAATTTTGGATGGAACAATAAAGGGATCGTATAATGCACCGTCACCCATCCGTTGGAATGGATTGATATTTGACTGCGCGACTATACAATAAACGGTTTTTGCGGGGTTGGAACAAACCTAGTGTATTTCTATTGTATGTATTGCGCTGTGTTATCGATGTTTAATATTTTTATTTCGCATACATAAACTGTTTATTCGGGAACTTATAATAAAAGTCAAATTTAAATCTTTAATAAAAAAACAAAATGTATATTTAAAACTGCCTTACAGCTTTTTTTATTTGTCCTTCGTCGATGATAAAATAATAAATCATAACGGTACATCATAAAAAATAATTTATCGCCCTAAAGATTATCCTTATATTTATCATCTTTAAAACTTCAACCAGCAACAAAACTAAAATTAAACTCTAATATTCTGACACGATGACTTGTAAGTGGAAAACACAATGAAAAACAAATCATATTAAACAGCAAACTGGGGGGAAGTCCCAAGGCTAATCAGGAGAAACAATAAAAAATAACAGGTAAAATATCTGTTGTCCATTTATTTACTAAACGCTCTATAAGCCAATCTAGTGTTTATGACATACAGAACTCCGCTGTTATTACGTGCATCGGCAACCGGCAATACTGTTAGTAAGATTTCGGTAACCCAATAAAAATGATCTTAAAAGCAATTGTTCCAGAACAGTTTTCACTGTAACCGAAATGCAGCAGATTTACATAATAATAGACAGCCAGGCGTCACTAGGGGCACTAGCAAACCCCAAGGTAACGTACAAGCTGACATGGGAATGCCAAACAGAACTGGAAGTCCTGGGAGAACGCAAAAAGGTAACGAAAATGCGAATGATCTAGCAAGACAGGGATCATTTACACCATACTTTAGATCAAAACCTGCCTTTAAAGTGACCAAAACCACAGCACGGGGGCAAACCGAAAAATGGAGAGGATTGGTAGTAAATTAAGACGGCTCCCAGGGGAAGAAAATAAAAACCAAATGCAACGAAACGAGTAAACAGCTCGGAGCAAGTATGGTTCCAGACCAGCCCGGAGCAAGTTTAAGACTGGAGCAGTTTTCTCGGAGCAGGTATTTTTATGAACTGGAACATGCTGTACCTGTTCTTTAAAGGACCCTGTTTCGACCATCGCTAACACTTTTTTAAAATCCATAATAATTTGAGTAAGTTTATAATCTTCTTCTATAAATTTATTAAAAATATCCAGTTCTGGTTAAATTCATAAAAAAAATCCGGTTCCGGGTTTAATATTCTTTTACACCATTATGTATTCTAACACCACTTACAATTCAAACTGTCATCTTACTTTTCATACAAATTTTATGTTAAAATATTATAATAGAAAGTCGTGTAAATGCTGGAACGTAAAAATTCTGAAATTTTTAAGATTGCTAAATTTTTGCTAGCCCTTAAAATAAAATATTTTTTTTTATTTTCAAGACACACATAAAAATAGATACTTGCTGTAAGAAAGTAATAATCATATGTAATTAGGTTGTGAATAATTCGTTAAGAGTTTTACATTCAATTTGTTTCTATTCTACAACAAGTTTTCAATATGACTTATATAGTGATTAACAAAAAAAGTACCGTATGTTTATTATCTGGATAGTCCGGTTAAAATACATTGTATTTTGGGAAATAAAACTATTTTAAGTTGATCCCCAATGCATATCTACAAAAGATACTAACTTCTTATATTTTTATTTCATATAATATTTGACAATTAGGGTGGACTAAAACATAAAGATTTTTTTGGAATATATCATTTGGTGTCTTATATTTAGATGGATTGTGTCATAAAACCACCTGTGAATTATAGATCTAAAGGTGATGAACAAAATAATTTTCTGTCAAAAAAAAATAATTTATTTTGCCCCCCAATACTTTTTAATACTAAATCGACAAAATATTAATTAGTTAAAGTAAAATACTAAAAAAAGCGGCATATTTCGGGAATCTATCCTTAAGTAACCAATTTTACCTTAGAGTTTTATTCTTAGATAGGTTGTGTCATAAAAACAAATGTTGAATGTAATTTACAAAAAATTTTTAAAAAAATCTATACAAATACAAATAATTTAATATTTGTCTCAAAATTTAATGTATTAAAAAAAACTATTTGGTTTCAACCTATACACTCACGCTCTGCGCACTACAACTTTTTTCTTTTAGTCTTATTTGATTTTTCTTTTAATAAAAGTAGACTGACACAAAAACAGTCTTTTTCCTGGTACCTATAAAGATAAGGTCTAAACAAAACTTATTAAATTTAAAAATTTTACTTATGAAAATGGAGACAAAATTTAACACTTAGATAATTTTACACAAATAACAATTTAATTAAGTTTATGATCTTAAATTTTATCATAAATGACAATTTTAATAAAGTGTATTCCCTTTTATGTCTCTCATCAAATTGGCCGAAATTAAAATTTGTTCTTTATGCATCAACTTTCATCAAGGAGAGAAATGAATTACCATAAATATTTTTTAGGATTGTGCGCTTTCGGGCGAGTGCTGTGTATTTATGTCGATATTAAATATTGTTAAAGAGATCTCAAATCTTTTGACCTTTTTTAAATGAGAAATTGGTACCTAAATATATAGTTCTTTGCATAAATAATTATAAATCAATAAAACAATTAAAAGCGTTTTTTAATTTTTTAAAACAAATTTTAGCTAACCAAAATATTGACAACAAATAAAAAATACCGTTGACCAAAATTCCAAAAATCTACAAAAATATAATTTAGCCGTTTTAACTTTCTGTTTTTAAAGGTTTAAATAATTTAATCACATTCAACATAAGAAGAAGTTTTTTTTTGATATGTTGTTTATGATGGAAAGGTAATTTTAAATCCAATTACTGCTGTGGCGCAATCATCGACATAGCGTTAAAAAAATGGGATTTCGTATTTAAGCTTTTTTTATAGTTTGTTCTTTAAGTTCCTCCATTACTATTTGTGCTATTAAACCTGAAATTGATGAGCCCATAGCACAGCCATCGATTTTTTTGTAGAATATGTCTTCGTATTTAACATAGGTGGATTGCCACGTAAGTTCCACTGAGTAAAGAAATTCTTTTTGGCGGATGTCAGTATATTTTTTGTCGTTCCATTTAGTTTTAATTATTGTTGTAACAAAAGGGATTGGTATATTAGTATATAAAGATTTTACGTCTAGTGAGATAAGAATGTAGTCATCTGGTATATTTAAATTTTTCTATTTTTTCTTTGAAATAAAAGGAGTCTTTTATGTAGTAATTGCTTTTATTTACTATGTTTTTGTGAATTTTTCAAATTTCCAATTTTTTTAAGGGAATCTGGTAATATGTACTGCTTGTTTTTCCAATTATTTATAAGTTATGTAACATATGTGTAAGTAATTCCGGTTCTTTCTTAATATCCACTGCAAAATTTAGATTTAAACTCAAAGTCTCAAGCACGTATTCAGAAAAGACTTCATTTGTTAGGTTTTCTACCCATACAGAAATTGTATCTCATTCTGGTTTTCTAGTTGTTTTTTGTTTATAACTAAGTTTTTGATCTTATTTTGATTGGCCTGCTGTATTTTATTAAAGAGACTTTCAGCACCTGTTCGGGAAATACGATTTGCAGGTCTGCCATAATATTTTTTTATCAAAAATTTTTTTTAAAGTTTAAATTTAAAACAGAGATGGAAAAAACCAATAATATTACTTATAAGAAATAAAATACGTGGAAATATAATATATTGGACAAGCAATGGTCCAGTAACTAAGACCTGAAAATAAATCTGTACAGTTTTCATTTGTGGTGCAATTCTTAGGTCTTTGCGAATGCTTTCGAGCAAGAAAAAGTTTATCACGATTTCGACGTGAAAACTCACTGAAAATGGCCCTCCAAAGTCCCGAAAATGAGTTTCCCGCGAATATCTGCCAAAATATAGGACTTAAAGAATTTTTGTTTGGACCAAAAATAAAGATCACCTCAAAATCTATAAAAATGGTCCCTTCCATTTTTTTCGCACACCAATATTTTTTGCAAAAACGGCCGTCGAAAAATCCATAACATTCCACACTGGATAGATGTGGTAGTAGGCTAAAAAATGCAGGTGGCAAAACATTTTTTATCAAAACGCAAGAAAGATAGTAAAGGAATTTTTTTGGGATCATTGAACACTTGCTAAGGTCTCATTATAAAAAAGAAATGTTAATAACAAACCATTTTTCGTAAAATATTAATAAATTAATGAAATACTCCATAAATATTGTAAAAAAAAACTTGGACCCCCTTTTTTAAATTCCAGAAAAATCAGGATGGACCCAAACTTATATGTAATGATAGGTATGGGTTTTCTCATTTTGATGAACTTTGAATGATTAAAAAATACATTATTGCCCTAGTAATGAAACACTTCGTCCGCCCGCTTATAAGTAATCCATAAAGATAGCGGCATTCTAGTGGTAGAGCGGCAGCTGAAATAAGGGGACTTTTGGGTCCTGTTATCTCGAAAACTATCGATTTTTCGAAATAAATTACATGGACCATTTTTGTAAACTTTTTTTCGCTTGAAAGCATCCCCAAAGACCTAAGAATTGCGCCACAGGGGAAAACTGTACAGATTTATTTTTTGGACTACAAGTCAATACTTCGAAAATAGATTAAAAGGTCACAAATACGACAAAAAGAACGCTACTGCTTTGACCAACCATGAAGAGGATGAAAATCTTAAATAGGAATTTAAAAATACTAAGATTTTAAAATATGAAACTAATTTAGAAAAAACGGGAGTTTTTCAAAATGATAGCTATACAGAAATCCAAACATTTAATAAACAACATAAAAGACGTAAACAATTTTATTAGTATGTCATTCCATTCTTACTGTGCCATACTCTATTCAGAGTGTAGGCGCCCTTTCGCATATATCTGTGTTGCAGTTGGTAATTCCAATTCCAATTTCCAAATGCTTTATTTATAAATTTGTATTTAACATTTTCACCTATAACTATACATAAATCTATTTATATGCTGCAGATATACTGGCCCACCGGCTTAACGTGCCACCAGAAGCACATGTGAGAGGATTTACTGGGCAGAAATATTGCGTTAATATGTGTATTACATCTTTTAACTAAGACTTCTCGCAAATGGTTGAATCTATCTTTTTGAGGTACGGAAAGCTTTTTTACTTAAAATTGTCCGTTCTTTTGTGATTCTTTACTAAGATTTAGAAAAAAACGTAGCACAAAGAAGCTTTTATGATCGAATACTCCCTACATTTAAAAACCTACCCTTTGTCATTACTTTAATTTTTTGTGTCATTAAATTCTGCTTAATTTTTTTACAAATTCACGTAATTTTATTTAATTTATGGCATTAAATAAATATAATTTAAAAACGAACAAGATTAGAAGCGTGTAATTTTTGATAAATAATATGACCAATAACAACACTTTTTTAGTTTTTTAACTTTTGTGGGCTACCTGACTCCTTGAATAAAAAAAATACGGATTTTTTATTCCTAACAGAAAAGGCACAGAAGCTGAAAAGGACAGCTTTACAGGTCAAAATAATTTATTTTCTAAGAGGTTTACAAGAGTTTCCGGAACATAGCAGATAACCTTATAAGAGAAAGATGTCAAATAAAATTATTTTCACTTTAACATTTTTTACCTAAAATAGGCTTTGTAGGATATGTATTTTAATATTATGCTTTTGAATAACATAACCGCACAAAAAAAGAAAAATGGTCTGTTTTTTACATGCGATGTATAATATTATAGTATTTTGCACGAAAAAATACCAGCAAAAATACAGAAAATGGGTTTTATTTTTCCAAATAAGTAATAATTAAAAAACGACCATGAAAATAAAAATCCACATGCAGAATGTACGTGTTCTGTGACTTTTTTTTCCTAACCTTAAAATCAACGCTAGAAATCAAAATTTCTTTAAAATTAACCGATTTACTTCAAATTTTGTGTACGGAGATTTTAAGGGTCGCTTATCACGAATCCGAATCAATCGAATCAAATAATTTTTAAAAATCTGTCCGCCATTTTAGATCCACCATTTTAGTTTTTGCAAATCTGAACCCGAACTTGTGATCAGCATTACCTTTGCATAAATTACCAAAAAGCTAAAAATTTACATGAACGTTAGGGATACCATTATAATGAAATTGTAAAAAGTCCCTATCGATCCCATGGGTGCAAAAAAATTTATACAGGGTCAAAGTTCGCGAAAATGGTTTTTTTTTATTTTTTAGTGAAACGGTTAGTTTTATGATAAAAATAGTGTTGACAAATATTGTAGATCATGCAATTGTCCACAAAAATT
Organism: Listronotus oregonensis; assembly: GCA_019359885.1. NCBI lineage: Eukaryota > Metazoa > Arthropoda > Insecta > Coleoptera > Curculionidae > Listronotus > Listronotus oregonensis. Next base: position 265,683 of record JAHBCN010000056.1, read on the forward strand.
GTTTTTATACTTTTTTTCCTAAAATTTACTATTTTTTGAGAAAAAGCTATTCTAAAATTTACTAAAGTTTTATTCTCCATACTATGCACACGTAGTGTACTGGATGCGTGATTTTCCCAGTAGGCCTATTCCATAGCCTATTTTATTAAATCCTAGTAGATTAAAGGGTCCTCTTATTCAATATTTTTCTCTTTATCTTCTTCTTCTTTTTCTTCTTTCCTTTCTCCATCTTCTTTTTCTTCTTTTTCTTCCTGAGTTGATGTAAATTGTTCAAACAGCGATACATCAGTTGTTCTGTCCCGTCGTTAATATAAGGATTTTCTCCTGTTAGAGATTTAACATTTGAACACGACTGGCCTTGACAACTGGTGCATGCTGGTAAACAAAATAAACCAGCTTTTTGGCAGCCGCATTGATCCGAATCTAGTCTTTGTGGTCACCCTTTTTAATTCTTACCAAGCCACACTTGAACTTGATAATTTACCCGATAAAAATTTTTTTGCACATGTTTTTAATTTCAAGTAAGTTTTTTTCAAAAGTAAAGCAACCTAACTTATCTATGCAAGTAACTTTTTTTGGAGCCCCATATACTGTAGGTAGGTAGGTAGGTTTAAAGTGAGTGGGTATAACACCCTTCCACCGTGACCGATCGGTCTATTGTGGCTCACACCTTTTTATATTTCTCCCACCAGGTCCAGACTCCTAATAAATCTGATGATTCTGTTGGGAGAGAGATCTTTCACCTCCCCCGGCAACAAGGTGTCATTGCCGAGGATTGCGAATCTTAGTCGTGCCATTGCTGGACACGAACACAGTATGTGTTCTGCCGATTCATCCCCCTCCATGCACATGCGGCATTCGACGTCTTCCGCTAGGCCGATCTGGTGCATGTAGTATTTTAATCTGCAGTGTCCCGTGTACAGTCCCACTGGAGTTTTAAGGTGTACCCTTGATTGCTCCAGTAGTTTGACAGTACATTGTTGGTTTGGTGGGCTTATGAAGGCCTTCGAGTGTCTGAGACCAGGACCCATATACTGTAGGAAGAAAGCGAATTCCGTGTGTATTTATAGTTTCTGGAATAGAGTTGATACCTTTAAAAACTTTAGCAGATGTAACTAAGTTTGTTTTTCAAATAATTTAAAAGCTGTTGTTTTACCCCTCCGAAACATTGCAGAGTTTGTATCACAGCCTGATCTTTTTTTATTAATGCAGACAAATCAGTAAAATACTTGCCAAGTAAAAAAAAGTGGAACAAAATTGTGGACAGAACTTGGTCTGATTTTGGATCTCAGTGCATTAAGAGGCTTAGATTTTTGGGTAGAAACTTGACCCTTATTTTATATTTTCTTTTTTTCTGAGTTCAATGAATAAAAAAATGCATTTTTTAGTAGACTTTAATCTGAAGCTAGAACCCAACCTGTAAAGTAAATATGAAGTACGCCAATTGCTAATTTTAATTTTCCTTAAATTGCGCCTGTTTTAAAGTATGATAGATACAATGGTCACAATTGTGACCTCAGAAATTCAGGTTCTATCAGATTGCAAACTTCTGAACTACCACCAAAATAACCGATATAACCGCCCGTCTTTTAGGGCGTTCCGAGTAAAAAATGTGCAATTTTTAAAATGTGTTCTTTACTACTACCTAAAACCAACTCTCATACCAAATTTCAAGTTTCTTCTCCATCGGAAAGTGCCATACAATTTTGATGAGTCAGTGAGTCTGTCATTCCTTGAAAATTTGATAACTTAAATAAATTGTAAATAAGAGTCAGAACTGGCTCAAATCGGGTCCTCGGGGGTTTTTGAGGTCGCTGATTACGATTATGATTTTTAAATTGACCCACAGCCAACCTGGAACTCAGGAACGCCGATGAACGTCATCTCCGAGAAACTCTCCCAAAATTCACGCGGGGAAGGAGAAAAACTCCCAGGGGGTTTTTAGGTCGCTAAATTCAAATATGGCATCGGCGAACACCCTTCGGACACCTGATGCGTCCGAATCTAGACATGGACGTCATCTCCGAGAATTTTCCTGACAATATCGACAAAAACAACCCAAAAATCATTGAGCGGGGGTTTTTCTGGAGCGCTAAATTCAAATTTTACGTCGAAAACTATCCCCTGAACACCAGGTGCACCGGAACCTGGCCCTGGACGCCATCTCCGAGGGTTTTCCTGACGCACCAGGTGTCCGGGCCGTTTTCGACGTAAAATTTGGAGTCAGCGCCCTAAAAAACCCCCGCTCAATAATTTTTGGGTTGTTTTTGTCGATATTGTCAGAAAAATTCTCGGAGATGAGGTCCAGGTCTAGGTTCGGGCGAACCAGGGGTCCGGGGGTATTTGCCGATGCCATATTTGAATTAAAAACCCCCTGGACACCGAGTTTTTCTCCTTCCCCGCGTGAATTTTGGGAGAGTTCCACGAAGATGACGATCATCGATGTTCCTGAGCTCCAGGTTTGCTGTGGGTCAATTTGAACATTATAATTGTGATCAGCGACCTCAAAAACCTCGACATGAGCCAGTTCTGACTCTTATTTACAAAGTTATCAAATTTTCCAAAATGCGTCTTGGCTGCAGCAATGCAATTTCCGGTTTGTACATCCCGGAAATTACGGGGGAATTTTACTAATAATTTTTGCAAGCGAATGCAAAAAACCGCATTTCGATCCGACCTGCGAAAAAAAATGGAGAACTTTTTTGCTTTATTGCCTCGACTAAGTTTAAAAAAGAAAAAATTATTTACACCCTTGTCGCACACACTTGTCGGTTAGAATGCCTCTTCATATAACCGTTTTGCTTGCTTACAATTTCCAAAGGCTCTGGGCTACACATTACGAATATTAGCTTGCTCTTTATAGGTGTAAATAATTTTTTGCTTTTAAAAACTCATCAAGCACATTAAACATAAAATGTTTTATTAATGTAAAATCAGGCAGTAAAACAAGTTAAAATTGGCCTGACGATGCCGGTTAAAGTTTTTAAGATAAGATTTTTTTTACTTTGTTCTTTCTGAATTTTAATTTAAATTTAGGAACGAAACGTGGCACAAGGGAGTCTTAATGACAAAACATCTTCTACCTATAAAAACCGAGCCTTTATCAGCGGTATATTAATTTGTTTCTTATATCATTAAATTCTACACGAAATTTTATACAAATTTGTAAAATGTTTATCAAAACATATTTTTTTAGCACTTGTTATTTAATGTAAACCGTTTTTATTACTAATTCGAAGTGTTAAAAGTACAATTTTAAGGCACAAATGTAAAAAGTTTGCAGAATGAGCGAAGCGAGTTCTGCAACTCACATGAGTCTTTTAAAACGTACTTTTAAAACAAATCTCATAAAATATTTTTTCTACAAACGCAATAATGCAGTTAAAAATAAAATATTTCAAAAATTAAAAGATATAGTTTAACATAGCATCGTATATAAAAATTATTGAAGTTTGCATTTATTAATGAATTCTAACAACCGTTGTTGATGCTGGTTGGTTACGACATGTTTACTTCAAATTTGATACATTGTGTCAGTTTAAGCCAAGGAAGTTTAAAGGTGTATGGAAGCCAAATGCTATGGCCCATTCAATCAAAAAATGTCCAGCCCAGTATGAAAATAACTGTCAGAGTTGGCCCCGCCGATTCTGCGCAATAACAAAATTCCACGAAGTAATTTAATGTGTTGCCTACTTACACACTGATAAATCAGTGTGAAGTTAGCCAACAAATTATAGTTTTATGAGAGCCGGAGTACCGTTTTTTGGATTGATAAAAAACCTTCTTATTTTAGTGATTAGTGTTTATTAAATTGTGACTATAATTTTGTGTTTATTGTTTGTTACTTATAATATCGTAACAAAATGACTAGAGGTTGTATGGTTTTGTCTTGCAAATCCAAGGGTAACATACCTGTCTTTTTAACTTTAGGTAAGTATTTCTTATATTTAAATTAGTTGCTTCTTATAGGACGTAACGTTAGGTAACCGAATAAATAATAATATATCAATTATGAATAATAGAAAATGAAAATTTCATAGGAAATATTAGTGAGAAAAGTAAGGCAATCTTAACTATCTTTTAGATGATTTCCACAATGTTAGTGTATTTCTGTGGATTATTAAAAAGAAATAAGATTTACATTTAGGTACTTTTATTTCATTTAATAATTTAGTACACTCTTTTAAAGGATCAATATTATTGATTACTGGGCAGACCAGGCAAATTTAATATATACAGGTCCCTCTAATTGAATGAAAGGAAGTACAATTTTATGTTAAAGTTCCTTTTTGCTTTTTCTGTATTTGTTTGGTAATTGTCTCGAAAGTTGCCTCCTCTCCGATTTTGACCAAATTTGGTATACAGGGGTTTTTTTGGGGCGCTGATTACGAATCTGAAAAAAAATTTGGCAATGTTTCGTTTTCGAGATATTCATCATCAAAATTGAAAATCAAACTAACCTTATTTACACTATTCCTCCTTCTTTTTGCACAAAATTCTTGATTTTTACACTAAATTGGCACACAATATTTCACAAACATCTTTTAAAAACTTGTTTTTATGTTTATTTTACACCTTTTTTACACTTTTATTTTTTAAGCAAATAAGGCTGCTGCCTTTGAACTTAAAAGTTCGCAATTTAATGGAAAAAAAATTAAAATAAATAAAAATACAAGGTTTTAAAAGGTGTTTATAAAATATTGTGTGCCACTTTAGTGTAAAAATCAAGAATTATATACAAAAAGAAGGGAGAATATAGTGAAAATGAGGTTAGTTTAATTTTCAACTTTGATGATGAAGATCTCGGAAACGAAACGTTGCTGAAAAGATATTTTTTCAGATTTGTAATCAGCGCCCCAAAAAACCCATGTATACCAAATTTGATCAAAATCGGAGAGGAGGCAACTTTCGAGACAATACCATTTGTTTAAAAATAAATTAGATTTTTGGTTTCTTAATCTTGCATTATCAACTTTTTAAGCTCGACATACTGTACACACATAATATTTAACGGATACTGTTACAATGGGTACTCAGGTACCAAAGGTTACTAAACATTTTTAACCACTGTTATTCTGTCTCATGAATGTTTGTTATTAGTGAAAAGTATATGCCTAAAAAGCAGTTATAAAAATTTTCACTTTTTAATGTACAACCAGAATCTTAGGATTAGATTAAACATATTTACACTATCTTGCCCTTCTTTTATCACAAAATTGGTGATAAGTACATAATACTATCATACAATGTTTGAAATTTATTTTAAAAATTCGTTTTTTTATTTATTTACAAAGATTTTTGGTAAAAATACAAAACTTCCAAAAATATCGACCATTTAAATAGAAGGCAGTATCTTCGGGCGCCATCTATTCTTTTCATATTATTAGATGATATAAAATCCAATATTACACAATAATTTTAAATATTCTATAGTAGTATCCTTTAATAACCAACAATTTTGTGGAAAAAATAAAAAAAAAACAGTGAATGTTGGAATTTGACATTTGATGATGTCAATTTTATAGATAGCAACAAAGAATTATGGAAATCCGGCCCTGACCTACTATTCATTGCGCAAATTCCGCGGGGCCAACCCCCCTATTCCCGCTGCCCTGCACGCCTGGACAATTTTGTTCTACAGTATTGGGCTTCCATACACCTTAAAACTTCCTTGGTTTAAGCTTGTTTAAGATTTTACTTAAAAGCAACTTAAAATTAAAGAAAATGTAGGAGAAAGTATTGGTTGCATCGATCCATTAATAGATAAGATAAATAAAGCGGCCATCGCTGGATTTACTGCCCAGGAAATCTCGTTTACAATATAATATAGCCTACAATAAGTTTATGAATTGGTGTTAGAAGAAAGATGTTGCTAGAAAATATACCGAAAATATATTTCTTGCGTATTTTAGGCAAAAGCGAAGATTTGAAAAGCATTATTGTTATGGTCGACTTATTCAACTATCAAAGCTATGTGACGCATAAACAATTACGTGGATATCAATGATTTTTTAAGCCTATAACTTATTTAAAGCGTCAAGGAGAGGAATGCCAGCTCAAAAAACGAAAGATTCTCAGCATAGCAAAATTTGACCAGTTTTTGAACTATGCACCTGATGATGAATACCTTCTAATGAAAGTAGTTACCATTTTGGGAATTTTTCGTGCCTGTCGCAGGGAGAGTCAGTTGACTCTTGACAATTTGGAAGATATGGGCATTTCATTGATGATGATTCGCATACGAGATACTAAAACCAAGGTACCACTAAATTTCACTATCGTTGAAATATTTTATTTGGATTATTATCGAAAGGATATGGCTTTTCGTCCAGCAAATGTAGGACATCGGAGTCTTTTCATAAAATACGCGAAAGCTAAATGTATCCAAAATCCCCTCGGAATTAACTCTTTTCGAAAAATCCCTGCTGCTATAGCAATATTTCTGCAGTTTCCAAATCCGATTCTCTACACGGAGAATTGTTTTCGCCGTTCTTCAGCGAGTTTACTTGCCGATGCTGGAGCAAATTTGACTACAATTAAGAGGCACTTACAGTGAAAACAAGGGCAGCAGATCGAGCCTCAACGTCGACTGAATGCGGTTTTTTTTGTTCAATTCACCTCAACTACGGGGAATGCTAGAACTGGGAAGAAATTTGTTTTTCAAATTGTTTAAATTGTACAATTAATATTAATGTAAGTAAATAAACAAACGTTGACGTAACCTTTTAAAATTTGACATTTCATCTTTACACTAGTGCTTTAAAATGTTACTTTAAGACACTAGTGCTTAAAAGTAACATTTTTAAGGCATCTATATAGTGTTAAAAATTGAATTTTTAACACGTTTGTAGAATAAACTTTTTTTTCCTATTTAAAAAAAAAGGATACTGCTTTAAAGTATACGTTTACTTCCTTAACACCCTGTAATAAATAAAAAATATAAAAAATAAATAAGAGTGATTTGGTTCAATTAATTTAACTATATTCTTATAAATAAAATTATTTAAGGAAATTAAATGTTCAGAATATTTTTGGACGTTAAATTGTTCAGTTTTCTCATTACCTGACTTTTTACCTTTTAACGCTTTTTGTAACGAAATAATAACATTAAAAAATGTAAAGCAATAAGAACAAATACTGTATAAAATACGCGTCAGATTTCATAAGAACACAAGAGTCTCTTAAAATAACATTTCCTTAATATTCTTGCTAAATGAATCATTTACTACAAAAATGCTAATAAATTTAGATGGTTTGATTTTATCTTATATTCCATTTTTGTGATTTAAAGTTAAACATTCCTGGAATTTTACGTTTCTCATTAATTTAGTTTATAATTTAAATATTTTTTTGTTTTAATATTTTTATAAAACCTATATTTTTATCTAGTAAACAACCGCAAGCGCTGGAATCAAATAAATTTTATTTGAATATTTTGGATTAAAAGATATATATCATTAATTTAAGTAGAAAGCAAAATAAATTATAAGTATAAATTTAAGTTACCTATTTTTAAAAAACCAAATTTGAATTAATATTTATATAAGAATTTAATAATTCTTTTTTAAAATTGTTTGAATGGAAAACCACACTTCTTAAAATTAATTTATATTTTGTAAATATAAAAAAGAACTTCTTTTTTTTAATACAGTTTAAAAACATTTTAAGAGATAAATATTTGAATATTCTCAATTTTAGGCTTATAAGTTTAAATTAGGCTATTTACGCTATTAAGCCAATAAGCCTGGTAGCTATCTGGCTAAAAAAGCATTCTAAGCATTCTTTGGAATAAAACCCTTAAAGTGCGTTTCCTATGGGGCGGCTGACGCACGCGGCTGCCGCACAGCGTCTGATGCCTAGTACTGCTCATGTGACAATTCATTTATCCGTTTCTTTTCGAGCCTGAACCGCCTGCGGCTACAGACGCCGCGGCCCACCCCTCTAGAGGCAGTCAATCGTCAGCCGCCAATTTTTCTTGAGGAGTGATAGGATATGGATATCTATTCGACGACTATTTGGTTAGATCTTCTTTTATCAAGTCCAGTATATAATTAAACTGAGCAATGTTTGATCTAAAAAATTGCCTAAATTTCTCTTCATCTTTCAATAAATCTTTATTTATTAAAGTTTGAAAAAAGCCTTCGTCAGTTCTGGTTTTAAATAATGGATGAACTTGTTCATTTTCTTTGCACATGCTTTTCAGTAAAATTTCTTTGTCCTCAATTTCTTCTTATAGTAAATCAAATAAAAATATTTTTTTGTATCATTCACGTCTACACTTTATAGGAAACGGGTGTACTGGCGTCAGCCGTTTGCGTCAGACGCTGCGCGGCAGCCGCGTGCGTCAGCCGCCCCATAGGAAACGTACCTTAATAGTCCAAGCGGCAACCATCGTAAAAGGGGGTGACCAGAATAGGTAGGAAAATAGGCTTTATTACTTTTTGTATATTAGGCAAGTAATAATCATATACAAGTAAAGTCCAATTTTTCTTAAATATTTTATTCCAATTTTTTGTAAAATTAATGTATAGGACATAAGTACAATGTTCCATTGAATGATAAAAATTAAATGCTTTTTATATGTAATGAAGCTGACAACAAAGAGAAAATATTATCTTCTGCTGCTGATCCATTCTAAAAATTTTGTTTATTTATTACAATAATAAAAAGAACCATTTTTCACAAATATTAAGTTACAGCTTTTAAAAAACTATAGAACTAGTCGAGGAAACGTAGCACAAAAATAGGCCTTACGAGGGATTTTTTTGTGCAGTAGGATGGATTTGAATGCGGTTTTTTGCATTTGATTCATATGAACGTCTACAAATTTTGTGAACAAATTTAATTAATGGGAAATGAAAAACTGCATTTGTACAGTAGAAAAATGGTATTTTTAAAATGTATTTAAAAGTTTGCAATTACAAAAAATTTATAACTAGGTAGATAATGATGGAAATGGGCCCGAATTTGTTATCCGGGGGTTTTCGAGGTCGCTAAATACGAATATGAAATTATCAAGGGCCTACGGAGTACCTGGTGTGCGCTAAGAATGGTGTAAAGTAGTCTTCTGAAGTTTTACGACAATTTCTCCTAATAACAGCCCAATTTTGTTACTCGGGGGTTTTCGAGGTCGCTAAATACAAATATGATATTGACAAGGACCTGCGAAATACCTGGTGCGCGCTAAGAATGGTGTAAGCGTCGTCTTCTGGAGTTTTATGACAAATCTTCCTAATATCAGCCCAATTTCCTTTCTCAAGAGGTTTTAGTTGTTGCTGAACCCAAATATGGCATGGGCAAGGGCCTGCGGAGACCTGGTGCGCGCCAAGAATGGCGTAAGCATGGTCTTCTGAAGTTTTACGAAAAATCCTTTTAATATTAGCCCAATTTTGTTACTTGGGGGTTATTAAAGAAGTAGAAGAAAGCAGTGAAAGTGATGAATGAATTATTTTTAATATGTATTAAACTTTCAAAAAAAAAATTTTTTTTGTACTAAAATATTATTTAAACAATTTTATAAATGAATACTATAAGCAGAAATTATAATTTTTAACTTTCCAGAATACCAAACTTTTCGAGCACCGGGTACCTCGAAGGCCATGATCCAGCACCGGGTACTGGAATACGACGTTTACACCATTCTTAGTGCGCACCGGGTACTTCGCAAGCCCCCCACTGACCACAAAAACCCCCCGAGAATCAAAATTGGGCTAATATTAGTAGGATTTGTCATACAACTCTAGAAGATGACGTTTATACCATTCTTAGCTCGCACCAGGTACTCCGCAGACCCTTATCAATATCAGATTCGTGTTTAACGACCACAAAAACTCCTTGAATAACAAAATTGGGCTAATATTAGGAGGAAGACTCCAGAAGACGACGTTTACACCATTCTTAGCGCGCACCGGGTATTTCGCAGGCCCTTGTCATTATCACATTCGTGTTCAGCGACCTCGATAACCCCCAAGTAACAAAATTGAGCTGATATTAGTAGGATTTGTCGTAAAACGACACAAGACGACGTTTACTCTATTCTTAGCGCGCACCAGCTATTTCGCAGGTCCTTGTCAATGTCATTTTAGTGTTCAGCGACCTCGAAAACCTCCAAAGTAACAAAATTGGGCTGATATTAGGAGAAATTATCCTAAAACTCCAGAAGACGACTCTTACGCCATCCTTAGCGCGCACTTCGTAGGCCCTTGATAATATCATATTTGTATTCAGCGACCTCAAAAACCCCCGAGTAACAAATTCGGGCCTATTTCCATCATTATTTACCAAGTTATAAATTTTTTATAATTAAAAACTTTGAAATGCATTTCAAAAAGGCATTTTTACAATGCACAAATGCAGTTTTTCATTTCCCATTAATTAAATTTGTTCACAAAGTTTGTAGACGTTCATATGAATCGAATGCAAAAAACCGCATTCAAATCCATCTTACTGCACAAAAAATCCCTCGTGCAATTCTTTGTTTCCTCGACTAAACCATTTCATTCTTCTTTAGAATAAGGAATAAAATTATATTTTTTGTTACTCTATCACGCGATAAGAAATGATCAGAAAATTATTTAAAAAATTAAGAATTAATAGAGAAAAACAAAAAAACTCGCGCTTAACGAGTAGCAACAAAGGACTTCATTAATCGTGGTCTGACAGAATTTTGTTTAAGTAGTAATGTGCCAAACCAATTCAATTTAAAAGAGGGATAAAAACCAAATATTTTGATGTTTAACTTTTTCTTATACCCTATATAGAAAATTTATCATTGCAATAAATATTTTGAGGTTGGTCTGGCGGTTGTGTTAAGAAGGGGGTGCAAGACTTAATTTTTTTACTTTACTGATTAAAACTTCTTTCAATAGTAAAACATTGTACTTATGTCTTATACATCAAGGTCAAAATTTATTAAACATTTCACCACAAATTTTTAAAAATAAAGTGTACGCCAATGTTTTACTTTTTTGATAATATGCAAAAAGTAAGGTAGAATACGTTTTCTTCTAATACTTGTACTCCTTTTTTATAAATACAATTGTACTTAATTATTGTAAATAATTAAAAACCGTTTTTTTAACGGGTCATAACTTAAAAAAAGAATGTATATGTTTACTTTTAAAACATTTTCTATCAACAAAAGTAAGTAACAAAGTTATTTTTTTAACGATACCTATAAGGTAAATAAAATAAAAAAAGAAATGATCAAAATATTGTTGGACGTCTAATTGTTCAATTTTCTCATTACCTGATCCTTTACTTTGTAAAGCTCTCGAGATCGAAATAATAACACATAAGGCCTGGTAATTTCATTAACGGATAAAATTATTTTCCGGATAATTTCCATAATAACAATTGTTGTAATAATTGTAACCATGGAAATTATTCGGACAATAAAGTTATTCGTTGGTGAAAGTACCAGGCCTAAAAAATGTAAAACATTATGTATAAATACAGCACGAAATACGCCTAAAATGTCACAAAAACTCAAGAGTCTCCGGAAAACCTAATATTCCCGGAACACTTGTCACGTTATCTTATTTAAAATTTACTTGATATATTTGACTTGAAATATTAAATATACGCAAGATTGTGTCATTCCCTACGTAATATATGCCTATAAGGGACACACAATTCATACTGAACTACTTATACTTGACTCAAATTTCATGCATTGAAATGCTTTATAGACACGAGTGTCATTAGCCTTATTTACACAGGGTGGACCAAGTTTTTAGTTCACGGTTTAAATGTCGTCACGCGTCTACTAGAGTAGATCAAGCTGGGGTTTTGGGAATTTCTTTCAGCAATAATATCTTAATTACAATATGTAAATACAACCTAAACCGACGCAATTTTTCTGAATTCTAAGTAGAACTAGTGCATAATAACATTTGTAAGATCACTGATCGGAAAATACTATCCATCCCTAAACCAACACTTCCTTACTTCCACACCCAGGGTCTTCACCAAAATGTCAATATTTAAGAAGGTAATTTTTGGTTTCATTTTAAGAAGAAAACTTTATATGAACGTATGTCCTAAACGCCTAAACTTTTGAGATACAGGGTGGTAAAATTTAAAAAAATAAATCATTTATTATTAATATCTGTAATACCTTTTTAGATATTTTAATGAAATTTGGTACACATGTACTATGTATCAAGAGGCATTTTTTAGTGTACCCCTTTTTTTTATTTTCACCAGTGGCGTTCGTACGGAATTTGACCTGCCTTTTTTGGCAAAATTATTTTTGAAATCCCCAATCATTTCTAGACAATGTTGATCACTTGATTTTTTTTAATCCAATCCACGGTTTTCGCTTAAAAAAATAAAAACCTCTTTTTTGCATGATCCTAACGATATCGGGAAACAATATTACCACGCAAAGAAATATCTAGATTTAATTTTTCTAGGTGAAAACCATGGGTCGGACTAGAAAAATTAGGAGCAGATTTAATCTCTTGATTTTTTTTAATCCGAAACAAATTATTTCTAGATATTTCTTTGCGTGGTGATAATGTTTACCGATATTGTTATGATAATGCAAAAAAAAGGTTTTTATTTTTTTAAGCGAAAACCGTGCATCAAATTAAAAAAACAGTGATCAACTTTGCTTAAAAATTACTGGTGATTTCACATATACTTTTTGTTTTAAGAGGAATCAGTAGTGTACTATCAATGTCTGCCAAAATTGAAAGGTCAAATTCCGTAATAAACAGCACTGGTGAAATAAAAGAGAAATATGATACCCCAAAAAATGCTTGATACAAAGTACATGTATGCCAAATTTTATTCAAATATATAAAGTGGTTTTAGTTTGTTTTATTTAGGTACTGTTTTTACTTTTTGAAAATGGACCTTGGTCGGGGGGTATGCGGGCTGACCTGTCCAGCCCTATTGAACCCTATGAACTTGAGATCGCCTGCAACAAAAAGAAGAAAAACCCCAAAAAAATAATTTCGTTTGGGAAGTCGCAGTTAAAATTGAAACTAAAATAAAATTAAACTAAATTTTAAGAAATTTTGTCTAAAAGAAATTCTGAGCTTTAATTTTAATGATTTTGTCATAAGAAATTATTGATTTGGTTAGAAAAATAGCAGAAGGTTTGGCTTTTAACTTTTTTAAGTTTACCTGAATTTACTAGCATCAGCATAGGTAACATGTATTATTTAAACTAAGCAATATTGATGCTACAATCTGTCTTTATTTAATAAATAATGCACTTTCCTTTATTTTACGTTTTTATGAACAAAAAATAAAATAAAGGAAAGTGCATTTGTTTTATTAAATAGCATTGCATAATATCTTTAGTTTAAATAATACATGGTTACCTATGCTGATGCTGAAGTAAATTCGGGAATTAAAATCAATTAAACACCATACCACCCACCTTCTGGTCTTTTAAATACTATACATACCCAGTCCAATAACCTATTGTCACTTATGACAAAACGTCATTAAAAGTTCAAAAGCTATCAGAATTTCCTAAGTTTTGAGACCTAAAATTTCTTAAAATTTAGTTTAATTTTTGTTTAGTTTCAATTTGATAACGGTGGCCGACTTGCCACCGAAACGTAGATTAATATTTGTGATTTTTGGGTTTTTGGGGGTTTTTCTTCTTTGTTGCAGGCGATCTGCAAGTTCATAGGGGTTCAATAGGGCTGGACAGGGTCAGCCCGCATACCCCGGGACCCGGACCAAGAGGGTCCCATTTTCCAAAAAGTAAAAAGGCGAGTAACCCAAATAAAACAAACTAAAACATGGATCCGCCACAAAACTATAGAACATATTTATATAAAGTGGTATTACAGATATTATTAATAAATGATTTATTTTTGAAAAATTTATCACCCTAAATGTCAAAAGTTTAGATGTTTAGGACATACGTTCATATGAAGTTTTCGTCTTTAAATGGACCCAAAAATTACCCCCTTAAATATAAACATTTAATTAGAAAACACCCTGTATAATGAAAACAAGGTTAGGTGCTGATCATATGGTAAACTATTATTTTGGTAATAGAGTTAAACCGACTTAAATTGATTCACAAACTAGGTTGGTGTAAACATTTGTGTACTAAGAAAAATAAGTAATCGATTTAGTCCATAGACCTTGTTGGTCATTGCGGTGTAAATTAGGCTAAAATCACATGTTTTAGGTATTAACTTTTAAATAAAATATTAAAATTACTTTTATAAACATATATGAAATTAAATATAGCAAATATAATATAAACAATTGTCACTGAATGCAATTCATACCTGTCAAAATTCAAAATTTCAAAGACAGCATTTTTTCATCAATGGGCTTGCAATTATTTGGTTTTATTAATTAATATTACCACTGTTTTTCAAGTTTTAATAAGTAAAGAAATTAAAATGTATGAGCTCTTTGGAATGAAACTATTGTTATTAAAATTTTTGTATCTACATTGTTTTAACATTTAGACATGATAAAAATAAATAAGATATTTGGATATTTCATTTAAAATAATAAAACTGATCTTCTGTGTAACTATAAAAATATTTTATTTTATAGATTTATTTTTTTTTTACTTTAAAACAATGCTTTCATAAGTGACACATTTTATAGATATAGATTGGTTATTTTTGTTTATTAAACACGTTTGGAAGAATAATTCAAGTTTCTGTCTTTGGTTTTGTAATGATTTTAGAATACTTTTTTTTAATAGTGTATAAACACATTATTGTTTCTATTATTTCGTACCGAATTGTTACTTTTAAAGTATTTTTATTGGCAGTTTGCCAACCTTATAATCAGTGGCGGACTTAGGATTTTCAAATTTTTTATCTAAAACAGGTGATATATTTTTTGGAGCTTCATACCCTAAAGGCTTAAAAGAGGGGCTAAAAAAGTTTATACGAAAAATTCGTTTCATTCACAAACGTCATTTATATTAGAAAATATTACCAAATAAAATACGGTAAAACAAAAAATGCTCATGCGCATGAGGCGTGCTACGCCGCGGAGTGTGTGAGGGAAAACGGAGCGCGGTGAGTGTAATGTGATGTGATGTAATAAAGTAGGACTAGGGGGGGGGGCAATAGTCCGGGAGAACAGAAAAAAAAACATACCGCCAAATTCGTGTGGACTAGTACTTGTAAGGCTAACAGTGACACGGAATCTATAAATACCCTTGCCTTTCGCAAATCGAGAAAATCGTCAGAAGATGGTCAAGAGGATCACATCGACCTAGATACCGGGAGAATGCCGCCTCATAGTAAGATCGGCCTCCCAGGTTTAATATTCGATTTTAATTCCGGTTCTTAATACTTCGGAGGAAGTTAATATTTTTGTTTAGTTATTTTTGTTAAAGTATTTAATTATTCTTTGCGAAAGTCGCTGCCATTTATGGATTTCGTTTCTGGTTATCGAGGCGAAGTGGCGAACGTGGTTTTGGAGCACGTAGAGATGAAATTTGGAGTTTTATTTTGGTAATATTCTTTTTCAAGAATACCCTATTCTTTTTAGGATACTAAGCAGCCGTACCCGGAGGTAGTACCGTCTCTTAGTAAGCTCGACGCTCCGTGGTGTTTTCCTTTTTAGGAAATTTTAAAGAAAATCATACTTCCTTTTCAGGAATTTATAGAAAATCGTATTTTACCCGGTGTCTGCCGTCTCTTAGAAAGCTCGGCGTCCCGGAAGCTTCAGGAGGTTGATCCGTCTCACAGTAAGCTCGACCCTTCTCAATGATTTTATTTTACAGCCTGGAACGGAGGATGCTACCGTCATTGCACTAAGATAGACGGCGCCTTCGTTTCCCATCAATTTGGAAGAGACAATACATCGGGACTTAGTGCTAAAAATAGCACAAATTGGGATTATTTACTTTAACTTTAATTTAGTACGGGATACCCGAGAATACCGAAGCCCGGGGTATGTTATTTAGCAAGGGAAAGGATCAAGGCCTCCATTGGGACTAAATTCAGGGAAAACATTAGATGGTGAACTTGGAAAAAACCAGGAAAACCTGGAATAACTGGGAAAACTTAGAATTATTTCAAGGATAAAGGTTATATACCTGAGACCACCAAGGCCCAGGTCGGGATTAAACAATAAGGGATCATTACGGGAATTAAATGAAACATTAATCCAGAAAGGACACAGCTTGTGATAGGATAAAAAGGGGACAAACGGGATTTCAAGAATTATTTTAAATACAATTAATTAAACAAGGGACGTCACCCAGGGCCACCAGGGCCCAATTAACATTTACCTTTAATCCCCGGGATAAGGAACCATTTTACAAACATTTCAAGGGTGGTACCCAACGGTCCAGGAATAGAATGGGATTAAGGGAGAAACACCTATCGTGAATTTTTCTAATTTAAAACTTATAATATTGGAGTCATCATATCAAGGGATACCAAGGCCCAGATTAATCTAATTATACCTAGCAAAAACCAAGGTACCCATTAGTAAAGGTACCCAAGATGGTACTCATCGGTAGGACCTCCAGAACAAGGAAAACAATGAAAACCGGAAGGACTCCTACTAGAAATACCAGGAGCCGCGACAAGGGAGCTGCAAAGCCTCTAAACCCTAATTTAAACAGTACTGCACTTCCCGGCACGGCCGGTCCAGGAACCAACGACACTCTGAAACCAGAGCTCCCACATGGATTTCACTAGGAACTCGTGCTTACCGCCAACGAGACTGAGCTAGCTGGAAGGAAAATGCGGGCACGCAGGCTGAGTGAGGGGAATATTCCTCTAGGGCTTAGACAAGAGCCGTTAATGACCCCTCAAGCCTCGCGAGTACCGAGGAGTACCTGTGCGGGAGACAACAGCCTGGCCTACTGATACGAGATACGTGTCTGGTGACCAAGGAAAAACATCTCAAAACTTTGGTCAAATTTTAGTGTATCTAGGAAAATTATAAAAACACTCCCTAAATATTAGAAAAAAACTAACACTACTGATTACAAAAGAAATATTCTAGTGCTTACTTAAAACCAAAAATAATTAAATAAAAAGGTAATTTTAAAAAATAATTCTATTTAAAAAAATTACATTAAAATTATGAAATAATATTTTTCTACATACACCAAATTATGAAAGAAGAAGAAAATCAAGAGTAGATACAAAACAAATTACGGACCTACAACTTTTTTTGAGGTTGGTGCCAACACTTAAGAAAATAGCCACCAAATATATAAGAAAATGAAAATTGCATCTGTTTTGTATCGGATATTTCGTTTCTATTATGATTTAGTTTTATGTTCGATGTCCTTTTTGGCACTGATTAAAAAAAGGTGGCGTTTTTGTCGGATAATTTAGTGTCTGTACAGGTTGTCCCAAATTCGAGCATCATCATTGGGATCTCGGAAACTTAAAGACATACGAGGTCGGTTAAATGAAGGCAAAGTTGCGCAATTTCATGCTAAATAAAATGCTACCTTAGAGGAAAAAAATGTCGAATACTTCCGAAGACTTTCGGAAAAAAAACGAATATTCGCGATTTTATTATTATTATTATTTTTTTGACTCTATTTAAATAGATGTAACAAAATAAATTTCACATTTCTATTGCCACTTTTTCTGTTCTATAAGATATTGTTATTAGACTCACACACCGACCTTTCGTCTTTGAGCTGCCATCATCAAATTTGTTTTTTTAAATACGGTCCTGCATTTTTTATTATGAATTTAAGGAGCTTTTGGGATCCCAAAACCAATGATATATCGCACTTGTTCGAAAAATTTATATAAATGGCAATTTTCATAGGAAATCATGTATTAGAGAGAGAAAGAGATAATAGATTTTTGATAGGAAAACATTTAAATGATTTTTCCCAATAAGTGCGATATATCTTTGGATTTGGGATCATAAAAGCTTTTAAAATCCTTAATAAAAAATCCAGGATCGTATGAAAAAAACAAAGTTGATGATGGCAGCTCAATGACGAAACGTTAATGTGCAATCTAGTAACACTTTCTTGTAGAACAGAAAAAGTAGCAATAGAAATGTAAAATTAATTTTGTTATATCTATTCAAATAGAATCATAAAAAATAAAAATAAAAGTCTTCGAAAGTATTTGAATGCTTTAAACTTTTAAGGTGGAATTTTAATCAGCATCAAAATGCGCAAATTTTCCTCTATTTAACCGACCTTGTATCTCTTTAAGTTTCCGAGATCCCAATGATAAGGCTCGAATTTGGGACACCTTGTACAAAAAGTATAATTTCATAATTTTATGTTTATTTTTTTAAGTCGATTTAATGTTTTTAAATTACCTTTTTATTTCCCTGGAAGTGTAGTGCGTGTATGCGTGTGCATACAAGCTATTTTTTTATTAAAATGTTAGAAATTAAATTAACTTAAAATTTTAAGTAACGTTAAAAATAGCAATTTTAATATGGGACTCCGCTTAAATTTAAAAATCTGGTATTATTCAATTTAAATAAAATCAAATATTGATTCGACTTAAATAAAAATGAGAAAAGCCTTTATTATTCCATTAATTTTAAAAAATCCTTTTAAGTTTCCTAATAAAAAATCCGTGGTCCTGTGTGACTCTAGAGGCCGATAAAGCTATGATCGCATTCGATAAGGGTTGCTAGAGTTGGCAGTTATGGCTCTGAAAGTAGAAAAGATATAGCTTAGGCTATAAACTTCCTTTTTTCCGACGAAACAAAACAAAATCCATTTAATACATTATGTATATTATACTACAATAAAATATATAATGCGAAATGAAGATATTTTAATACGTTTAGCCAATAATATCTAGTAAAGTATAATTCATATAATGTGTGTTTTTACTTTATTAATAAACAAGCTGACCCAACAGACGTTGTCCTATCTTAACCATAAGTATAGAATTTAAATTGGTATAATTAATTTAAAAAATTAAGTTTTTTAAAAAAAAGTGTTTAATATCCTAATGCTTTTCTTTAATTTTACACCTTTATAGGTATGTAGGTATTTAATTAGCGTTTGTGTGCCTAAGTGTCTTATAAAATACAGTAATAGTTTTACTTAAATTTATAGTAACAGTAAATCACAAATTAATACACTATTTCCAAGCATTATATGAAATAAAATTTTGGCCTCAAATTTTACTGAAAATCTCGTATGTGTAAAACGCCTTCAACTGAATAGTAATAGCTGCTTTTATCCAATAGAATTTAGCTTGTGTTAGTTACTGCTGGAAACCTAAGGGCTAAAGCGAAAAAAATGGATAAGATTTCCGAGAGTCCTTGTACTTAAAAGAAAAGCACGAAGTAAATATTTGTGACAACTACTAAAGTTTCACAGTTAATCGAATAACAAAATAACGCTTGGCTTGCCCTAACTGAAATCCTATTCTATTGTTTAACTTCCAGACACTACCAAAACCGGAATTGTGTTAACATTTTTACTAATGCAAAAAGGACAATGGCGTTATTTCCAAGAATCTTAAGTAAATTTAAACAACTGGCGCGGACAACTAAATGGTAATGTTCTAGGCACGCGATGTAATGATTGCCACACGAGTCCGCAGGTCGAGTTTGGCAAGACATCAAGTGTCTAAAACACTGATTTCGCAACTTGTATTGAACAAGATTTTTCGTAAAGTCTATGTAAATAAAACTTTTCCGAATGTCACAATTTGTCAGTTAAAAAAGTAAATAAAAGTAAAAATTTCATATTTTTAAACCCAAATATGTGCGATTACAAGAATAATTCTAACGAATCTGAAAACTCCGATATAGAAAATGAAGAAAAACTGCTGAAAACCCCCAAAATCGATCATTGTTTTAAAAAAAAAACCTTACGAAAATTTGAGTTTTGCGCAGAAAATAGAATAGTATTATTTTTTAAAAAGTTATTATGGCGTACTTGTTCCAGCTATCTTTAAAATGTACCCCTTGTACTTTATGGAGTATTTGCATTTTTCAAAAGAAATTCAAGTGATTATATACTGAGTAAGTTCAAAATATTATTCAGAGAAGAGATTAAAAAAATCCTGAAAAAAGATAACAACAAAAATTATTTTTTAAAAAAAGTGGTGTTGATTGTTGGAATTTTTGAAGCTTATAGAAAAGAAGAGTTGACTTATTTACAGACAAAAGACATTAAGGATGCTTTAATTTAAATTAAAAACAATTTGGTACACCAAACCAACATGGTCTGGAAGACACCTTAATTACAATTCAAACCACCCGTCAAATTAAACAAAGCACTAAAAAAAGTCAGAGCTGTTTTACAAAATAACATTTTTTTTATAAAACGTATTAATAAAATAATTTAACGAAGAATACACAAATTTTACAACAAGGAAACGTCTAACAATAAACCAGAGAGTGTGGGTGATAAAAAATATATCGCTATGCCATACACAAGTAATTTATCTGAAAAAAATTAAATATATTTTAAACAAACATAATATAAAGGTATGCCACAAAGGACAGAACTTAACAAATCAGTTGTTTACAAAATTAAGAAGCCGAACACCTCCCAAAAAAGAAAATCAAATGTTGTCTACGCAATTCCATGTTTAAATTGCCCAAATAAATATATAGGTATGACGACCCAACATCTTACCAATTGCTTAAATGGACACAAATACCAAAAAACCGCATCTACCGCATTACACAAAGACGAACACGAAACCAAACATACCTTTAACTTTGTAAAAACAAAAATATTGGATTTTGATAAAAACTAGAATAACTAACTGTAAAGAAAACGATTCATATCAAAAAAATAGCAACTGCAAAAAAAACAAAAAATACATTGACAGCTTAAGCCAAATATACTACAATTTAATTAAATAGTATAGAAATAGTCACATTAGGACAAAAAAAAAGAACATTTTGGTTTCTAAAAACAACAAAAACTGTCCCTATAAATGAAAAATTATTTGGACTAAATAGCATAGGCATTTATAGATTTCTTTCTTTTTTACAAATTTTTTTATAAATTTGTTTACTAAGAAAAAAGCAAAAATTAAAATACGTATCCTTCCTGCTACCGACCTACAGTCGATTTACCAATTATTGATAATGTAAACAATATTATGTTTTCTTTAGGGTACGTATCTTGTGATTTAAAAAAACAATAATAAAATTAATTGTTCTATGTTGTATAATGTATGTGTTACTGTGTAATTTGTTAATATTTATTTGTTATCCTTGGTATTGAAAAAAATAATTAAGACCGTATAGTATTAACAAATGCAAAGTGTCCTATATATCCGAGTTATTTAAGTTTTCATCCTAATAGTATCATTTTTTGTAGAGAATATTTTTAAGATCGAAAAAAATGAATAAAGGAAAGCTTTTGAAAAAAGGAAAAACGTCAAAAGAAAACCCCATACTGAGAAAAAAAAAAAAAAAAATATATATATATATATATATATATATATATATATATATATATATATATATATATATATATATATATATATATATAAACATTTCTACATCAAAATGAGATTAAAAAGTATATTATTTTAATATATTACAAAATGCATTTTAAAACTAAATCTATCAAGGTGTTTCTGAAAAATTTAAAGTTATAGTATGGATATCAGGATCTATAAGCTGCTTTTTATTTAACATTCATCAAATATCTAAAACATTTTTTTTTATAATTTGTAAAAGTATTGGGCCGAAAACAATATGATGCAACTTATTTAAATTTTATTTAAAAATATAATCAGAGTAAATAACTTAACTGAATTAAAGTGGGCAAACTGTATTTTTTTTGTGCAAAATAGAATTGACAATTACGTAAGTTAAAACAATAATACCTCTACCCTTGCTAATCCAGACTAATAAAACCGTAAGGGTTTGCGTTACGCAATAAATAAAATTTTAGCATAAATTGTTATAATAAAATATAAATTTCCTATTTTTTTAGCAAGCGTGTTATGTAACGTCTATTTTATATAATAAGTTTCTGTATTTGTTTTTGAATGATGTCTTTAATAGAAAATGAAAGCATATTTTGTCTTAGATAAATACTTATTTCTGAGATTTGAACACAAAACAAATTTACCTTTTTTTATTATAGTTATTAATAATAAATTATGCTTTCCTTTTTTAAATGTTTATAAAATATAATATTTTATATAATTTAAAACTTTAAAGCGTAAATGTGTCATTGTAGTAGTCCCAAATATTGAACTTAGATATTTAATTCTTTTCTTTACAAATATTAGGAACCCTAAGCTTTCAATTTTTTTATAAAAATTATTAATTATCATTTGGGCGTTCTTAGGAATTGTTTAAAATAATGAAAAAACATTTTGCCTATGAACAAATTGTCTATCTCCACGAATTTTTAATGAAAAATTATACTAAAAATATTGTTTGAAAGCACTCGTAAAGACACTTCTTTAAATACATTTTTAAATTTATATATAATAATTATATGGAATTATTGTTTTATTGTTATTCAAATAATACTAATAGAATAGGTTCGAAAAAAAAATATTTTTTTTAGTTGTTTAAATGAAAATTGCTTAAACAATTATTTCCCTCGGCAACTGCTTATAACTTTAAACAATTGCTAAGCGCGCTCAAATAATCCGATTTTAATTTTTCAAAAAACCTTTAAAGGTTATAGCCCAGTCAATAAGGGGTTTTGCCTTCAAATTCTTCATAACTAAATCAATTTATTTTTTAATTTTGTGTTTTAATAAATAAGTACTTCAGGAACAAAAGTCACATAGTGCCGATATGCGTTGCTACGCCTGGGGTGGTTGCCACCCTTTCTAAAGAGTGGTAATTTTTTCACTTAAAAGAACCTGGTAATTCGATAGAGGGACAAATTTTAGGCAAAAAGTGTAGTATACCTTTTGTCGCTAACTTAGTCTTTTCGAGTTATTCGCTGCTGAAAAGTTTTATTTTGCGATAAAAAAATTGGATTTTTAAATATATTTTTATTAATAACTCCAAAACTAACTAAGGGTTTTACGAAAAAAGTATAATAAACAAAACTAAAGCTCAAAAAAACAAAGGGTTTTGTTTTTAATGAGTGTTATAAGTTAAATGTAAACTGAGATATAACTGGTCAAAAAAAGAAATTTTTCGTTGTTTCTTTGAACCCAAACATTTCGCGTCAAATAGCGGCAAACGAGTATATTTTTCGAAAAAAACTTATAAAACACTTTTTAAAGAGCTTCAAAAGACCTTTAAAATAAGCCTTAATAAAGTCTTTCGCATAAGATTTACGTGAGATACGAGCATAGAAAGGATGGATTTCCCGAATTTTTGTAAAAAAAGCGCATTGAAACTAACGTCATGTTTGTTAGGATTGAAATTAATTAATTTTTTTTACAATTTACTTTATTTTAATGATATTTATAAAATCTAAAAGTTTAGCAACATTAAAATGTCTAGGTTACAAAAAAACATAATTAAAATATACAGGGTAAGTCTGTGAAGTGGGACCACCCATTTATTGCTTTAAATATTCAAATTGGAAAAAAATGTTTTATACAAAAATAATTTGGTTTTTGCTGCTCTATAATTTGCGAACAACGTTATGTATACAGGGTGTATCAAAAAGCCCGTACAAGGACAAAGTTATTTATTTTTAAATGACTCCCTATATTTTTCGTCAAATTTTTGTTTTCTACATAAAATTCTAGATATTTTTTATCTGGTATATTATATCCCTATATTCAATTGTTTACGAGATATTCTCATTCAAATACAAATTTAGACTGAAAAAATCTGCTCATCTCTTAATGTTGTTTTATGTTTCTATGGTTTTAGCGGTTTTTGTACACTGACAAAACAGCCATGGTAATAATTAATAAGTAATTAGATATCACATGACGAGTAGAAATAGGTAAAACCTTAAACAAAAAAAAATATTAAAACCATTTTTTTACAGAATAATAAAACTGTCATTTTGACATTTTTATGAATCTCTATAGCATATAAGCTTATTATGCAACTCTTAAAAAACCGCTGAAACCATAGAAACGTAAAACAACATTAAAAGATAAGCGGATTTTTCCCTTTTTAATTTGCATTAAAATGCGAATATCTCGTAAACAATTGAATATAGGGATATGATATGCCTAATAAAAAATATCGAGAATTTTATGCAGAAAACAAAAATTTAACAAAAAATATAATGAGTCATTTAAAAAAATTTACTTTGTTCTTGTACGGACTTTTTGATACACCCTGTATACATAACGTTATGCGCAAAATATAGAGCGGCAAAATCTTAAATATTTTTGTAAAAAACATTTTTTCCCAATTTAAATATTTAAAGCAATAAACGGCCGGTCTCACTTCACAGACTTACCCTGTATATTTTTTGTAAAAATTAAAAAAAAAATATTAAATAACTCGAAAACTATGAAAGATACGTCAAAAATGTAGGAATACAAAAATGTAGGTTTTTTTTAAAAACAATTTTGTTTTTTTTTTAATTTTTGCTGTAGTTTAAAAAATAACGGAGATAAAGCTGGTTGAAATTTGTTTTATAGGGCATGGAGCACCTGTCTCCGGCCCTTGGGCCCTTGACTGTTTAAATATGAAGGACTTTAAAGTATTCTTGCAATAATAGCCTAAAAGCTCAATAACTTTTCTTTAGAATGGTTTTTGGATGGATATCGTAGCATAAAAGAACTAATAGCACTTTTTAAAATAAATTTTGGAATATCGAGAAAATATTTCTTTTGAAGCATTTATATGAATATTTTTAATTCATTTTCATTAAAAGGGGTAGTTTAATGGGTTAAAACGTTGTAATTATAATAAGAAGTTATTTTATAAGTAAAAAAATATTTTTTTTCTTAAAAGAATGCACACTTAGCATGATTTAAATCGTAAAATATATTTTTAAACTCATTTTAGCTAGGTTGGTGAAGATTTTAAGTGTTGAAATATTGCAATAATGATAAGAAGATATTCTACAGCAAGAAATAATTTTTTGTTTGAAAAGCAGTAAAAATGTTTTAAATTGTAAAATATATTTTTAAATTTATTTTAGCAAAAAGAGGTGGTTTTAAGGGTTAAATTATTGCAATTATTATAAAAAGATATTCTATAGCAAGCAATAAATTTTTGTTAAAATTATATCAATACTAAAAATGTTTTAAATCGTTACAAATATTGTTTAATTCATTTTTATTAAAAGAAGTGGTTTTAAGAGTTGAAATGTTCTAGTTAATAAAAAATTATGATATAAGCGGGATATAAATTAATATTTTTATTTAAATATATAATTGAAATTTTTTAAGCTGCTAAAACTTTTTTTCATGTTATCGTTATAAAGAGTATTAGTTTTTAAAGATTTTTAGGGGTTTTAAAGGGTTAAAAATTGTAAATAAATAATTTTTATATTGAAGAACACGTAACAATATTTTAGACACAAAAATAAATGAAATGAATACAATGATTAGATCCGAGTTTTTTTAATTTTTTCAATAAAGGGTAGTTTTCACCCCTTAAAAACAAAAAGTGCACCTACAGCGTATGTAACTTTTGAATTGAAGGGTAAGATAAGCTTAATCTCAAATTTTCAGAAAAATTCATGCAGTTATAAAGAATTTGGAGGTAATGACGTATTTTCCTTCCCAGTGCCTGGACTATTAGTATTTCTAGTATATGTAAAAGAAAAGGACATGGCACACTTCTTATGGAATTGAGTCACCGACAGATTTTTTTGAAATTTTAGTATTTTATTTTGGAAGTCAAAATAAGCATTTTCTTTCATTACACCAACCTTGTGGCTATACAGGGTGATGCCATAAAATAAAGCCAAAAATTCTTTAAAATATTTATTTTTGTTTATTACAAAATACTCTCTGTTACCCTGTACTGATAAAATTAGGCATTTTTTTGTAACAATAATATATATTCCATACAAAGTACTTTTTTTATCGTGTACAGAGTTTTTATCTGTCATGTTCTACAGGGTGCACGATTTATTAATGAACCAACAAATATACAGTCCAGTAGGCCTAAATATAATATATTATGTCACTTATTATTATAACCTATCGGAATTTCGTAACTTGGCAGTAACTCATTCATATATACAGCGTGTCCCCCCAAAAAAGTCATTTTAGATACTGGGTGAACTAAAATTATATGGCGGTTTTATTTATCTTTTTTTCCAATCATACTAAAACCGCTGTTGTAAAAAAAATTTTCACCGATCTACACTATAAACATACTGGGTGATGTAAACAGGAGTTTCGAAATGTGACTTAGTATTACGTAAAATGTCACAATTTAATACAAACATGAATAATAATTAATGCATAATATCTTACAGTAAAAATAAAGATTACGGGTTTTAAAGTAACCCTTAATCATTTTAAAACAAAAATAAACACTTTGGTAAACTTCAAACAGTAACAAGTTAGATAAACCCATGAAGAACTCAAACAAAATATTTGTCGTAGTAGGCGTTTTTTAAACAAATGGTGTCGCTTGGTAAACAAATACATAAATATGTTTGTATTAGTCAGTACGTCAAAGTCTCGTGTATATTTCTATGTCAAAACTAATATATTTCTACCGAAAGCTGTAACTTGCTGTCCAGTTTATTTAACTGAATCCGGACTCGTTCAGTTGGAACATATGGAAAATCACATTTCTTTACCCACGAATATAATTATGACTGGAGCCCAGATAAATGGTTGGGTAAGGGTATTCTAATCCTAGCGTTATTTAAATTGCAAGTGTTGAAAGTGCAAGTGTAACACCAAACCATTATTTTGCTTTATTGTGGAATATTCTACTAACTAACAAATTACTGAATTAAATTCTTTTTAACTATTGCACATTTTTTTAAATACAAAGTCAAAATAATTTGAAGTACTGACTAATACAAACATATACATATGTATATTTGTTTACCAAGCGACACCATTTGTTTAAAAAACACCTACTACGACAAATATTTTGTTTGGGTTCATTATGGGTTTATCTAACTTGTTACTGTTTAAAGTCTGCCATAGTGTTTATTTTGTTTTGAAATAATTAAGGGTTAACTTAAAACCCGTATTTATATAGTTTATTTTGATTTCTGGAAATATCAAATTAAAAGAAAAATTATTTGGCTTTTCTCAAGAAAAAAGATATTTATATATTATTTTTTTAAAAATTATACTTTTTTTAGAGATTATTATGGATAGCAGTCTGCTCTCGCATATTTATATATTATTTTTTTAAAAATAATACTTTTTTAGAGATTATTATGGAGAGCTAGTCTGCTCTCGCATATTCATATATTATTTTTTTAAATTATACTTTTTTTAGAGATTATTATGGAAAGCTAGTCTGCTCTCGCATATTTATATATATTTTTAATTACATTTTTTAGAGATTATTATGGAGAGCAGTCTGCTCTCGATATTTTATTTTTTAAATATACTTTTATAGATTATTATGGAAAGCTAGTCTGCTCTTGCATATTTATATATTATATTTTTAAAAATTATACTTTTTTAGAGATTATTATGGAGAGCTAGTCTACTCTCGCGAGAGATGGGTGAAAAAATTTTTTACAACAGCGGTTTCAGTATGACTGGAAAAAAAATATAAATAAAACAGCCATACAATTTTGGTTCACCCAGTATCTAAAAATGACTTTTTTGGGGGACACGCTGTATGTATGAATGAGTTACTGCCAAGTTACGAAATTCCGATAGGTTATAATAATAACTGACATAATATATTATATTTAGACCTACTGGACTGTATATTTCTTGGTTCATTAATAAATCTTGCACCCTGTAGGATATGACAGATAAAAACCCTGTACAAGATAAAAAAGTACTTTGTATGGAATATATATTATTTTTATATAAAAAATGCCTAATTTTATCAGTCTAGGGTATTTTGTTATAAATAAAATAAATGTTTTGAAGAATTTTTGGCTTTATTTTATGGCATCACCCTGTATAGCTACAAGGTTGGCGCAATGAGAGAAAATGCTTATTTGGACTTTCAAAATAAAATACTAAAATTTCAAAAAAATCTGTTGGTTAGTTGTGGACTCAAATCCATAAGAAGTGTGCCATGTCCTTTAAATTTCTAGGTGTAATATTCTGGACCCTGCCCAGTTTACAAACATGTCAATTTTTTCAAACAAAATTGGATTGCGAAGTTATTGTGCAAAATCTATTAAACTAATTTTATCTGGCTTTAGAAAAATCTAAAAAAAAATCCATGCAAAAAAACTACCATGTTTTCCTTGGTTTTTTTTTTATTGCTATTTTGAAACAGGCGTAATAAAATTTTCGGTTTTTTAGCTAATTCTATCTTATAGAAAATTTAGTTACGAAACGTCCGTTCCTGCAGCTTTAAGTAATTTATAACACTTCCTTTGATAATAATATGACGAGTCTTACTTAGTATAACATCTTAATAAAATATAATTTAAATATACCTGGAGGTTCTAACTATTTCTAAAAAACTTGATTCTATTGGAGCTCTTCTGGAGTCAATATCTCTAAAGAGGAGGCCTCTACGAAAAAAGTTTATATGAACTTTGTTTTTTCATCTGTTTTTTTTATATATTCGGGATATTTCCTTCATTTTCCCAGACCCCTTTATAAGAAAATACAGGTCCGAAAGATTGTTCCCTATTCAGAAAATGATACTGCTAGTAATATTTGTAAACAAAATACGTGACACATTAAAACACAAACTTACTTTCTTACTTATTTTAAATCAAGTAGTCGTACATTATAAATTGTATATTTTCGACTAAGAAATAACCTAGTATGTAACCATGGTTACTGGCTATTTGAACTAATGTAATACATTTTTTGTTGCAAAACAAATGTTTTATATAGATTTATAGTATTTACCAAAAATATTTCACGAAATAATAAAATAAATAATTATTATACATTCAAAGGCCGCACAAATTCGGCGGCAACCTAAGAAGAAAAATACGCGTCTGGCGCTCACCGAGCTCTAATGATGTTTTTAATGGGTTCTCATGTCAATATAATTGATACATAATTATCCCGGGTGTTTTGGCTTGTCGATATATGACCTAAAAATGAATTGAATGACAGATTCAATTGTTTCTGATAATTTCCGGTTTCACCGAAAATGACCTCAACTTTTGAATTTTAAATGGAACACCCTGTATTTTTTATCTATTCAATAGAAAATGACATCTCAAATACAATGACACCCCATATGTCAAATATTGACATTTTCCTTTAAAAATATTTAATTTTTTAAAATTCAATCTAGAGTGCCATGACGTCGTTAATACAAACAATTTTAAGTTCAGAAGGCGTGGAAAAATAGTTTTAATTATCTTTTGTATTTTGTGTCTTTTCCAGAAAGGTAAAAAAATTCCAAAATTTTATTTCTAGACATAACTCATTTTTTTCAAATGGAACGAAAGTGGCTCGTTGGCATATTCGAAAAGAGCATTTTTTGTGAATAATTTGAAGTTAAATCTACACTTAAAAAGCTTGAAAATAGGCATAGTTGTTGTTGCGTATAAGAATAATAATTATTATTATTAATTATTATATTTATAGGTATTTAAATCAAAATGCCCTATTAATAAACACAGCAACAACTTTAAATAACTAACTCGCATTTAATTATAAGTCATCATTAACATCTTTATTTAGCATCAATGTTTTTGTTTATTTCCAAGCCTACCTGACAAAATTGCCGAAATGCATATGACTTTTTTCGAATGTCACTATGCATATTTTTTGCTTTTTTAGTGTTGATTTAACTTAAAATATTAAGTGTGGGGTATCAAATTATTCACAAAAAAAATGCTCTTTTCAAATATGTTAACGAGCCACCATCGTTCCATTTGAAAAAATTGAGTTATGTCCAGAAGTTATTTTTTTAAATCTTTTTACCTTTCTGGAAATGACATAAAATACGCCAGATAATTAAAACTATTTTTCATGCTTTGTTATTTCAAAATTGGTTGTTTTAACGACGTCATGGCACTCTAGATTGGATTTTAAAAAATTAAATAATTTTAAAGAAAAATGTCAAAAGTTGACATATGGGGTGTCATTGTATTTGGAATGTTATTTTCTATCAAATGGGTAAAAAATACAGGGTGTTCCATTAAATATTCAAAAGTTAAGGTAATTTCCGGTGAAACCGGAAATTGTCAAAAATAATTGAACGCGTCACTTAATGCATTTTTAGGTTATATATCGACACGCCAAATTTTATTTTTCCATCTTAAAAAGTAAAAAAGTTATAGGGGGGAACCACCTTTGAGAAACGCCCGGTATAAACTTTACTAAAAATAAAGGTGATAGCCCTAGTTTGGTATTTATTATTTGTAAGTTGTAAATATTGTATTTTTACATTTGATGGTTACATTTATTAATTATTAAATAATATCTGTAATTTTAAATAATCGTTCTTATTAATACGTAACCACAATAGTTATTTACGATAAAACCAAAGTTTTATGGTAAATTACGAACCTATTTTTATTATTAACTTAACGGTAAAAAATTAGGTTTTTTTATAAAAATATTTAAAAAAAACAAAAATAACCTGACATAAGAGAAAACTCAAAAAATCAGTAAATGGTTGTAAAATTAAAAAAACATGTTTCTGTCAAATTTTGCAAAATATCTTGTTCCAGAAAAAAAGTTTTGTACAAAAATCCGATCAGAAACAATAACGATTTTTGGTATTTGGTATTAATTGTTTTTTTATATTATTTTTATTTATTTTTTTTTTTTACTAAAAAAGGTACCATTTTAATAGTTAATTTTAATTTTTTGCTTAATATATTTTTACATATTTTTGCTAAAAATGAAATTTTAAGATAAATAAGGATTTTCAAAATAATGACATATATACCCCGTTCTCAAAAATGCAAGTCTAAATTTAATATAACTTTAAAACTTTTTTATATGTAGGGCCCCAAAACCCATAAAATTGCTTCTACATTTTTCTTACTTATTCAGACTGATGATCAATAGCCTACCATCTCCATAAAACTTTTAATCACTGATGGCGCGTTCAAAGTTTTGTTTCGCTTTAAAACTTAAACTTTTAAACATGATTTATTCTCCAATAGCTATAACTAGTTACTTTCATTTTAAACAAATAAAATAAAAAAAACTTTAAAACTCTACTTACCTTTTAATGCATAAAAAACTTTTCAAAACTTTATACGCTTCGTATGACAAGCCGGTAAAGAAACTCTTATTGAGCTTGTAACTTGCCACCGATTATCTCCGGGCGCGAGGAAAATTCAACTGAAGGAAAGCCGGAACAAATGAACATTTCAAATTTTAGAGCCAACAGTGTTGCCAGAATTTCCAACAAATATGCTAGTGTACTCCTATTGCTTGAATCTTCTTTTCTTTTTCCTTCAGAAAGGAAACAAAAAATATCCTTTATACTCTAAATGGTTTTATTTAAATGACCACTAAATTATGTTATACCTATTAAGATTAAAATTATTTTAGCCACATAAGAAATTGTTTAAAAATTATTTTATTTTTTTTGGATTATTTTAGAAAAATAAAATAACTTTTAAACATTTTCTTATGTGGCTTAAATAATTTTAATCTATATAGGTATGTGTATACCTTTAAAATAAAATGTAATAGTCGTAAATTATATAATATTTAAAATTTAAAAAAAAATGAATTTTGAGAAATCGAGTATCATATCAACACATATATAAAATATTTTCACAACTTTTGACTTGGCGATTTGCAAGTTTTATCTACAGTGTGAATCTAAAAGAAGTGGTAAAAATTCTACCATAAAC
The DNA here is from genome assembly GCA_019359885.1 of Listronotus oregonensis. Taxonomy (NCBI): domain Eukaryota; kingdom Metazoa; phylum Arthropoda; class Insecta; order Coleoptera; family Curculionidae; genus Listronotus; species Listronotus oregonensis. Next base: position 297,415 of record JAHBCN010000056.1, read on the forward strand.
TAAGCATAAAATATGACCATCTGAATGAACTTACCTTTGTTCAAAAGTGGATGATTTTGGAGATACAGAGTGTCAAAAATTTAATTTGGTTTTGGTTTTTGATGAATTATTTTGTTAATATTTGATGTATTGTCACAATATTCGGCTAGGGAGAGGGAGTTGTGGGGTAAAAAGTTAAAATCCGCTCTCATTTTTACTACCCGCGGTACCTTGCACCCATTTAAAGCGAAATAATTTTTAAGCTACTTAATATTTAACTTTTAAATAAAAATCCTTATTCTTTAACGTATTTTACCTAAAAAATGCATACATGGTCAAAATCGATTTGAGCAGCCGTTTCTATAATATCTGGATCAAAAAAAAAATATTTTATGTATGGCCAACTCTAAATTATTGTAATAATGGCAGGCTATTTGCAGCAAACCCGTAAAATTACAATTTCACTAATTTTTGATTAAAAATTCCAGCGTTTTTTACTAAATATTGTATATGTTAGGTTTTGAGTTGTTTTATAAATAAATAATTATTTGTTTAGATCTGTGACTCCACCAATCAGAAAAAATCATATTGACATGTTTTTTTAATTTTGTTCTAAAACCACAAAAAAAATCGGTGTTAATTTTTATTTCGAGAAGAAGGGGTATTTTTCAAGTGTTTCGTGTAAGTTGTTAAGACATCGACTTCTCGAGTATCATACTATTTTTGCCTTAAAAGCATGAAAAAACTCAGTTTCAAAAAAAAAGTTGGGATATCATGATCTAAAAAATTGATTTTTTGTATTTTTTTTTCATAAATCCGCCCTAAAATAGAACAAAATAAAAAAATCATTAGAATAAGTAATTTTTTCTATTTTTTATGACGAAAAATAGATGAAACCACATATCTAAACAATTACTAATAAATATATGCACATCGTACTTTAGGGCTCCAATGGTACATTATTACATAGGCTTCAAGTCTTTGTCGACTGTCCCAATAAAACACGACACTGCAAACACATTTTTTTTTTGGAAAAATACTGCAGTAAATAACAATTTCTTTTATTAACTATGTTTTTACCGGCTATTTTTTAAAGGTGGTTCTTTCCCCCTTCCTGTATAATTTTTATTGTTTTAGGTAAAAAAAAAGTTACGTCAGTTTTTCACATAAATAGGCATAGTTTGACTTATTCAACTCTTTGTAGTACTTCCGGTTTAAACGAATATGACTACTACTTTTAAATTTTAAATGGGACCACCGGGGTAGTTTAGCTTATTTCAATAGGACTTATCAAACGTTTTTTAAATTCCACTCTAGAATACCTTGACTACGGTAAATTCTTTTATTTTAGATCAAATAGTAGACAGAGAGCTAGAACCGAAAAATCATCGTCATCAGTAATATGGAGTTTCTCCCGTAAAACATGTTCATTTAGTATTGTTTATATTATTATGTTTTCGCACGGGCTGACAACCTGTTGGATACGGGGGTAGCAATAAGGGGTAAAAGTGCAAAATTTTCGGGAAAAAAATCTTCATTGATAATATGTCAGCCGTTTTGGCCACTTAAAGTTGAACCCCAAAAGGGCTGACATAAACGGTAAATACCGAGGGCAGTAAAACGGGGTCAAATTAACCCGAGCGCTTACTTAATACAGGGTGTTTTTTAATTGAATGTCACCATTTAAGGGGGCCATTTTTGGGTCCATTTTAAGAAGAAAACTTTATATAAAATAATATCCCAAAATATCCCTAAACAAGGTTAAGAGATACAGGGTGGTAAAATTAAAAAAAAAATCGTTTATTATTCATATCGGTAAGTGGTATTATTTAATAAAATTTGGCACATATGATATTTTTAACGTTAACGAGATGCGGTTAGCAGAATGCGCAAAAGTACCAAAAATGGAACACTCTGTACGAGTTAGACATTATGGATGAGGCGACACGCTAGGAGCAGAGTCAGGAATGTCTTAACGAGTAACTGTAACAATACTACTGGACGTGTAACGTAATGTATTTTATTTCATACTGTAAGTTCGTTACTATCGAAAATGTATACATATTATAAATACACAAATAAGGATAAAATAATTTTAATTCTTTTGTTTTAAAAAGAACAGATGGATAATAAACAGTAGTAAGTAATAAAATTCTTGTAAATAAATAGTTGTACTAATATTTATTAAATTAAAAAAACAATTTTCTAGGAAAATATAGCCAATATTGTGTCTACTCTAGATGTAATACTACCCTAATTTATCAATAATTTGTAATAAGCATGAGTTTTATTAAAGAACCTGTTAAAAACCAAATTTAAAGAAGTTTTGCAGTTCTGCAGTAATTAGTCATTTAAGCTATCTGTTGTTCTGCTTGTTTTTTAAGAAAATATCTAAAATTACTTTGTTAAAGTGCCAAACCTATTTTTTTCATATTTTGTACAAGGTAATTATTTTTTTATATGTTAAATTAATTTTTTATGGAAAATCCCGAACTAAATTTTTTTTGACAAATAGTTAACATTTAAAATATTATGCCCTGTTGTCAAGAGTATTTATTATTACCTCTTTGTTAAATTTAACACATTGTTAAGTCCATTGCTAACTTTAACAACGCGATCTTTACTCGGCCTTTAGATTTATAATGTAATTGAAGGCCTACAAGACGGTATGAAATAAAAAAAATATGAGATGTCATTGTAATCGGATGGTCATATTCCATCGAAATAAGAGAATATATACGGGTGATGTCATTTAAAATATAAAAATACTGGTCATTTCCGATCAAAACGAAAGTGATACAAAACAATAGAATAGGTTAAACGATGCATATTTGTGTCAAATACCGACATAAAATTTAATTATATTTATCCGAAAAACAGCTGGTATGTACAGGGTGTTTGATTATATTTACATGGCTTCTGGAGCCTTTTTTTTAAGACAGAAAAAAATGTTTTAAATAAAAATTGTAGATTATTTTCCATATTATCTTTTAAAATTATCAGTAAAAAAATATTGCAATAAAAAATTTTAAAAAATTTAAATGGAATACCTTGTATATTATGCGCTATAATAAAAGATATTTTTTTCTAATTTCAAATATATATATATACATTGATGATATTGGATGAACCATTTTTGAGATATTTAAGCTTAAAATATAAATAAATTAAAAAAAAATCATATTAGTATCAAGAATGCTATGAAAACAATAAAATTGTTTTAATAAATTTGACGTATTGATATTATAAAAAGTTGAAATTTATCATTTATCATTTTTTAATAGTTAATAAAAGTAGTTTGTAATGCTTTTTTGTCGATGGGCTATTCAAAAGAACAAAAATCGCTATTATGCGTCTTTTTTATGGTAACAATAATAATGTGATGATAGTGCAAAGGGAATATTACTTATTATATCCTTAACAACGGGTACCATCTATAGATACTATTAAATACATAGTAAGAAAGTTAATTTAACGAAAAAGCTTTAAAATGAAGAAAACGACTGCAGCATGAAATGAAAACAAAGTTTTGGATGTCCTCGTTTTTTCAGGATAATTACTATACTTTTCTATTGGACTAGCACTAACTACTTTTGGTAATTTTAAAAAATCCTGAAATATCAATCTCGGATGCGGCATCTGAACTTTATAAAACAGATTATAAAATTTATTTAACCTTAAAATTTTACAAATTTTATCCTTATAAATTTATGTCCGTTCAGAATCTTCCTGAACAAAACATGCAGGATCTATCTAAGTATACATTGGAAATAGCTAGGTTTATGCAGCAGGATCCAATGTTTTTAAATAAAATTCTATTCACCGACAAGTCTTCCTTCACTTTAGTAGGAATCACAAAAATAAACATTATTGGTCCCGAGAAAACCCTCACCAAATTCAGCAACCTAACAATTTTATTGTTTCCATGGCTTTCTTGATACTAATATAAAACTTTTTTGTAATTTATTAATAATTTAACCTAAAATATCTCAAAAATGGTTCATCCAAATATCATCAATGCATATATATATTTAAAATCAGAAAAAAAAGATCTTTTGTTGTAGCGCATAATATACAGGGTGTTTCATTTAAAAAAGTTAAAATTGCCGATATTTTCCATTTTTTTATTGCGATATTTTTTTACTGATAACTTTAAAAGATAATATGGTAAAAATCCCACAATTTTTATATAAAACATTTTTTTCTGTGTTCAAAAATAAAGGTCCCAAAAGCCACGTAAATATAATCAAATACCCTCTACTATTGAAAATTAACATACTACTTAATCCAATATTTAATTGAAACCTCTTCTCATTTAAAAAGGAATAAAATAAAGACCATTCCAGTTAAGCCAGATAAAATTAACCAGATGATTGGAATTATTTCCAATTAAAAATTCTTCCTGTATTTTTTATCACATAACGACACAAAGGAAAAGCAAATTTAAACGCAGTGTAATCCTTTGTAAGGGAAATATAAATGACTATTCGATTGGCAATCACTATTTGATAAAACTGTTTAGTATTTGAAATGAAAGGAATCCAAGTGGTCGACAGAATATTCTGTGAAATATGGATTAATATAATTTTAGCAATATGCTCGACCAATTTAAAAGTTATATACTAAGTGACATAGAAATCCAAACACCCAGTTTAAATGGTGTTATTTTAATAAAATTTGGTGAATTTATTTATCTTACTGAAAATAACAATTGATGGAATTTGCAGCCTTATCAGTCTGAGATTTCGGTTTTTATACTGCTTTTTTTAAAATTCACTAACAATCTAAAAATGAATATTGCAGCCGCAGTTAAGATCCAAATTTGGCGGATTTTGGTTCTTGACATTCTTTACGATTGGTTACGATGCCTAGAGTACGGAGACCTGTACGATTTCGTCAACTTAGTGAGTTTGAGAGGGGCCGTATAGTGGGACTTCGGGAAGCTGGACTTTCTTTTCGGGAAATTGCAGTTAGAGTGCAAAGAAGTGTAGACACTGTGGTTAGGTGTTGTCAGGCATGGCTTCAAGAAGGCCGTACGCGAAGAGCAAGGGACACTGGACGCCGCCGTAGAATAACAGACCGTGAAGATCGTCGCCTAAGATTATTGGCTTTAAGGGACCGTTTCTCCACTACCAGGTCCATTGCAAATGAATGGTTTGCAGAACACGGAAGACCTTTTGGCATGCGAACTGTTTACCGACGAATGAGAAGTCCTCCCTTTAACTCCAGAACACCGACGTAATCGCCTTGAGTGGTGCAGAGAACGGTCACTCTGGGATCAGGAATGGAGCAGTATTGTCTTTAGTGACGAGTCTAGATTTTGTTTAAGCATGCACGATGGTCGAGCCAGAGTTAGAAGGCGACGTGGTGAAAGGAGGAATCCACAGTTTTTTGTTGAAAGACATGTTCATCACACTGTTGAAGTTATGGATTAGGGTGCTATAGCTTATGGTTCCAGGTCACCTCTAATTTTCATCAGAGGTAACATGACCGCGCAGTTTTATATCCAAGAAGTTCTAGAACATCTTTTAGCATATCTTGACACCCTGGTAAATCCGACTTTCCAACAAGATAATGCCCGACCACATGTTGCAAGAGTCACAATGAACTTCTTTCAACCTAATGATGTCACATTGTTACCATGGCCACCAAGATCTCCCGACTTATCCCCAATTGAACACGTGTGGGATATGATGGGTAGGAGATTGCTCAATTTGCAACGTCCTCCTCAGACTCTAGGAGCACTTCGAGAGGAGTTTGTGATTGCCTGGAATGAGATACCACAGGAGGACATTGACCACCTGATCAAAAGCATGCCTAGACGCGTTGGAGAATGCGTAACACATCGGGGTGCATCCACACATTATTAAAGATAAAAGGGTTTTAAAGCAATGCAATATTTTAATCATTTACTTATTATGCTTCATTAAGTACTTATACAAAATTTTATTAAAATAAAATCATTTAAACTTGGTGTTCGGATTTCTATGTCACTTAGTATATGTACATATTTATATACAAAGTAATTTATTGGTGCAAAAAAAATACATTTGTGTGTTGTTATAAAGGTATCTTTTCGTCACGACGAAAAATGGAACTTTTTTAAATTGTACCATTTTTTATTCGCAAATATTTATAATTGTAGAAATTATACAACTAGTATTAATTTTAAAGAATAAATGAATTAAAAGTTTATAATCATTAAAAATACATAAAAATTTGCTTTACTAACAAATAAAAATTGTTTAAATAAATTTAAAATATTTATCTTTATTATTTTGTCAAAAAGTAATACGAGTATATGTTATATATCAAAATGTCAATTATCTTAAAAATTATTGTAAAAATTTAACTTCATTTTTTTATAATTATGTTTATAATTATTTTTAAATAAATATGGGAACAACGAACAAGTGATAAGTGTTGGGATCCCACAGGGATCGGTCCTGGGACCTTTACTTTTCCTAATATATATTAGTGACTTTCCTTATGCTGATTCAAGGGCTAGATTCACTCTTTTCGCGGACGATACCACTATGTCTTTCACCGTTGGTGATCTGGATGAGGCTTGCTGGTGCTGCGGAGTCACAGTCGAGGGCTGAAGTTTGGTTCGCTGCTAATCAGCTCTACTTGAACGACACAAAGACTGAGCAAGTGTTGTTTTTAATGAGACGGCTTCCACAAAAAGAGGCGAGAAAAACTGTGAGATTTTTTGGGGTGCATCCTGACACCAGGTTAAAGTGGAACTCCCATATTGAGAGCCTAACTTTAAAGCCCAGTTCAAATATATTTGTGTTGAAAAACTTGTCCCATTGTGTTACGTCTGATGTTCTGAAACAGGCTTATTTTTCACTCTACCATAGCCACATCTCATATGCGGTTCTTGTATGGGGTCATGCTAGTGGTGCGGCTCAGGTCTTTAGACTTTAGCGTCGCATCTTGGGTCTCTCATACAGGGCTGATTGTAAGATTGCATTTATTCAGCAAAAATATTGACTTTTCCATCAGTTTACATATTAGAAAATTTGCTACACGTTTAGAAAATCCCGAACCTGTATATAACACATCAGGATGTATACTCGTAAGATACACGAGCTAAGGAGTATTTGGTACCTAGCTACAATCGCTTGAAAAGGTGTCAGAGTGGCCCGGGTTGCCTTGGTATTCGATTTAACAACAAGCTTCCCTGTGACGTAAAAGAACTGTCTCTTTCCTTGTTTAGGAGAGCAGTTAAGAAAATGCTGATCCAAAATGCGTTTTATTCTTTTGAAGAATTTTTAACTTATAGATTTTAGATTAAAATATTTTAATTTGTTGTAAGGTTAGTTTTTTTTTGTGTGTAATAACTTTTAAATTTAATAGTATCTGTGTGTGTTAGTAAATTCTATTAAATCTTGTTTTGTATATTTTGTGACTTGTGTCAATACAATTTTGTATGTCGACATTAATAATTAATTAAATAAAAAATAAATAAATATATTTATAATAATTTTTTATGTGATTTTTATTAAAAACATGGCTTTTTTTGTCTTATTTAGCAAGGAAATTTCTTTCTGTTATTACATTTTTATAGGTATATATCTTATTGTTTATATAGTTTTCACTATTCCACTTAAGGCAAATAGCTGGCGCTATATAGGTTGCCTCACTACTAAAGTATTTAATTAAAATTGGTTAAATCATTTTTTTTAATAAATGACATTAATAATTGTATACTCTAAAAAATTTACCAAACAATAATTTTAAATTTTGGCAATAATTTATTGTAAATTAGAAACCAATTGTCTTTGTTAAATTTAGTTAAGTAATAATTTAAGCGGTGTTTTTGCCTTTTTGAGATTTATTGCTAATTACCGTCTCAATAGGGTAGTCACTTTGGTTTAAACTTTGACATAAAAATGTTTTGTTTATGTTTTTGTTAAAAATAAAATTGTTTATTGAACAAATTATATTTTAAAATATGTATAATGCAGTAAAATTTTTGAATATAGTATATTTTGATTTTTTCGAATAACAACTTGACTTGCGTAACATTTTGGCATATCTGTTTTATTTCTTCCGGTAATAGATGCTATATAAGCCACAAAACTTTAGTAATTTAGTCATTTTAATTTAAAAGTCTAGGATAAACTAATTTGCTTTACTAAAAGTTAAAGTGAATCTGTGATCTTTTAGATCAAGATAAGTCATCTGTAGCAGGAATTATTATATTTGTTCCTAAGTTAACAAAATTTTTAAAATTTGTAGAACTTTTTATTATTTATTTAAAAATTAAACAAATATGCTAGAATTCATTATAGGCTAATTTTAGAATAGTTCTTTTTTTTTTGTTACATCACACCTGGGTTATTTTTTTCTTAAGACTGCTTCCTTAAGCATTTTTTAGAAACTTTGACGGTTTTGTTAGACATTCTAATTTTATGAGGACGTAGGTAGGTAGTAGGTTTAAAGTGAGTGGACTTTTTACGCCCTCCACCGCGACCGCTCGGTCTATTGTGGCTCACATCCTTCCAACAGGATCGGACTTCTAATGAATCCGATATCAGATTGGAAGAGAGTTCTTACATCTCCTCTTACTCGTGTCGCTACCGGACACGAGCACAATGTGTTCTGATGTGTTCTGGTGTCCCTGTCTCCTGGAGAGTATGACGAGCAGACGATTAGATCCATCATGCCCTCCTCTCCCGGTCTAGTGACGTGGTCCTTGTTACAGGAACCAGATGTTCTTTCTGAGGCCGCATCTCCGGCCTTATCCTATGAAAACGGTCCTATCCGCTTTCTGTTTAAAGCCAGGAAACCCTTTTTCCTATAAATGCGGTTCTGTCCGCCTTCTGTTTGGATTCAGGGAACCCTTCCTAAGCATCTGTTTGTTTGGGATGGATTAGCCCTTCCCCGTGAAACAGGCGCCGGTGACTTCAGGGGCACCTTACGAAACGGATTCACCCGTTTCGGTCGGCGCACCTTTGTCTGCTTGTGACCTTGAGTGGCACCTCTCGAAACGGATTTATCCGTTTCCGTCAGCGCACCTTTGTCACTTTTTTCCTATGAAAGCGGTTGTCCGCTTTCTTTTTGGAGCTAGGGAAGTAATAGTCCACCACGGCAGAGCCCCGCATTACCGCAGTAAGGCTATATACTCTAAGAGGTCGTCCTGTATCTCAGAGGCACCGTTGGGGACACCTGATTAAGGCACAGGAAGTCATTCACTCATCAGCACGGTATGCTAACACCTTGAGTTAAAACCTTGTGTTCATCTTAGTTTTGGACTCCGTTCCATACGGTGGCAACAAGAGTTGCCGATAACCAGCAACTCTAGCTCATGTTCCAAAAGATCCTACTGGGCCCAACCACAACGACGATGTGTGAACACAGCGGTTGGGTTATGAGGACGTAGTTGCTGACTGATCTTAGTATATTATGATTTTTGGACTTTAGTGTCTTGCTGCTTGGTGAATTGAACAAGCTGAGGCTCTCTCGAGGCAATTAGCTTTGGATTCGGGTTGCAGCCAGTCAAGTTGATGTGTAAGGTGTTGTAAGATTTTTAATATAAGTTGAAGTGAGAAGTAATTCTGAATATTATGGATATTTGGCAACTTTAAAATAACATTTATAAAGTAGTGTAGGCATAGTTTGGTGTAATAGATTTTACCAATTTTTTTTTCCAGGTTTACTCAATAGGGTCAATCCAAAGGTATTACAAGTCCTTGGATCTATAATCTAATATCTTATATTACTAACTTGTACCCTTTTAACATGAAATATTAACATATTATAGGTTATATCTCTTGACTAGAAAGATTTGCATGTTTTACCATTTACAGAGATAGTTTCAAAAACCCCCTCTATCTTGTGGCTTGGGTTGGGGTAGTCGTGGTATAAACCTACCTATCTGATTTTTTTTATCATTTCAATATTTTTGCTGAAATCCTTTGGAAAAAAATTATATAACAAAAATTAAGATATGTTCCTTTTCAACAAGGAACATTTTTTAAATAATTGAAATACAAAAAAAAATTAAAAATATATATTTTAATCGTTTATGACTTTGTTAGTATCAGTCGAAAAAACACAGCAAAATAAAAGTTTTGTCAATAAATTTCCTACAATATAAAATTGGTTAGAAATCCCAACATTCAATATGGTTATCTCAAAATAGCAATAAACAAAAAATGAGATTTTATTTTTAGATACCAAATTTTGTATGTATTTGTAATTTGGGTAGAAATTAGAATTTGAGACTTAAGATATTTAATTTAAATTACCAAAAAAAATACATAATACAATACATTGCAAATTTGTCCATTTTTTACGAAATTAAATTACAAAATTATTAAGCAAACATCATCTTACAAAATTTAAGGAAATGTGACATGATGTTTTATCATAACATGAAGTTTTTTTGGCACAATAAGGAGGTTCTGAAAAATGTAAAAGGTCCAAATAATTACAAAACTTTTTTCTTATTAAAAATCTTTTATTCGACCAATAACAAAGTTACGAACGATTTTTGCAGAAAAATGACATTTCCTTTCAATTTTTTCACATTTTGTTTATGTAACAAAAATTCCGGCCCTTTTTGAGGGAAAGCAGCATCTCGATTTTTATTACATACATTTTTCTGAAAGATTTCAGAAAAAACTGCCTGCAACCTTGTGCAATCAACAATTTGTTTTTTGAACAGTAAGGCTTGGACCAAACTATTTAAATGCAGCCTCGTCTATGATAATTAATTCTTGATATATAACTATTGAATGAAAGGTGTTTTTTAACTTTAAAATTAATTAAAAGTTTGTTAGAAATACTAAAAGATTAAATTTTCTTGAGATTGATATCTAATAAAAAAGTTATGATAAGTGACATTCTGATAAAAAAGTAATTAAAAAGTTTATTGCTGACAAGAAAAAAGTAGAAAAACAGAGTAAATGTGTAATTGTTTATTTATACAGTAAAGAAGGTTAAATCACGAAACGCAAAATCCAGGCAAAAAGCAGGTACTTGAAGTAACTTGTATTATGCTAAGAAAGGTGCCCAGTATTGAATTAAACAACTTCCGATACTGGGAAAAATGGTTGCCACCCCCCCAATAAATGACTCATTTAATGGGGAAGTGGGATGAAAAAAAATTACTTACCCAATCGATAAATTATAGTTTTTTATCATAAAAACATGAAATACAACTTTTCATAAAAATGAACTCCTTCCAAGTAATAGCGCAAGGAAAATTGTGATTTTTGCCAAACAATTGTTACATTGTTTAAAGTTTTTTTTTAATTTAACCGAAAATGTGGTAGTAATACACAAAAAATACTATATATTACTAATATGAAGTATTTTAGTTGACAAATAAAAAAAAACTTTTGTACGATGAGTATTAAAGGAGATATGTCCTGGCAAAAATAGTTGCTTAACGAAAAATGAAGAGACCGCATCGTTCGGAGTAAATATCTGGAAAAATATTACTTTCACAAAAAAAAGTATTACTATTATTTTGCAAGAACACAAAATTGTGAAAATTTTGAGACCAACGAGAACCGTTTAAAATAAGCAGAAAAAAAGTTATGGGCTTCTAAATTTTTTTATGCTAATTTTTTAGCGCCATCTGAACTGTGTTGCTTGAAAAAATAATCCTTTAGTGAAAAGTCAGAACATATGTCCCTTAATATATCCAGTCATTTTCAGCCCTATCGGATAATTATTTTTTATGTTTTAGACTGATAAATGTGGGTCAAATCTTGTTTTTGTAAGACATTTTTAGTTTTTGACCCGTAGCGTTTCCCGAGGATGGGGGACGGTTAATATTTTCTTTTACTGAATAGTTTTTTAATATTTTCTTTTACCGAAAATATTGTTAGTTTGTCGGTTCTAAAACAAAAAGTTGCAACAAAAAAAAATTAATAACGTTTTTTTTATTTTAATTTAGGGGTACTTTTCCTGCGAGAGGGGGAGGGGGAATGAATATCATAATAGTCAAAATATGATAAAATATTTTTTTAAATTGATTTAAAAACTAAAAGAATAATCTAAGGTCATGTTTTTGTATTCTTTCTTGTTATAAGGGTAGTTTTAACCTTCTATTATAAGCCCTTATATCTCAATTTTAATGCATAATAAAAAATTTAAAAAAAAATCCTAATTATTCTGAAAAAATGGCATTTATTTGATAATCTGAGCTTTACTTCCAAAATATTTTAAAAAACCCATAAAAATGGGTAGTTTTACTGTTTTAGGAGTGTTTCAGAAATTTCTGACATTAAAATCGTAATTAGTGACCCGAAAAACTCTGCGGTATCTATTTTCATGAAAATTTATTTAATATTGCACCGAGATATTCAATATTTTTTTATTCTTGGCCAAAAAAATAGTTTGGCCAATTTTTACAGCATTTCGGACAAAATTCCAGTAATCAAACTTGTTAAATTCCATATTTGACACCTTTCTTAAAAAATTTTAAAAAATTTCAAGTTGATCTGATTTGCCCGAAATTACTGCCTCATTTTACAAAAAAATGTACCTGCTTTTTTGTACTATTTAAAACAATCGCGATAATAATCTATTTTTGCCTTAAGTAGAAAAATGGTCATATATTTATTCAAATCTAACCCAGAGCCGATACATTTTTTTTTAACCAAACGAATAATTTTTAAGTATGGTTAAATACAGAAAAAATGCAGTAAAACTATCCCTTTTTATAATCAAACTTATTTGAACATTTTTACTTAACATTGCATAGAGAAAAAGCATTACATAAAGTCATGGATGTCAGTAAAGTTTGCTTTATACGGACAAGAACTACTACCTAAAATACCCTTTGGCTACATAAAATACATACAACGTTTTGCAGCTGTATTTCGTATGGAACGGGTATTATTTTTCTTTTGTCGTTTTTGTATTAAACTTTTCTAAACGTAACTTTTTTATTTAAAATTCTTTTGAGCTCAAAAAACATATTACTTTTTAAATTTCATCATATTAAACTTAATGCCAAAAGATATGAGTAAATGTATTATTTTATTAAAAGCTTTTTCAATAAGATTTTGCACAATGACAGAAAAAATTTTTAGGTTTAGTGCAGTAAATGAAAATAGCAAATTTTTTACCACTCTAAGAACCCTTTTACAGATACAAAATTAGTGATAGGAAATATTTAAATTTTCTTGAAGAAGTAAAAATTACAATACTAAATTTGAGGGCAGAAAAAAACTTTAATTTCAACCAGATGTGAAATTTTCATGAAAATGATTCTGATATGTAAACATTGGTTTCTAATTCAAAAAAAAAGGTATTTAGGAAGCTTTTCAGTTCAAATAAATTTATATTTCAAATTAGTCAAACATTTGCCGTACAAAGTTTGTACAAATACTTTATAAACATTCTGATATACAAGGTGGTCTGATAGTGCGACAAAGATCGATATATCCGAAACCGTTCATAATGGTAACTGAATACACAAAAATTATAGAAGAAAGGGCGAAAAATGTAAAATTATTTTCATTTCAGAATTTTCCAAAAAACCACTTCTTATTTTTAGCTTTTAACTAAAATAGAAAAATTATAGCAAGAAATTCATTTAAAAATCGCTTCCTCGTATATTAGTGGAAATCTTGAACTGTCATATAGGACAATGTCGACGTAGATTTTTATATATCATTTTCGGTTTTTGACAAAAAATGACGTCATCATTATACTTTGGCATTGTTTTGACTTTTCCGTCTAACCGAAGTGTAATTTAAATTTAAAGAATTAAAAAGTATTCCTACATAAAATGACAAATACATTTTTATTAAACCTCACATTTATATCTTAGTTTAAAGGAGATCTAATGATGCCACTTCTTACAGTGTGGCACAAAAATAATGTTTTCCTGGATTTTGAAATTTTTTATCCAGTAAGTGGCAGATAGATACCTAATTTAAAAAACATTAGGAATAGGTAAGTAATTTTCAGCTTCTATAACTTTTGTACTCTTAGTTTTTCTCTGTCGTAAACGGTTTTGGAGATATCGAGCTTTGTCGGACCATTGAGTCACAATCTTATTATTTTTGAAACATGTTACTGAATCTACTAGTTATCGTTTTTAGATAATTTTATTAAAAAACGAAGTGATCGATTTAATTAATATTTTATTAAAAAAACCTGTTACTCATAAAATAATCGCCTTTTTAGGCAGTTCTTGACACATATTTTGTCATGTCTGTATGAAATACCTCTGTATATTGAATATAAAAATTGAATATTATAATTTAAAAAAAAAGTGACAAAAGTGCAAGATTCTTGCAGGTCGGTCTTGGTCTTGCGTAGTCTTGCACCCCTCAGTCTTGGTCTTGGTCTTGGTCTTGCATACCCCGGTCTTGGTCTTGGTCTTGCAAGCGAGAAGGCGGTCTTGGTCTTGGTCTTGGTCTTGGTCTTGGTCTTGGTCTTGGTCTTGGTCTTGGTCTTGGTCTTGGTCTTGGTCTTGGTCTTGGTCTTGGTCTTTTGGTCTTGGTCTTGGTCTTGGTCTTGGTCTTGGTCTTGGTCTTGGTCTTGGTCTTGGTCTTGGTCTTGGTCTTGGTCTTGGTCTTGGTCTTGGTCTTGGTCTTGGTCTTGGTCTTGGTCTTGGTCTTTCTTGGTCTTGGTCTTGTTTGTCTTGGTCTTTTTTGGTCTTGGTCTTGGTCTTGGTCTTGGTCTTGGTCTTGGTCTTGGTCTTGGTCTTGCTGCAAGACCAAGACCAACCGCAAGACCAAGACCGGTCTCGCTCATCACTAATTAGAAAGAGCTAGTCAGCTCTTACAATATTAGTAAAAAAAGCATAAAAAGATTAATTAAGAAGATTTCTTTTTTTTATAAAAATAATTTATTTTTTAATTCTATAAATATAAAATATTTATTTTTATTAAAATTATATTAAAAAAATAAATTAAACTTAAAAACAATGGCAACATAAAATCTTATTTATATGTTTGTTTTATTATATTTTATTTTAAATATTAGTACGACATTTTCATAAACTTTTAAATAATATCATACAAAGTCAGTTAGAATAACACAATTTTCGTTATTTATTTTTTGTTTTAAATAATATAATTAAATAATTTATGTGCTATAATTGTCCAATAAGTTTAAATAATTTGTTTAAATACATTAAACTTAAAATAAAGATAGGTTTATTTTTTAAGGAACAAATAATACTTTAGTTAATTTAAAAAGCTTTGATTATGTTTTTTTACTTACCGCAATTTTTTAGGTATAGTAATTAGATGATTTTATCTTGGAAATACTGAATAAGTAAATAAAACTCAGGGTATTGTTTTATTTAGAAAATTGACATACTTTTTACATGATTGTACATTAATTTATAAAATAGAGACAATTTAAAAATAAAAAAACATTGTAAAAAATATTTATTTTTATTATCGGTACGGTACAACCGAAATATGTATTAAAAATAATTTAAAACCATTATTATTAAAATTATACGGATTTTTAGCCTAATAATTTTACGTTTAATCGATGTGCAAAAAAGCCGAAAAGTTCGATATGTTTTCCTGTATGTAAAAAAAACAGTTTGATTTAAATAATATTAAAAAGCAGATATTGAACCGATAGGATTAAATTATATATATATATATATATATATATATATATATATATATATATATATATATATATATATATATATATATATATATATATATATATATATATATATATATATATATATATATATATATATATATATATATATAAAAAACAGGGTCTGATTTATGTGGGAAATCCCACGGATCCAGGTAGAACATCGAAAAATAATACCAAACGTTCCTATAAAAAAAATTCCTACAGGCCTTCATTACGAAAATACAGCCGCCTAAAGGACGCCGCTGGAAATTGGTTCTTCTTAAATTACTTTTATACTACCCGGAATAATTAAATAAAAATTTTATGTGATAAACACTATTAAAGACCTCTTAAAATGATATCCTTAAAATACATTTACCTTGTTTACTTTACCAGGGGCGGAAGGTTGTACACTTTAATGCCTATATTTTTAACACCCTGTATGTTAAAGCCTCGAAAAAAATATTTTTGGATACCTGAACCTTACACTAAAAAAAAGGTACTTTTGTTTATTATCGATAAAATAAACCATTTTGGAGAAAAAAATTAATAAACTAGCTAATGTTTTTTTTAATAAAAAGAAATGTGATATTTTTCTTTTTTTCTGCTCACCAAATTGCGATACGCCAGTCATTCAAAGAACAGAGAAATTTAATTTTAAGTTATTTAATGTTCTTAAAAAAATGTAAAAACAAATTATGTAAACATAAGTTAAATTCTTCAATTCGAACAATTAATTATTAAAAACTTCATAAGTAGGTTCGACGTGGGCTCCGTGAACTCTAATACATTCGCAGACACGACGATTCGAGGACTGCTGCAGTCGCCACAATAACCCTGGATTGTTTCTTATATCATTACAATGAAATGTAATTCTTTGGAGCAGTTCTTCCCGAGTATCGACCGAAGTGGAATACACTAAGGTTTTGAAATGGCCTCATAGATAAAAATCTAATGGTGTTAGATCCGGAGACCTAGGAGGCCAGGTACTCCTTTACCTACCCAACGGTTTGCAAAAACATTATTTAGGTGGTGCCTTACAGCAATCTTGAAATGAGGTGGGGCTCCATCATGCATAAAAAACATATCTCGGCGGGTTGCAAGTGGCAAATCTTCTAATAAATCCGGAAGATTGTTCTAGAGGAACTCCAAATAAAGTTCTCCGTTAAGTCGTGGTGGCAATATGAATGGCCCGATCAAATAATTGCCAATGATCCCTGCCCAGATATTTATTGAATGAAATTGATGTTGATGATGAGAAACAATAGTAGCATGGGGATTGTCATCAGCCCATACATGTAAGTTATGTAAATTTATAATTCCATTTTTGGTAAACCCTGCTTCATTCGTAAAAAGAATCGAGCTGATAAAGTTAGGGTTAATTCGCTGCTGATCTAACAGCCAGTTTGCGAAGTGTATTCTACGAGCAAAATCTCCAGGAATTAGTTCATGCACTTTTTGTAGGTGATATGGGTACAACAGTTGTTCTTGAAGTACCCCATGTACAATTGATTTGGACGTATGAAGCTAAGCGGCTAATTTTCGAGTGCTCGTTGTAGGAGTATCAGCTACAGCATCTAAAATGTCTTCCTCCAATTGTACTGTACGTGCTGTTCTTCTCCGACCACCATTATTCTTTTTTTTTTTCAAAACGTCCTAAAATTGCATTTAAGAAAGTCAATAATATCACCTTATTACATGGAAACCAAAAACCTACCAGTTTCCCTTAGACGTTGATCAAATCGTTGAAATGTCTTCTGATCTGGAATAATGCGATTAGGAAATCTTACTTCGTACAATCTTTTTGCTTCCAATGCATTGCAAGACGCGAGACCATACATAAGATGCATATCTGCATACTCAATAAAAGTAAATTTTATATTTTGACGCAATTTAAATTAAATTTACCCAGAAATCCAAAAATTAAAAAAATATTATCGAATAAAGGATGAATATGTTGACAATGTAAAAGATGGTAAGTTCTAAATGATAGGTACTCGTATTTGCTTAATTTGCAGTTATAGCAACGTTTGCAACAATAGTGCGTTCAAAAAATTAAGAAATATAAAAATTCCGATAGATAAATAAGATACAATACCATTTTTGTTTACATTATTTTTTCAGTTTTTTTAAGTTTAGTTTTTATCTCAAGAATGACAAAAAAGAAACAAACATAGGTTTACATTTTTCTAAATAAGTTCGTAAATGTACCTTTTTAGGACACCACTGCATTTTTAAGAACATGTATTTTTTTTTTAATTAAATAACTTAAAATGAAATTTCTCTGTTTTTTGAATGACTGGCGTATCGCAATTTGGTGAGCAGAAAAAAAGAAAATATCACATTTCTTTTTATTAAAAAAAAAAACATTAGCTAGTTTATTAATTTTTTTCTCCAAAACGGTTTATTTTATCGGTAATGAACAAAAGTACCTTTTTTTAGTGTAAGATTCCAGGTATTCAAAAATATTTTTTTCGGTTTAATTTCTATTCAAAGACCAAAATCTTGGACTTCCTTTGCCTTTATTTGTTAATTGATACAGAACGTCTCGGTTAGTGATGGACCGTTTTCAATTGATAACTTGATAAAGACAATGGACATAATTTTAATAAAACTAATTATTTTATATCTATAAAATTTAAAAATAAATTAATTTTATAAAAAGTTAAATCTTTAATAATATATAATTTTTGTAACTATTATTGCAAGTACAGACTAGCTTTATAATAGATGAAATAGTGTTATTTAAAAACATAATATGTAAACATTTTTATTCTGGAAAAAAATCAAATAAGTTTTCCATTAAACTGATTTTACCAGAAAACAAATTAAACTACAAGAAAAATATTTATTGTCCCAAATGCAATTTTTTAAAATTAAAAACAATTTTAAACTAACACACACCAAACTAACCAAATTAAAAAAAACTGTAAAAAAAAGTTGTCGAAGGTACGAGGTGGCAGATATGTTTTACAAAAATTAACCTTTAATAAAACTAACTGATGCAAATTAATTTGGAACCATGCACCAATTTTTATAAAGAATAATATTTTCTGACAAGTTACAAAACAAAAGTTTAAAAACCTATTAAATCAACCGTATACATCTTTTTAAAGGGTTACCAGCAAAAACATTGCTGCCACCTTGTACATCCAATCAAAAAAAGATAACGCGTGGCCTATTAGACGACCATAGCTTTGAACATATACAACCAATTTAAAAGGAAAATCCACACAAACCGCAATTTTTGAATTTATAAAAACAATAATTAGATGTTTTGAGAAAGGACATATGACCTTTTGAATTTTCATGACTTAAGTAAGGCCTATGACTGTCTAAATAGAAAGCTACTTCTTAAAAATGGAACGTTATGGAATAGGGGGAAATGCCTTACAATGGTTTACTTCTTATTTAAGTAACAGAAAACAAGTGGTAGGCATTAAGAGCAGTGGAAAGTGTCATACTTCGGACTTCTTGTCAAACAAATCAGGAAATCCACAAGGAAGCATCTTAGGACCAATATTGTTTATCGTGTTCACCAATGATCTGTACTCCGTAGCAAATAAAGAAAATCAAACAATCATTAGTTTTGCAGACGATACAAATTTAATAATAGGAGGACAAAATATAGCTGAGTTAAGAACTGAAATTTACTAAGAAAAGTTACGGAATGGTTCATAAAAAATGATTTGATATTAAATTCTAAAAAAAAAATATTATATTCTTTCGAACAAAACAATTTAAAACAGAAAAAATGGATTTTTTTGAAGTTAATAATCGGGATAAGATTGAAGTATCAGAAAATTCTAAATTTTTGGGAATTTATCTGAATGAGTTCTTAGACTGGTCTTATCACCTTAGTAATTTAATAAAAAAACTTAATTCAGTTTGCTATGGATTGCGAGTCATTGGAGAATATATGAACAATTAAACACTTCAAAAAGTATACCTGGCAAATTTTGAATCAGTTCTTAAGTATGGAATAATATTTTGGGGTAGAGATAGCATGATTCAAAATACTTTTGTTGTTCAAAAAAGAGCAGTGCGAATAATAACAAAAATGGGCTTTATTGATTCTTGCAGGTCAGTTTTTAAAAGTTTAGGGATAATGACTGTTTATGCAATTTATGTTTATGAGTGTTTAATGTTTTTCTTTAAAAATAAAAGTCTATTTGGGATTGAAGTATTCCATAATTATAATACAAGAGTAGAAAATGTAAATTATCCAATGCACCGACTTCAAATAACTAAAAGATGTCCCCAATATATGTGTATTAAATTGTTTAATAAATTACCTACACGAATTAAAAACTGGAAAGTGAAAGACTATTTAAAAAAGAAGTTAAAAAATTGTTAGTACAGCTAGAACCATACCATATAGATGATTATTTAAACATGTAACTGTTAGTCTTGTGTGTGTGTATTTCTTAGAAATTTTTAATGTATTCTTTTTGTTTTTAATTGACGTTATTTCACTTTGTTATCTTGTAGCAATTTTAAAATAAAGAGTATTATTATTATTATTATTAATTCACAAAGGTACATACATTTATTTTACTCAGAGGTATAGTTCTGTGTGTAGGTATATGACAGTCGCAATAAGCATTCATTACATTTGTGGCATGAAATTTACAGAAAAGGATTTTAGCTTTGTGGAATTAATCTCAACGCCTCATAACTAAATAACAAGTTAAAACTTTCTAACGCTTTATATGACTAGGAATTTTCTTATTATTGTGGATAAAATGTATACCCAAATATTTTGTACCGTAATTATTTATAAACTAACAATAAAACTAAATTTTCTGGTGGTATATAGTATTTGATGGTTTCTATTTAATCTATATAATTTGACAATAATATATTGTTATGTACTTGTTAATAAAGTTATGAAGTATAAAGTTAAAAATGTAGTGAATTATTTTTTTTACAATTTGCAGTATACATGGGGTTTCTGGATAACATAATAATGTCCAGAAGATTATATCTGTGTTACTTTAGCGAAAAAAACTGCATGTGAGCATATTTACTAAAGGTCTTAACTTTTGAACTTAACGGTTCTAAAGTTTTAAGATTTTTTTTTCCATGTACGATTACATGAACACTTGTTGATTATACAGTTTAGCGTCCGTAAAGTGACCCCTTATATACGAGTAAAATAAAATGTTTATTTTACGCTTTTTTATGGTATCGTTAGGAATATTTTTTTACATTCATATTATGTTGTATGTACGTATGTTCGTATATTCGTATGTTCGTATGTTCGTATGTTCGTATGTTCGTATGTTCGTATGTTCGTATGTTCGTATGTTCGTATGTTCGTATGTTCGTATGTTCGTATGTTCGTATGTTCGTATGTTCGTAGTTCGTATGTTCGTATTGTTCGTATCGTATGTTCTATGTTCGTATGTTCGTATGTTCGTATGTTCGTATGTTCGTACTATTGTATTTCTATGTCAATGTTCGTATGATTGTATATTTGTATGTTCGTCTGTTCGTATGTTAGTGTGTTCGTATGATCGTATGTTCGTATGATCGTATGCATACACATTTCTCTGAAACTAAAATTGGATTGTGGACATCAATTTTTAGCCTAACGTTTACTTCAACTTAGGGAAAAGTAAAGATCTAAATAGATTCAGTAGCTCTTATAATAGGAACTATTACGTGTAGGTGTAATGGACTGGCCTATTAATACGCCGTATGGGTGTGGAATCAAAGGGAAACCATTTTAAGACTTTGGTCAAATTCAACAAATTCTTTTAATATTTACAACAAACCAATTAGCACTTATTACAAAAAAAAAGCATTGCAGTTTTTAGTTAAAACTGAAAATTATGAAATAAAAGGTAATTTATATATATATATTTTATTATATATATATATATATATATATATATATATATATATATATATATATATATATATATATATATATATATATATATATATATATATATAAATATATATATATATATATATATATATATATATATATATATATATATAAATAATTTTTTACAGACCACCAGATTAACCCACAAAAACCAAATCAAAAGTAGATACGAAATAAATTAGGGGCCAGCAAGTTTTTTAAAGTTTGGTGCCACTAAATCCAGCAAATATAAAACTAAATTAAAATACTTTGGCTTTGCTGGCACAAACCTAAAAAAAATTGTAGGCCACTAATTTATTTCGTACCTACTTTTGATTTCGTTATTGCTGTATGATTTTTTTTTATTTTAAGTTTTTTTTTAAGTCGGATTTTTTTTTTAATTAGGTACCTTTTTATTTAAAAACTTAACTTTATTTTTCGACAATCGTTATTTAAAAGTATACAAAATCGACCATTAAATATCTCATTACAATGGAATTTTCCCTTAAACGTGTTTTGTACCTTGATTGATTTTGTTTTTGGTAAATTTAGGGTTATTGAAAAAAATATTATTTTAGTCGGTTTAATTTCTGTTATAAATAGTAATTATTATTGATATTTATTAAGCAGTTATAGTTCTTCGTCATTTTCATACCCATATTTTTACTATATTTTTCAGTGTAGTATTATTGATATCACTGCCTGACACTGACAACGGCAGGTTTCGCTTGCAGAAGTTTTTAAATGTAACAGAACAAAACTTTAAAACGTATTAGAAACTCGTTTATAATGTAACTGCACATTAAATTTTGTTTGTAATACGTTCACAAACATGGTTTTATTGGTGCCGTAAGTTTATAGCCTACCTCGGTCATAAAAGAACTTGCCCAATAAAACCATGATTTATGTACTTATACCATAAATAGCTATTTTTGTGATAACTTAGTCTAAGAATATTCTAATAAAGTCCTCTCACTCTTTTAATGCCGCAAAATTACAGCCGTTGACCTTGAACAGACCCAATCACGGGTGGCCACGGTGCAGGAGATAAATATATGCACCTACCGCGTACTTTCAATGTGAATAGTCTAACTTTTCGTTGATTATATTTTTATACGTGTGGCGTTTTATAAGGACCATATAATAATATAAGTAAGATTATTACTGTTTGTATTATGTATTTGTTTTTTATAAACCATTATTGACAAATAGATTACTATGGTAACAAAGAAAATAAAAGACAGTAGGTTAAATTGAAAAAAAAAATTAAAAATTTTACAACTTTTTTAATACCTTAAGTTTTTGGCACTGTTTATTACCAGATTGGCTTTGATTTTGAATTAATAGCAATAGATAAAGTTTACCGCCTACTTACAAAATTATGTTTTTTGTTACATGTTTAAAAAATAACATAAAAATTGAGTTAAAAAATATGAATGCATACATAACTCTCTAGATCCTTAGGACATCAAAAAAATAAAACATAATTACGTGTAGTAACGCAACAATAATAAACAGTACAATAAAAAAAACTTCGCTTGAGCAGATTTTATTAGTATACCTTAAGCCCCATACAGACCTGAATACAATCGGTCAAAACATTGTCGGCCGACTGTATTGAATAGTAAAACATTGTACTTGTGTCTTATACATTAATTTTCAAAAAAATAGAAAAAAATATATTTAAAATAAAAATGGACAAGTTACAAATTACCAGACCGTTAATTTATTATTTGTCTTATGTCCAAAAAGGTATAAAGTCTATTTTTGTACTTATTCGGGTTCACCCCTCTTTTACGACGGTCGCCGCTTAGACTATAACCTATATTCCTATATACTGTTTATAGATATAAATAAAAATGATATTTTAGATATCTAAAAAAACACATCTTATTTATATTTATTACCAAAATTGATTAATATTAATAACATTTAAAAAAATACCACTGACGTAAAAAAATGTCAACTTGGAAAAAAAAGCTCCCTTTTTCCAATTTACATTAGAATTAAAAAGCGGTATGGATTTCAATAAATAGGAAATATAAAAATAATATATATATATATATATATATATATATATATATATATATATATATATATATATATATATATATATATATATATATATATATATACGAAAACCTAACATGTATTGAACACAATCTACAGTCATATCAGTCTCATGAGGAGATACATCACATCAAACAAGAAATAAATTAAAATACACCAAGCGCTTTAATATTTCATTTGTTGGGGACATCAAAGGAAACATAAATTAGATGCAAAAAAATTTAATAAAAAATATATCCTAATATTTCGTGCAACCTCGTTTATCATTTAAATTTTAGCAGGATAATATAAAGATTTATAATTTATTGTTTATTTAGGTAGGTATAATCTTAAAATTACATTAAGAAATTAAATATATGCAGTATGAGTTTTAATAAATTTATAACTATATTATCTATACATAATTACATTTTTAATCTAAATGTCTAAATCTAAATTTGTTTTACTATCAGAGTCATCATTGAGATTAATTACTTGTTTGTTTTGTACAGAAATGTTAAGAGTCCTCAATTTTTATAATGTGCTGAATTTTTCCAGCTCTCAACTGGTATGTTAATTATTACATTTTTTATCAAATTTATAACACTGGGACTTAAATTAGGTGTAACATTTTCTGCTCTGATCTTTGATTTTACTTGGTTCCACAAATGCTCCATGGGGTTAAACAAACAGTAATACGGAGGAAGCCGTAAGACAGAATGCCCAGCCTGTTCAGCCAAATTATCACATACATATTGTTTTTTAACTGCATATGAATTTAGGACTTCCAAAAGATGCGTTTTTTTGTAACTGAATTCTAATTTAATATCATTTTCTAACAAATATTCCTGGATTTCAGTTTTTGAACTTGATGAAGCTGGTGTTTTGTGTAGCAGCCGGCTGTGGTAGCTTGCGTTATCCATGACAATAACATTGTTGTTTGGAATATTTTTTAAAAGATAATTTTGAAACCAGTTTTCAAAAAGTTCTGCACTTTTATCCTTATAATAATCCAAGCTTGAATCCTTAATATTCTTTGCAGACAACAGCAAGCAGTTTGGGACAAATCCGTCTTCTGAACCAGCGTGTATTATGGTAATGCGTTTTCCTTTATTTAAAGGTATTTTCGGCTGACAGTTTTGACTGGAATCAACCCATCCTTTGGATACTGTGTCGTGTGTATCGAACCATGTTTAATCAAGGTAAATTATGGATCTGTTTTCTAACCTATATCTTTTAATTTCTTGAAGGTAATTAAATCTCCAAGTGCGTAATCTGTGCGATTCCATTACTACTTGTCTTTTGTCTATTTTGCGGTATTTAAATTCCATTTTACAAACAACTCTATGGAGGGTGGCATGGCTAATATTATTATTGGTTTCGTCTTCGTCTAGCTTCTTTTTTAGTTTATCCAAGGTAGGAATAACTCCACTTTCATAAAGACAATATATTTTCCTTCTTATTAGGTCCTGACCACTATTGTCTATACGGTGAGATTGAAAATCACTACGTTTTTTTCTTTTGTTCAATTCTTCACTAATAATAATATCCCTTATCGATGATATTGGAGTTTTTGTAAGTAGACAGGTTTCTTTTAAAGCTTCTTGTTTAATTAGACCTCTACTGATTAAAGTTTCATACACATTTTTCACAACCTGTTTTGCATCTAATGACAAATGATTTCGACGCGACATAGTTATATTCTCGTAAAACAACTTTTTCAAAACGCACAGTAAAAACGGTTATTCAACACTGCCACTAAAATATTGGCCAAAATATTTATATGCCTAATATTTAATACTCAAGAAATACCTGGCCCACCCCTGCCCTTATGAACAAATGGGTTTACCCAATAACAATAGGTAATAAAATCGTTAAAGGGGTATGATCCGTCAAAAGCCATAACGATATACTTTGAGACAGACTATACGTCGAATATCAGTGAGTGGCAAACTGGTTTTTTATTTGTCCGTAAAAGGAACAGAAAGGCGCATCATAAAACGCTTAAAATCATTTCAAGATGCTTTCAAAGTTAAGAGCTAAAGAAATCGGATATTACATTGTTTCCCAATGCTTAGCTTTATTCTATTATGCCATTGCTGAAAACAATCTCTTCGTGTTGCAAACAATCCATTTTATCGCACTGGTTTTAGGCACGCTGGAAATGCCAAAGTGTGTGGTAAAAGATAGCTTTGCTGACAATGTTTTAATCTCTAAGTTAATTACAATAGCCTAGTTTACAACACGAGGCGCAATTACGCCCGCGGACCAAATCAAGGACTTATTTTTCTTAGTACACAATTGTTTTTACCAACTTAATTTGTTTATTAATTTAATTAAGGTGTAATTTTGGTACCAAAATAAGAGGTTTCCATATTATCAGAACTTAACCTTGTTTTAGTTTTAAATACAGGGTGTAAAAAGTTGCTCACAATTTTAATGGGTGATAGTGGTACTCAAAACGAGTCAAAAAACCAAAAAACACATAAGTAAAAAGTTAATTGTTTTCGAAATATGGCCTTTTAAAGTTTAAATCATTTGGCAACTTCATCACGTATCGAGTCAAATGTCGAACGTTTTTGCGAGGTTTTACATATTTACAGTTTTTTGTTACATGTTTATTTACATTTCATTTTTCTTATTTATAATTAAAAAATAATTGTACTTACCACACACAAACTAAGCTAAATATGCATTTTAAGAACACAAATTATTAAGTTTTAAAATAGCACTTTTTTATTTTGCTTAAAGAATAAAAAGTCTTTAATTATAAAAAAAAGACTGTGGTAATGCGTAATAATGGTGATATATATATATATATATATATATATATATATATATATATATATATATATATATATATATATATATATATATATATATACGAAAACCTAACATGTATTGAACACAATCTACAGTCATATCAGTCTCATGAGGAGATACATGAACATAATACCAGAAATAAACAAAATATAATCCCAGCTTATTGGAGGCTAAAGAGCATTCAAGCTGATTCAGGATACTGGGCAATAAAATTTTATAACTTACACCCAAAACATATAAAGCTGTTGGAGATTAGACATTTTAAAACTAGAATTAAGGAAATTTTAATAAAAACGCATTTTATTTTTTAAATTAATTTATTACTCATAGGTTTTAACAGTTTTGTGTAAATGTGCTTTATTCTTTGAATTAATTTAATTTTTAATAAACAATTCTATTGTATATCCTTTATATGACGTGTGTTAACAAAATTATTTTGTAGCGACATGAATAAAAAATTTGAATTTGAACCTAATTATTTGTTTATATTATCTTTTTTAAGATGTATTTGCCATATTCTATGTACAATATGCTAAACAATACTAATTAAGCGATTTCGGTTCTAATAAAGATTTATATTAAATATTGGACAGAACTATCTGTGTTTAGCTTTATTTAGTTTTTCTAAGAACTATTTAAAAAATAAAGTAAAATAATAAAAATGCCATGTTTCTTGCGAAATTTAATCTTAGGACATCAAGAATAAAACAATAACGCCTTAATACGCGTGATTCAAAGGGCAATTAACATTAATATGCAGTGGTATTACAGAAAGGAACAAGTCTGCATGTGTCTAAATAACTTTACTGAAAGTATCTAATAATAAATAACAAACTGGGTTTCTTTCTATTCATGGTGATGTCAAATAAATCATTTTAACTTAAAAAAACTTAAAACAAAATACTCTCAAACATATTTAGTGACACTGCCCATAAGCAATAACAAATGTAACCTCAGAGTAAAGTTTAAATTAAGCAATATTTGAAGTTTAAAAAATGACAATGGTACTATTTGTTGTACTGTTAAAAACTTTTTTTTAACAAATAAATTCCCAAAAATGTTAGGAAACTTCAAGGAAAGTTTTAAGTAAATAAATTAAAAACAATATACAGCGTGTCCTCCTAAGTCCTTTACATATGGAATTTTGTTAATTATTAATTTTCCAAAAAATGTTGGTCTTTATAAAAACTTCTGCATGCCTAAAAAGGTTCTTTTAATCTACCAATCCTACCCCAAAATATACAGAAGACAACAGAACTAAGAAAAGTGAATAAATTTTATTTATAGTTGCGTCGAAAATATTTTATAAGCACTTTTTTTATTAAGTTACAATGATAAAACAACAAATAAATAAAAAAAAAACATTGCTTCAACGTGCGCGCCATTCTTTCCATACAGACCACGGTTCGTCTAGTGAACTCTGCTACTGCCGCCCTTACCATATCTGGAGTAATTTCCCGAAAACTTCACTTTATTCTTTCAAGATGGTCGATATTTTTAAAAGGTCTGTGTAAGTAAACCTTTTCTTTCAGCACTCCCCATAAGAAAAAATGGGTGATATCTGGAGATCTAGCTGGAAAAGAAAATTCACAACGTTTTTCCATCTATTTTCGTGGAAATGCCCTATTTAGAAATCGAGTGACTCTTGCTGCGCTATGACATGAGGCGCCATCGAGTTGATACCACAGTGTACGACTTAAATTTAATGAAAGCTGGTAGATAGATTTAAATAACTGGATACGCAGAACATTAAAGTAAACTTTGGAGGTGATATTTTCTCTGAAAAACTACGGTTCTACTATTTGATTTCTTAGGATACCGCACCAACCATTGGTTTTGAACGAAAACTGATCCCAACATTCAATGAGAAAAATGGGAGTTTTATAACTCCACCAGCGACAGTTCGGGGAAGAGAACTCTTATGTTTTCTCAGGGTGTGTGGCATTAAAAATCACTGCGGATTCTCAAAAAGTTTTGTAATGGTATTCCACAATTAACACAATTTCTATTTTATTTTCTTTGTCAACTTTAGTGGTATAATTAAAATGTTTTAAAAAATTTTACTTAAAAAGTTAAATTACCTAATAAACAACATTTAAGACAATGTCAACATTTCGATTTCTGTATCAACCTTATTCATTTGTTTTCGTGGCATACTTTATTTTGCACATTAAAGAAAACGTTCTTTTTTAATTATAATTATTATTTACTTTTGTTGAGTTCTGTATATTTTGGACTGAGTTTGGTAAATTCAAATGTAGGTTTTAAGCATGCAAAACTTTTCAAAGAAAATAAAATTTTCTTAGAAATGTTTAATTAAAAAATGTAAATAACTTAGCAGGACACGCTGTATATTTAGATTTGTTGATAACAATACAGACTGTAAAGTACTGCAAAATGATTTAAATATTATTGCAAGTTAGTGCCCTGTTCATACAATGTTCAAGTATGTCATTTACTTAAAAGAAAACTAGTGCCTTAGAAGATGAATAATTTTTTTAAATATTTGAGGAAAAATTTTCTTTTACTAATTTAAGCTCCAGAGATATTCGTACAAATAATTTAATATATTTTGTTTTCAAAATATTTTTTTGCAATGTACGACTTCAGTAAATGAAGGGACAAAGCTGTAAATAAATCTGGACAGTTTTTCCTTGTCTTATTCTTAGGTCTACGGATATGCTATCGAGTGAAAAAAAGTTTTTCAACATTAACAGGTGAGAAAGGGCTGAAAATGGCCCCTCAAGGCTCGAAAAATGGGTTTCCTGCTAATATTTACCAAACAATGCTAATTGGAGAATTTTAATTTAAGAAATAAAATAAAGATCGCCTTGTAATCTACAAAAATAGTTTTTATAATTTTTTTCCTAAAATTGATAGTTTTTGAGATAACGGCACCCAAAAGTCTCCTCATTTCAGCTGCCGCTCTACCGCTACAATACCGCTATCTTCATGGATTCACTTATAAGCGGGCGGACGAATTGTTCTATAACTCGGGCAATAATGTACATTTTTTAATCATTTAAAGTTCATCGAAATGGGAAAACCCCTACCTATCATTGCACATGAGTTTGGGTCCATTCTGATTTTTTTAGAATATTTAAAAAGCTGTCAAAGTTTTTTTTTCACAATATTTTGAGAGTATCTCATTAATTTGTTGATATTTAAAAAAAAACGATTTGGTTTTAACATTTCTTTTTTATAATAAGACCTTAGCAAGCGTTCAATGATCCCAGAAAATTTCCTTCACCATCTTTCTTGCGTTTTGATAAAAAAATTGTTTTGCCCACCTGCATTTTGAGCCGATCCCGGAGTTTTAGAAACTCTGTAGAATAAACGCGTATCAAAAACTCATCATTCATTGAAATGCTTTCAATGCACATCATTTAAAAGCTTAGAGTGTCTAGTTTCTAAATGTACTTTTTCCTTTTTAATAAAGTCCAACAGAAGGACAACAATGCATTTCCAAACACGTGGACCAGAAATTCGGTAAGAAACTACCACATCTATGTAGTGTGGAATGTTATGGATTTTTCGACGGCCGTTTTTGCGAAAAATATTGGTGTTGTGAAAAAAATGGTAAGGAACTTTTTTTTTGGAAATTTCGAGGTAATTTTTATTTTTTGTCTAACAAAAATTATCTAGATCGCATATTTTAGCAGACATTCGCGGGAAACCCATTTTTTGGACTTTGGGCGGCCATTTTCAGCGGGTTTCCACGTCGAAATGTTGATAAACTTTTTCTCACTCAAAAGCATCCGCGAAGACCTAAAAATTGCGCTACAAATGAAAACTGTACAGATTTATTAACAGCTTTGGGTACTACAGATAACTACAGTACTACAGATAAAATTAACATAGTCGCCCAAATATAATAACCAAAAGCCAGCTGTCAGCTTTTCTAACCTTTTCATATTGTCAATGCAGTTAAAATAATTGTTGAGATTCTTACATGTTTCATTTTGAAAATAAATGAATATTAGAAAGAAGTTACTGAATTGTCTCGAAAGTTGCATCCTCTCCGATTTTGACTAAATTTGGTATACGGGGGTTTTTTGGGGCGCTGATTACAACTCTAAAAAAAATATTTTTTCGGCATCGTTTCGTTTTCGAGATAATCATCATCAAAGTTGAAAATCATACTTACCTTATTTACACTATTCCTCCTTCTTTTTACACACAATTTATCATTTTTACACTAAATTAAAACACAATATTTTACAAACACCTTTTAAAAACTTGTTATATTTATTTTACACCTTTTTTTATTTAATTGCAAACCTCCACTTTCACACGCCGAAACGTGGCTGCAACCATGTATACACTGGGGATTTTATAAGCAAATTTGGCCGCTGCCTTTGAACTTGAACGTTTGCAATTTAATAAAAAAAAAGGTGTAAAATAAATAAAAATACAAGATTATAAAAGGTGTTTATAAAATATTGTGTGCCACTTTAGTGTAAAAATCAAGAATTGTGTACAAAAAGTTTGATTTTCAACTTTGATGATAAATATCTCAAAAAAGAAATGTTGCCAAAAAAATATGTTTTCAGATTCGTGATCTGCGACCCAAATTTGGTCAAAATCGAAGAAGAGGCAATTTTCAAGACAATTTACAGAAGTTAAAAATTTAACATAAAAAGTCCAAAGGAAGTATTTGGAAATTGTTTATTTTACCTATTTTAACCCCCATGTCAATATTTTACCATTTAAAATGTCAAAATATTTCCAGTGTAATTCCGCCGAAAATTATTAATTTTCCGGATTTCTTTTTCTGCTCATAAAATTCACCATAAAATATCCATGCTTCTGTTCGGTTAAAAGAGGAAGGAACAAAATTGTCACTTATAATCTTCCCAGTGCTTGAATTATTTCCGGAAGGAACGCAGACGAGGGAAAATTTTCTAGAAAAATGCGCGACCAAGCAAAAATTTTTGGACATTAATTTAATGACGCGGGGGATTCAGTAAGAAAATTTTACACCTAAAACTTGTTTACAAAAAAATAATAAAATAACCTGACATGAGCTACCAGAATAAAATTGCCAATTATTAATTTTGTTCGTCTACCTAGACAAGAGAAAAAAAATTCCGAACAATTGAAACGTTGCTATGGTTAACTGTTAAAATAAAATTGTCTGGTTGGTTTAAAGTGATAGATGTGAAATTTTTAATATAAATTTAATGAATTATCACCGTAAATATTTTACAAAGATATAAGTATAATAATATCAGACTTTATATTACTTCTCGACAACATGACAAGTGATTAACATAAAATTTTAGGATTTTAAAGTTGCATTTGTGAAAAAATTGATAATTTGAATGCAGTTTTTGCCTTGTAAAGAGTTTAAGTCTTGTATGTTTCCAAATTTGTAGGACAAATGTCAATTTATTAAACACATATGTATTAAAATAAATTTAAAACCAAGAAATCAAAATAACACAAAAGGTGTAAAATTCACCAAAACTTTTTTGCAGTGATATCTCTTACGATACGAAAATAATATTCCGGTGTTTGTTTTTCAAGTGTATTTTGCTTCTGAAGTTGCAAAACATAAATATTTAAATTTCTCCCACTCATTTTTCCTCATTATGAAGTTTTACCTCTATAACTACTTGCAAGATATATTTTAACTTAAAATAGATTAGCTTGTATGCCTTTAGGAAACTTGCATTTCTATCTATATATTCTTTATTAAATTATCCCCCGATAAAAGGATTAGTATACCATAAAAATGAATTTATCATTTAGTCCCAGGTTTCCCAAGGGCCCTCTTAGTTAATTAAATGTAATGATCTCGACGTAACCTATTAG
Source organism: Listronotus oregonensis (assembly GCA_019359885.1). Classification (NCBI taxonomy): domain Eukaryota; kingdom Metazoa; phylum Arthropoda; class Insecta; order Coleoptera; family Curculionidae; genus Listronotus; species Listronotus oregonensis. The sequence continues at coordinate 329,546 of JAHBCN010000056.1, forward strand.
CACAATAATGATTTCTTAAGGGTACGAAAACTGTTATTATATTATCGCAAACGTCCTATCTTTGGATTCATAAAAATAATTTTTAATAATATTTTGCTCATTTAGTGATTTGTTACAATATAAAGTAACCTTATTTTGCAACAGTAATATTTTTTTATTTCTTTAATTTTTTCCCCTTTTTTAGGTAAACTTGTTCAATTTTAGTATAAAGGTTACCAACAATAACGATAATTTATTATATTGTACAAAAATGCAGAACTTTAACTAACTACTTTGCAGTACAACAAAATTTGACGAAAATTTTCATGTGTCCATTATAAATGTTAGGAAAACTTTTTGAAGTTAACAAATTATTGCTGCACGTTTTCAGTACGTTTAGAACTTTCCATTTATATAAAAGTTTGCTTTTGTCCCTTTTCAATTATAGGGCAAAAAACGTAAAAGCTATTAATTCTAAATTTAAGATTTTTTAGATAAATCAATTAATGTTATTAGGGAATTATATTTTTAAGGTGTAAAATTAAACAATACATTTGAAATAAATTGTTCCGCATAAAAATTTTCCTCGTTAAGGTAGGGTGTTATTTCGACCATTTCTGACTAACTCTTACACTGACCTGTAAATTTTTGTATCACATACAAAGTCAAAACATCAATAACCTATTTTGACTAATTTTTACTTTAAAGCACAAAATACAATAATCATAAATGAAATATCTGTACTAATCCAAAAGGTGTTTCCCTACTTACAGGACTGCATAGTGGCTACACCAAATACTGTTGTTTTTATGAGAATGGAACACCGATACCAGCAATATGTCAGGAACAAATTGCCATAACGTAAAATATTGTGTCTGGTCTAAAAAACATTCCAAATGATCCTTAAGTAAAGAAGCAGAAAATGTATTTACCTCCGGCTCTAAAACTAGGGCTTACAAAATTTTGCGTTAAAGCCTTAGAAGGGAACTCCTTTCTTTATTTGAGACGAAAATTCGCGCGTGAACGTGGGGCAAAGCTGTAGGAAAAAATTTTCGTTGGTCCAAAAATACGGAAACTTTTTGAAACTGCACTTTTGCAAAAGAAAATAGGGCATGGCCTCCCTGAAAAAGTGTATGTAGTAACTTTCTAGTTACCGAAAAATCGGGGAACTACACAGATCCGGTTAAGTAACTGATCCAATTTTACAAGGCGTTAGGTTTTAGCATGCAGCTTAAAGCGCATGAGGTGCATTCCCATTTGGAATTCTTTTCTGACAATTTAGATACAGTTTCAGACAAACATGGCAAAAAAATTTACCAGCAAATTGCTCGGATGGCGTGGAAAATAGACCCCCAAACAGCGGGCTACTGTTGAACCCTTAAAAGTAAAACCAAGCTGTTTAAATAAAAGCAAACAAAGACAATTTCTTTAATTTTCTTATTCTTTTTGGTACAAAATGAAGTGAATTTTGAACAAAAAGTAATTTAGATTTTTTTATTCTTAAAAATTTACTAGCTTATGTTTTTTATTTTTTATATTTTTCTCCCCTTTTCTAAAAACCTTCAGGTAATAGGTATAAACCAAGCCTATATGTAAATTCAGCATATTGCAGTAGATACAAAAACCCTAAAAAATATCAGAGAGCGACAGAAAATTTAATAATGCAAAACAGTGTTATACAACTGCCTATGTTAATTACTACATAAATGAATAAACGATCCTCTATTACAATACGTTAGAATTTAGAAAAATATCATAGAAGTTCTTTTTCTTCTTACTTTTATAAATATCAGGCATGTAATAATGTTTCCCTTTAAACAGAAGTATCACTTATAATTTAACTATATTTTCTTCAACAGTACATAGAAAGTTCCTAAATAATCTTTGACGGTGACTCGAGAAAAGTAAAGAATCACAAAGGCGTTGTTATTAAAATGGTGCTAAAATAAATGGCGCGCTTACAAAAACTTGCACTATATTTTTTAATGAAAGACTTTTCTCCGATTCACATATTTCGGAATTAGTCCAAATATTGTGTATAACAATGTTTTATATTACTATAATTTACATGTCTTTTTTTAACACTTATTTTGTAGGAAACTGTATACAGTTGAAAAAAATAAATTACACATACCAGCTCGGTTTAACTTACTTTGAGTTAACTCTGGGGTAGGGTATTGTCAGAAAACTGCTAAAAATCTTTAATAGGAAAGTGCAAATCACATTTCTGTAATTTACGTCATGTTCTCTAAAATAGATTTGTCAATCACATTTCTGTAAATTATGTTTATTTTTTTTAAATACATACATACATTTAGCAAGTCACATTTCTGTAAGTTGTGATATTTTTTCTAAAAACGTATAAGTCAAATAACGTAAACTTTTCGAGATTTTGTACCTCAGAGATAAAAAGGAACCCTCATGATACCATTCTTGCGTTTGTCCATCAAGGACGTTTTTCCCGAAAACAGTGTGATGTAAAAATTCTGATTTTGGCATAACCCTAGGTTTTTGTAAGGCGTATGTATATACCTGGTGTTGTATTTTCGGGCGTCAAAGGCGCGAGACCTAAAGGAGCCATCTTAAAGTCAAGCAGCTAATGAAAACAAATGCAAGAACAGTTCGGCCACGTACCATTTATTTAATTTTCTCTTATATTTTGTAACAATTATCTTGGTAAAATAAATAATAAGTTCTTAAGATTTTTTCTCCTTCTATTTATTTTTGCTCATCTTTATCTAAAATCAAATATAGAAACACATTATTCTTGGCCTGTTTGCTAGGCCAGGAGTGTCATGCAATTTATCGTGAAAAGGGTAATTTTAACCATTTAAGTTTTTTTATCCATTAAGGCCGCCAAAAACCAATTTTCACCCCGAAACGGTTTTTGATAAAAATTTTTTCATTTGTTGTTTCCTCCTTTTACGACTAACTCCCGGCAATGTTAATCGACGCTTATAATCGCGACCATTAAAACTGCTTAAAAAGAACGAGGTCTGTGGGGGCCTTTATGAAACTGACTATAAAAATATACACTGCTTATGTCATATGTGGCTATGAACAGGTAGCCAGAACCTGCTGGTGGAAGTTTTGTTAATAAAGACATCAATTGAAGTTGTTTATTTTGTAAAATATCTAATAAGAAATAAAACATTAAAATATTGGATTTTCCATTATTATTACATGGTGGCAGCATAAAAAGAACTATACGCCTATCACTAGTATAATGGGGGATTTCGCAGTAAGAAGTCGTAGTTGCATAAATTTTGAAGGAAATGTGTCGGAAAATTGGAGTATTTGGTATCAAAAGCTGGATATATACATGAAAGCAAGTGGAGCCAATAAAAAAGATGATGATACAAAGATAGCTACTTTATTAAATCTAATTGGGGATGAAGGTATTCGTATCTACAACACATTTGAATATGATGAAGGTAAAGATAAGAAAAAGCTTGAGGTAGTTATTAAAAAATTTAATTCATTTTGTAACCCAATAAAAAATTTGGTTCTTTTACATTTTAATTTTTTTCGTAAAGTTCAAAGTTCTACAGAAACATTTGACGAATTTTTAACAGATATCAGAACTTTAATTTCAAATTGTGAATTTAAGGACAGAGATACTATTCTTAAAGATAGGATTGTTTTTGGTATTTTATAAAAAAACAAACTTAAGCAAATTTTTTACAAAAACCAGATTTAACTTTATTCGAGACTATTAATATTTGTAAAAGCATAAAAACCAGCGTAAATACCCAAAAAATATTACATAACTCTTTAATAAATGATTCTTTGGTTAGTGTGGTTTCTAGAAAGGAAAATTTTAACGGCTAATAAAAAAAATAATCAAAATAAATAGTCAAATAAAAATTTTAACTACAGAAATAAGCAAAAAAGTCATTGCAAAAACTGTGGCTTTTTTCACAAACTAAATCGTTGTCCAGCTTATTATAGATATGTAATAACTGTGGTGAAAAGGGTCATTATCTAAGATTTTGCAAAAATAATAATCAGATACATATAGTTAGGGTGGAAAATGTAGAAGAATGTGCAGGTACAAGTAATCTAAATAATATGTTTGTATGGTCAATTACAAAATACCCCAGATCAAAGTTGTCAATTTTATAAAAGATCTAATAAAAAATAAAACATTAAAATATTGGATTTTTTACATATTATTTCAGCTTCATTTAAAATTATTGACTATTAAGTCCGCTTCCGGCTAAACCGAAAGTAATATATTGTAATTAGTTAGATAACAATTTGCCTATTTACACCAAATGCGCCTAAAATTTCATAAAATTATCTTTTATAGCAACGTAATAAAACTGTTGACACCCGGTGTACGTAAAATGAAAAGTATGTAGTTAAATCTAAGATATTTTAAGCAAAAGGAACAAAATATCGCATAATAAAGTTTGTTATCTCTTGTTTGATTTCTAACAAAACTTATTAATTCTCTCACCACTTGGAGAATTGCTAAGATATATATAAATGATAATAATGAAGAAGGCAAAGCGACACAAAATCAAACTCTTGCGGTAACGTTTAAATAATTTGTTTAAGAAGTCATAAAATGGTTATTCAGAACTTATCATTGAGTTTCTAAACGCATATTGACTCTAGTTAACTTGGTCAATATAATTTAAAATGAACTAGGAAATACTTCCAAAAGCAGGTTAATAAATAATAGTTAATAATATAGTCCAGTACAGCCCCGTTTTGGCTAGAAATTCTATAGAGCACTTCCTAAAATTATAAAAATTTAAGAGTAAGTAGTCCATACCCTCTATTTCAAAGTCTCCCCAATGCCATTGGTTGCTTTTACCTAGGGGGTGAAAACCACCCCTTCTCGGGAATGAAAAATTGGTTGTTAAAAATTGCTGTAGAAATCAATAGATCTACTAATTTTAAGTCATTTTTCTTTTATAAACTTTTTTCCTACAGCGAATACTTTTTGAGTTATTTGCGATTGAAATTTTGATTTTTATTTTATCTCAAAAAGTTTGAGCTTTATCGCTAGGACCATTATAAAGAAAGTTGTAGCTAAATAGCTAAAATAAAAACAAAGTGAATGGTTTTGTTTATGGTTGCTCCAAACCAATAATTAACTGAGTAATGGCTTATTAAAAGCCAACTTTTGCTTTTGGAGTAAAAATCAAAACTTGTAATCTCAAATTATAAAAAAGATTATTTTTTGATAAAAACTGATGGAGTTAAAATTTTTTGTTAGTGCTTAAAAAGACCTTTATTTTTATTTTTTATAAAAGGTCCTAGCATAAAATCAGTTAACAAAAATAAAATAGACGACGAGTTTATATATATATATATATATATATATATATATATATATATATATATATATATATATATATATATATATATATATATATATATATATATATATATATATATATATATATATATATATATATATATATATATATATATATATATATATATATATATATATATAATATATATATATATATATATATATATATATATATATATATATATATATATATATATATATATATACTATTTTAGAAAACTCTTTAACCTATCGAATAAACAACAGATAAGAGTTCTTAGACGGCTTTAATACAGTAATTCTCTAGAGGAACAATGACAAAGTAATGCGGCAAAAGCACAAAAGTTTTGCTGGAAATTAAGTTTAAAACAAAGCTAACAACATATTTTTAATCTTTTAAAATGTTTATTTACTATAACAATTACATTCTCTAGTTCATATAAATAAGCAAATTATATTCTTCATAAACTTTGAAAGATCTCAAAATAATAAACTGATTTTATCATATATTTTTTGTGTTATTAGGTAAAAATCCAGGTAATAATTTTAAGG